>CAWUFW010009288.1:0-555352 GCA_963921515.1 Calotriton arnoldi
TTTATATAGCACTGGCTGGACCCAAGAGTATCAGAGCGCTTTACAAGGTTTGGTAATGCAATATTGCAATATAACATTTGTACAATGAGGTAATAAACAAGGCAATTTGAAAATTTCAAACAGTCTTCTTTTTAAATGAGGTAAATTAACTAGGAAAACATTAGTCAAACAACAAATCGTAGATGGTAGGACTGGTAGAAAGCAAAGTTAGTTAGTGAATGAAGAGGGGGGAGGGTGTGAAAGTGAAGGGCGACTGTGGAGAGTGAGGGGTAAGGGGAAAGCAGGTGGGAGTAGGTGGGTACTACCCGAAAAATAAAACGGGGGGAGGTGGACATAAGTGAAAGAATTGAAAGGAGGGGGGAGAGGGGGACACATTAAGCAGAGGGTGCCTATACAGTCAGGGCAGGGGTAAGAATTAGTGTCGGTGACAAGGTATTAAGCACCCCAATATTTTTTGAGAAGGTGCAGCTTGAGGTCTTTTTTGAAGCTGAGGTAGGAGGGGTTGCAACGTAGATCTTTAGGGAGGGCGTTCCAGACGGAGGGCGCGTTTCCAGAGAAAGAGCGTGACTGCGTTGATTTCATTTTTAACAAGGGGGGGGACTAGGACGAGAGCGTTAGTGCTCCTCATTGTTCTAGCACACCCCGCTTTGTGGAGTTTATCAGAGAGGTAAGATGGGGTGCTTTGATGAAGGGCTTTGTGCGTGATGCAAGCAGTCTTGTAAGTGGATCTGCCTTCTATAGGAAGCCATTTAAGGTCTTTGAGGACGGGGGAGATGTGATCAAACCGCTTACAGTCGTTAATAAGCCTGGCAGCAAGGTTAAGTACGGATTTGATAGGGGCTAGGTGGACTTTCGGAGTTCCAGAGAGAATGGCATTACCATAGTCGAGTCTAGACAGGACCAGTGATTGTACCACTGACTTAAAGTCATCAGCAGAAATGAAGGGTTTAATTTTCTTGAGATGATGGAGTGTGAAGAGAGCACCCTTGGCCGAATTTTTTATGTGGGGAGTAAGACTGAGGCTCTGGTCGACGCTGATGCCGAGGGATTTAACTGAGTTAGAGATGGAAAGAGAACAGTAGAGAGCTTTGATGTCAGAGATCCAGTGTTGAATAGGGAGCGAGTTGTTTTTAGGAGAGAATAGAATGATTTCCGTTTTTTTAGGGTTGAGTTTGAGGTGGTTGTGATGGAACCAAAATCGAATCTTAGTCAAGGCATCGTTGAGGTGTAGAACGTCAGCATGGGATTTGATCTTACAGTAAAGTTGGGTGTCATCAGCATAGAGGTGGTAACTGATTTTCGCTTGTTTAAGAATGAGAGTGAGGGGTTCCATGAAGAGGTTGAATAGAGTGGGAGAGAGAATAGAGCCCTGGGGGATGCCCAAGGAGACCGGCAAAGGTTCAGAGAGGCAATCGCTGACTTTAATTTGTTGGGTTCTGTGTTGGAAAAAGGAGGTGAACCATTTGAGAACAGCACCATTGAAGCCAAAACGGTCTTTGAGAATATTGAGTAAGGCAGCGTGGTTAACCGTATCAAAAGCCGCAGAGAGGTCAAGGAGAATGAGAAGGGAGGATTCACCCTTGTCTAGGGAGTGGTGGATGTCATCAATAATGTTGAGCATTGCAGTTTCAGTGCTGCAGCCTTTTCGAAAGCCTGACTGTAATGCGTCCAAGAGGTTGAATGAGTCGATGTGTTTGTCCAACTGAAGCAGGGCACATTTTTCCAGGGCCTTAGATAGGAAAGGAAGGTTGGAAATAGGGCGTAGATTATTTGAGTCATTAGGGTCAGCAGTAGCGTTTTTGATGGTGGGGGTGATTTGTCCTAGTTGGAGGGCAGCAGGGACACTACCGGTGGCTAGGGAGGAGTTGATGATAGTGGTCCAATATGGGGCGATAATGTGTTTTAGGTCTTGGACAAGATAGGCAGGGAGGGGATCTCTGGTATGCGATGATGGTTTAAGCTTGGTGATGATGTTGAGGACTTCCCGTTCTGAAACTGGGCAAAAGTTATTCCAAGATGCATTGTTTTTTAGCTGGGGGCTGGTGTAGTAGGGTTCAGAAGGGGTGACAACGGGGGGGAGTTGGGGAGAGTCCGGGGAGGGGTCGGTGTGGTTAGAGACTTAGGGGGAATGTCAGGGAGGGGTGGTAGGCTATGCGGGAGGGGAGTTAAGACGAAGGATTGATCAATCTTAGCGATTTTATCTTAGAAGAAGCTAGCAATTTCTTCACATCTCTCGATCGTAGCCATTAGTTTGGGGGGGCTGAAGCAGTTTGGTTTTTGACAATGCTAAATAATTCCCTGGGTCGGTTTCTTGCCCGGTCGAGTTGTGAACGGAAGAAGGAGGCCTTTTCATTAAAGATGTGTTTTTTGTAGTTGGCCCTTGCGGCTCTGAGGAGGACAAGATTTGAGGGGGAAGGGTTCTGCCTCCACGTGCGTTCAGTCAGCCTAAGAGCGCGTCTCTCATTGTTGAGGTCGGTGTTGAACCAGGATTTGGAGGGGTTACGTTTTTGCAGTTTTAATTTGGCTGGGGCAATTTGGTCAAGGACTTCAACGATGGTTTTATTGTAGTGCTCAGTAAGGTCATTGGCACTTTGGGAGAGAGGAGTAAGCCATAGATGTGCTTTAATCTTAGTCTCCAGTTCGCCCGGAGGAATAAGGTGAAGATATCTGGTCAATTTCTTATGTTTGATGGTTGTAGTGGATGGGTGGGGCACCAAGCTGGTGATCGTGAAGAGGATGAGGTGGTGGTCGGACCAGTCAATGGGGACGATGTGGGAAAGAGAAGCCAGTTCCTTGCTAGTGATGATAGCGTCCAGAGTGGCACCTTTGGAGTGTGTTGGAGAATGGCAGAGTTGTTTCAAGTCACTGATTTCGAGTAAGTCATTGATGAGACTAACCGAGGGATCGTCATTTTTGTTCCAGTGGAGGTTAAAGTCTCCGAGGAAGAGGTTTCTAGAATTGGAAATCGAGGATTGGGTAAGAAGATCGGACAGTTCCTCCACAAAGGAAAGAGGGTCACCAGGGGGATGATAGATGTTATGTAGACGAATAGGGGAGAACCCTGAACTATAAGTTCAGCACCAAGGTATTCAAAAGTAGTATGGTCGGAGTGCTGGACAGGTAAGAGTTGAAGTTCTTCTTTATAGATTATGGCAAGGCCCCTCCGATTTTGTCAAGTCTGTCTTTTCTGAGGATGGAGTAACCAGGGGGAGAGAGCAGGTCAAGGATTGATGACGAGTGGTCATTGAGCCAGGTTTCCGTAAGAAAGGCGATGTCAATGGCTTCAGTAAGGATAGTTTCCGCGATTTCTGTTGCGTGACAGGCTGCCGATCGGCAGTTAACCAGCATGCAGTTGAGGGGTTTAGGGTCGTTTTTTTGTGGGGGAACAGGAATGGATAGTGGTGAGTTGTTGTGGGGGTCTGGGCGGGACTGGGGAGGAAGGGATCCTACTTGTCCCCAGTATCACAGGGATAGATGAATGAGGTGAAAGGGTGTTCGTAGTTGAGGTGATAAGGGGGTGGGATTTATTGAGGTCAAGGAGGTCGGAGGAGGGAAGATTGCTTGGGGAGAAGGGTGGAATGGGTAAACAATTACTGCAAGGCGGTCTAGGTGGAGAATTGCCGCAAGGGGAAATATTCCCTTGGTGAGGGAGTATGGTGTTAGTTTGTATGGAATCCAAGGGATAGGCATGATTGGAGGGGTTCCTTGAGGAGAGGGAGTTGAAGTCATTTCTGAGAGAAGAAAGTTCCAACACTAGGGTTGAGAGGTGGAGTTCTATATTGAGGAGTGACTGGGTAAGAAGCGAGATAGGGAAGGGGGCTGGGAGGTCGGGGGGGAGAAGGGTATGTTCCATGTTGGTCGGGGAGGGAGGTCTAGGGTGTGGAAAAGGTGGGAAGCCAGGTGGTGGGAAGTGAGGGGTGTTTATGTTGCAAGATAGAGGTGGAATTGAAGGGTGTGGGAGGGCATTCCCAGGGGTCAACTGGGTGTCATGAGAAGAGAAGGGGCATGGGGGCATGATGAGGGCTGTTAATTTGGTTATGGGGGAAGGTTACTAGGAGAGAAGGAGATTGGAGTTATTTGTGGAGCCATCGGGGAGGGGGTACAAGAGGAGGAGGGAGGGTTTGGGTGGCTGAGGGAGTTATAGGAATGTCAGGAGGAGGGGGAGATGCTAACGAGGCAGTGGGAAAGTACATCTGGGATTCGGGGATTTCATTGAAGGTTGATGAGTCAGGGAGAGGATGGGTTGGGGTCGAGGAGGGAGAGGACGAAAGGGCATCCTGCGATTGGGAGGCTGAAAGGTTAGAGGTAAGTGTAGGGAGTAGGTAATGGGATAAGGAGCTGAAGTGGTGTTAAAAAATGGTGAGGTGGTTTTCGGAGGCTTGTATAAGGATGTTTCCTGATTTGAAAATAGAGATGTCGATTTCGCCAGGAAAAGTGGGGAAAGGAGTGGTGGATAGTTTCAAACCATATGGGATTTTACAGGAATTCGTGATAGGAAGGTGGAGGAGGAAGATACTTTTCCATTTAGAGGGGCGTTTGGAGTAGAGGATGTAGTTAGGTTTTATGATGGAGGTTAGGCTAAGGTAGTTGTCAACAAATAAGGTTTCTTGGTGGCATATTAGAAGTTTGTGTTTAAAGTTTTTCTTGCCATTTTTGGAAAGGTTGGGGGGGTAAAGGATAGACCAAGAGTTAGGGCCATGCCTAGTGATGGGTGAGTCCAGTGTTGCGAGAGTTTGGTTGAGGGGAGGCATGGTGGTTCAACTGGAGTGGTCATGGGGCGAGGGGAAGATGTGCGGGAGGGAGATTGGGGGGGGGGCACAGAGGGGAGGGGGAATAAAAAAGGGGGGGCGGGGGGAAGTCAGTGAAAGGTAATATCCCCAGGTAAGGGCGGGGGCCGTGTGATGAGGTGGTTCAAGTGGGAGGCGTTAGGGGTGAAGGAAGATGGAAGAAGGGGGGGAGTCCAGGAGTAGAGACAATAGACAGGGTCAATATCATGAGATAGGGGAGTATGGAAAGGTAGGACCAGTTGGGAGATAAAACAATAGAGTGAAATAGGGAAAAGGAAGGGGGAAGAATGAAACAGAGGGGGAACAATAATAATAAACAGATCAGTGAAACAATATTAATAAACAGATCAGTGGAGTACAAGGAGACGAAAGTACTAAGTGCAGTTGTGCGTCTTCTTCGATGGTAGGCTATATAACATTCAGAAAAATTGAAACCAAAAAAAACAGAATGAGGTAGACCGTTATGAGTGCACATAGAGCAAAGATAAATAACAACTAGCAACTATTCAGAATGAATTACAAACAACACAAACAATCCAAAAACATAATGGCAAAATGGGGTAAATCAGTGAGGATGAGCATAATGTTATAAATAGCGGTATGTATGGTTGGGTGAAGATAGCGCATTAGATTAGCAGTATCCAGCAGCTTCATTTAACAATACAGAATCGTATAAGGGGGGGCAGGTAATTAGCATGGAAGAGGGCGGGGTGAATAGCTAATGAAGTTCAAGGACAAAAAGGCTTTAGACTAGAATAACCGTAATGAGTTGCATGTTAAAATAGCTAAACCTCATGACTGGCTCTCTTTCAAGAGAGCCTCTTGTGCCGGCTTGCTGTTTGGGGGGCCGCCCCCCCCTGCGAATCTGCTGCTGTGCGGTCCGGAGGTTGAATCGGGCCTAGGCCGTCGGGCGTGCAGGCCCAGGGGAGGCCATACCCCTCTTGCTGCCATCTGTTACTCCCTCTGCCTGGGTGCAATTGACTGGGCAAATAGGACCTGGGCCGCATGTCCTGGAAGTGGCGCAGACAAGCTGGTTGTCTCCTGTCTGGCGGCTGTGGGGTCTCCCCTCTTGGTCAGTGCTGCGGCGACTGCAAAGGCGCGGGGGTCGGATCGGGCCGGGGCCGTGGGGGAGTCTACTGACGTTTGCCTGCAGTGGAGGGCCTCCCCTCTCCCCTTCATCATAAGGCGGTGCGACGGGACAGGTGCACGGATCGGACTGAGCCTAAGCCGTGTGAGCCTGCTCTCGCCTTGCCTACAGGGAGCCTTTGCTAGGAGGTGGGGACTTTGAGGACCCGGGGGTCAGATCGGATCCAAGGGTCGTATCGGACCCAGGTCAGGGGGCCGAGTTGGCAGTGTGGCAGCTGTGTACTGTTGGATGTGCGTACTCTGGGGAATTCTGGAGTGCCTAGAGTGCATAGTACGATCTAGACAGAGGGAGAGTCAAATGCTTATGGTGCGGAACTTGGCCTTGTGGGGTTGACCTAAGAGACTTGTGGTCATTAGGGTGTGCCTGTTGATGTTCCTTTGGCCTGCTGCCCATGAATGTCTAGCGCTGCACTTAGGACCTCTGTCTTGGGGGCCCCTGCTGAGGCTACTGTCCACTGCCTGGTGCTGTTACATCCCTGTACTGCGACCAACTATAGTGAGCCCGGGAGTCCTGTACCCTGGCTTAGTTAGGCAGAGGAACCTGAACAAATAGCACAGCAGATCGGGGGGCTGCGAGGGGGTGACTGAGGGAGGGGGGGGTGCGGCCGGTGGCACTGACTGTATACCTGGGCATCCAGAAGGGGTTGCTGCGTCCTGTTGTCACCTGACAGTGTTCCATGGTGTTGCCTCCCTATAAATATAGACACTGGTGAGGTACAGTAATGAAGGGTCGCTCTCTATAAGGACTGGAGACGTGTAGACGACACATGGTAAGGCCCCTCAGCCAGGGAAAAACTTACAGTGACCTATATACATATACTTGTCCCTACAAGCTCACTGAGCAGATGTGCTGAACTGGTGGCGGGGGGGTCGTACTATTGCGCTGGCCCCTTTGTAACCTGAGTTGTGTGCTTTAGTCATGGAGTATAGGGCGCCCACGCAGATATTAGGTGGTTATCACAGACTGTCAGATGCCCATGGCCCAACAACTGGTCATGGAATGCCTCCGATCTAACCCTCCGCCCACCCTAGCGGGAACCCCCCAGGCATCAGGGAATCCTCCGGAACGGGATGCCCACCCTGGGTTGGGGCGGACGGATATGGTACTAAATGACAAAATAGACAATGTACTCACCGCAGTGGAGTAAATTGCCACGGGTCTAAGAAAACACGAGGACGTCGCTCGAAAGCAAAATAGACAAAATAACCATTGATTTTAATCGTCTGCGGGCCGACCAGCATAAGCTAGCAGACAAGCAGCGCGCAACTGAGCTACAGTTAGAAGATCTGCAGCCCGCCACAGAGAGAATACCTCCACACTGCAAGCACTCCTGGGCCGTTTTTCTGAGCTAGGAGACAGAGTGGAAGATGTGGAAGGCAGATCGCGCCGCAATATTATACGCGTGATAGGACTGCCAGAAGGGTCCGAAGGCCAAGACGCTGTGAAGTTCACTGAGAGCTGGCTACACGAATGGATGCCCCAAACAGACCTGTCAGCACAATTTGTGGTTGAAAGGGCGCATCGGGTGCCAGCGCGGAGGCTGCCACCAGGAGCCAGCCCCAGACCATTCCTGTTTCGCCTGCTCAAAAACAGGGACCGTGACAGTGTCCTGCTGGAAGCGCTCCGTAGGCAAGAGATCAAACTGAATGGAGCTGTGTTGATAATGTTCCCGGATTACACCTTAGCGTTCCGGAAACAACGCCACACTTTTCTGTTGGTTAAACGGCGACTGCTCGAACTGAACATGCAATATTCACTGCTCTTCCCTGCCCGTCTTCATGTAGTAGACAATGGCAATACTCAGTTCTTTGACGACCCGGAAGATGCATGGGACTGGATGGAGCAGGCAGGCCATACAGCGGCAACGACCCGGCCCACTGTGGTGGAGAGAGCCCCTGGAGCCATGCGGCTTCTCAACCACGGCAGGCAGAGGTGTACCAACCGGAATGAGCAACTGGTGGCGGTGCCTAACCTTGAGCAAATGATCTCAGAGGGTAAGAATGCCATACTCACTGCGGCTGCGCTGCACACCGAACACCACACCTTGCACATAGAAAATGACAGAGAGAAATCCACAAATGTAGAGGACTATGTAATAGGCCACACCTCAGAAACGGACACAGCAACACCGCCAGAGGTGACGCCGCAGACGTCCGACCACATTATCTGACCCCAAAGGTCATGGCTTTAGCAATATCCCTCAGGGTATAACTGCCCATGGGTTCCTGAATGGCACCGCCCACGCACTTGGGTTTGGGGTGCGGGTTCCTTTCCACTCCCTTTCCCCAGCCCCCCTTTTTTCCCTCCTTCCCTCTGCAGCCAACACTTGCTGAATATCAAACGAAGGGAGGGGTTAAGCCGGTAATGCATACAGATGTTGCACTGTAATGGGTGTTCACAGGTAGCCATCCTGGCTAAAGGTTCACCAAGTCAAATGGGCACAGGGACACAGTGGTTGCCCACCCCCCAAACCATTTTGGGTATGTGTATTAAACCCATCATGTCTGGATAAGTGCACTCGATACCACATGTGCTACACCAGTTTGGGCAGATCCCTGCTCCACATCTGCTCCATTAACGTTGTATAAGTTGTGTTCTGCTAGTTGTACTGTTCACTATCTAGTTACTGAGCATTACTGTCCTATGCATTGTGGTTTCCCCCGTACACATGACATGCCTGGTTGGACCTGGGGCTACTGGGAAATGAGGTGGGATAGTGCGAGTCACAGGCTACCACAGCGACAATGTCACACGCAAATATAATAACATGGAATGTGAGGGGCATGCACTAACCTGCATGGCGTTATACTGTCTACTCTTACCTCAGGCGCCGGTCTACCCATATTGCTCTCTTACAGGAGACTCACCTTACTCTACTGGAGCCGGAGTGCTTGCGTCACCATTGGCGGGGACAGGTCTACGCTACAGCCTACTCCTCATACGCGAGAGGAACGTTAATCTGGGTGTGGACTGGGACTCCGCTTGTGGCGGAGGAGGTAAAAATAGACCTAAAAGGGAGATATGTATTTATAAAAGGCCGTCTAAACAGTATGTCGCTGATACTGGGAGTGATATACGCCCCCAACACTGACCAAGCATTGTTTCTTGGATCTCTCTCAACTGTCCTGGTGGGGTGGAGCGGTCTCCCATGGCTGATAGGGGAGATTTCAATGCTGTCATTGACACAACGATAGATCGATGTTTCCCCCCCATTTTCTGGCACACACTCTCTGACTAACGCTCACTCACTGAGGGACTGGATACATCATTGGACACTAGTGGACCTGTGGCGGGCACGACACCGTGAAACAAGAATATACTCTTATTACTCAGCCCCACACGACTTGCATGTGTGAATCGACGTATAGTGGGCTCTCCGTCGCGTCACCCCATGGTAGAACACGCAGACAATCTTGGTCGCACGCACTCTGACCACAATCCCCTGCTGATGTGTCTCAAATAGGAGGCGCCTCGCTCGGTGATACCCACGTGGCGCCTCTAGCCGTTGGCCCTGGAGGACGCATTGCTTTGGGAAGCAGTGGGTGCGACCACAATTGAATACTTCGAACTCAATGGGGGGTCAGCAGGAAGCACACTCACGGAATGGGAGGCGTTTAAGGTGACTCTCGGGGGTAGATGTCTGGGAATCAACTGGAACATCCGTAGGCACCTGGAGGTGGAGGTGGGGAGGGTGGAGGGAGAGCTCACGCGCCGATGAGGCTAATTGGGTAGCCAATCCGGGTGGTATAGTGGCACTTGAAGCCAAGTGTGGCGAGCTGGCGGACCTACTGGACCGTCTTAGATGTGTTAACTTTGCAGCACACTCAGCCAGAGTACATGCACAATCAGATCTCTTAGGGCGGCTCATTCGACAACACCAGACATTGCAACCCATATCTTCCCTCCGCGATGACACTGGCCGATTATGCTACACACAAGCTGAAATCCATGCGAAACTGTCTCGCTATTACAAAGCTCTATACACATCAAGAAACACATTCAATGATGCACAACTAACTGCCCTTCTCTCCCAGGTCACGCTCCCGATCACGGACCGGGCACAACTATTAGAATTGGAAGAGCCTCTCACTCCCATGGAGATCGGGGCGCCGATACGGGCATTAGCCACAGGAAAAACCCCGGGTACGGATGCCCTTCCTTCTGACTACTACAAAGCTTATGCACACGTAGTAGCGGCCCGCCCACAGCAGCTATACAACGCTGTGCTTGACGTGGCTCTCTCCCCCCTCATTGCAGGAGGCATTAATCGTTTCACTGCCTAAGCCGGATAAAGACCCAACTGAGCCTGGCTCATATTGTCCGTTAGCTCTGCTAAACACGACTACAAAATACTGGCTAAAGTGCTTGCTGAGGGTCAGGCCCCATTGGTGACGGCGCTGATTGGACCTGATCAAAATGGCTTCGTTCCAGCCCATAACATGTTACTGAATCTACGGCGTTTCTTTAAAGTTGCTGCTTACTCCCCTCAGTGATGGCAGCATTCTGGCTGCCTGGTTTTAGACCTGGAAAAGGCATTTGATTCACTGGAGTGGGACTACCTCTTTGCGATACTTCGCAAGTTTGAAATCACGAGCCATCTGGTTCAGTTATTGCACACACAGCCAACAGCCAGTGAAGACTGGCTGCTATATCTCCGAACCCATACCAATTGGTCGAGGCACCCGACAGGGATGCCCCCTGTCTCCACTGCTATTTGCCCTGGCAGTAGAGCCACTAGCGGCAATACTCAGAATGCAGAGCGTGGAGTGGGGTATTCTCCTTGGGGATGGCACACATGCAGTGTCCTTGTATGCGGACGATATTATGATCTTCCTCAGTGACATGCGCTCCCTTCCGCCTACACTAACCTCCACACTCACGACTTTTGCAGCATTTTCCGGGCTGAGGGTCAATTGGAACAAATCCTGTCTATACCCTTTTAGGAACGGACATGCAGATCCTATACTCCGATACAATGATGGGCGTATTCTCTGGCAGTCTGACACATTCCGATATTTAGGAATCTGCGTCTATTACCAGCAGAACAACTTACTAGAGGGCAACCTAGGGAGAGCAATCACAGCACTATGGTCGCAGATGTCCTTTTGGGGTACGCTTCCACTGTCAGTGGTGGGCCACATTGCACTTCTGAAGATGGTGGTGCTCCCCAGGTTGCTGTATTACTTTACTAATCTCCCCGTGTATGTGGCACCAGCTCATTTCAGGAGGTTTGAGAAGGTGATGAGGGAGTTTATCTGAAATGAGTCCCGCTGCTGAGTAGCTCTTGCGAAACTTTACCTCCCGACTGATAAAGCTGGCCTCGCGGTTCCCAATATGGAACAATATTACTTGGCGTTGCAACTCCAATGGGTGGCAAAGTGGATGGCGGGGCTGCACTTATCTGATACTGCCATTGGAGGCCCACCTCAGTCGCTTTATAATATACTTCGCACATTCCACCCATGCGTAAGGTGCAAACTGCCTGAGCAGCTGCTGCTTAAGGTGGCGTACAAAGTCTATCGCAGAAGTCTATACATCACACGCACAACAACCCCGTATGCCCCGGCTTTGCCACTGCAGGGTACACCTTGTAGAGGCGGCTCAATCTCTGCTGCAGAACTAGCGACCTGGTTGGCTGCCGGAGTACAGACGCTGGGAGATCTCTACCAAGATGGGGTGCTTCTACCATTTGAGGCCTTGGCAGATGAGTACAACCTACCGCTTGGTCAGTTTTTACAGTATCACGCCCCTAAAGCGGCACTCAGAGGCAAATGGGGAGACATGGATGCAGAACGTCCTGTGCACCTTACCATACAATATTTACATGTTACGGGCAGGGGCAGACACCTCACCAGATGGTTTGCAGAGTCATTCCGAATTCACACAGCAATATCTATGTCACCTGTCAGACAGAAGTTGGAGGCAGACAGAGGGTACCCCTTTGCAGACAAAGAGTGGACAGAGGCATTGCTTAGCCCCATACACATCACACTGAACTCACGCTTTAGGCTTATTCAACATTATATACTGCAGCAGGCTTACCTCACTCCTGAGAAAATCAACAGGTTCTACAGGAGAACAGACTCAGCGTGCCCCAGATGTCAGCACCCAGGAGCTGACCTATTAAACATGTTGTGGGCCTGCCCTTCCTTGCACACTCACTGGCACCAAGTGCACGATGCACTAGTGACGTCAATGGGCCGTCGACTGGAGTACACTTGGGAGGAGTGCTTATTACACCTCTACCCCAGAGGCAGGAAGTTTAAGGTTACTTCTCGCTTTCTTGACTTAGGCATGCTAACTGCCAAAAGACTGATTACAAAAAAATGGAAGAAGCCAGATCCCCGGGTGGTGTCAGCGTGGAGTCAATCGCTACTGGTATGGGCTAGGGCAGATAGCAAAGCGCTTCGAGTAGAGGATATCCATGGCCTATGCAAAGAACCTGCCGCAACGAACTGGGAAACCATACTACAGGAGTTTCAAGGATTGCGAGTAGGTTGTGTGGGGATTCCTTCCCTATCCGCACACTAGGGAATCTGTCATGCACTCTGGAGAGTCACGCACGAATGTGCCCTCCTCTGCACGGGTGGTTTGAGATGCCCAGCCCCCTCCTCTATCCACACCCATTCAATGATGAGCCTGTGGCTTTGCGGTAGCAGGTGGCGGGTGGTACTGTAGTAGGGCTTGCAGACACGTCCCTCACCACAATGCATAGCCATTCAACAAGAGCACTGCATTGGCCGTTGATAACCTATCCAATATAGCTATGATACACCCCATCTCCCAAGACTCAAAGTTGATGGAAAGTGTTTGCCAAACAGCCAAACCTGCACATCACGTTGCACATGAGGCCTGCTTAGATGATATAGTACTATGTAAGTCAAGGGGGGATTGCATGTCACAGTCATCTCATAATATGTACTGTAGGACAGTTGCCGTCAAATGCTCAGAAGTTAATGTTCTTTTTGTTAAAATTTGTTTTAATCACCTGTACGGGAGTGTCTACCAAGGGCAAAACAATTAAATTGGTCATAAGAACAGACCTGGAAATAAGTTGTCGAATGGACGCAGCACACAAATAGTAGAAACAATTTAAAAACATGTATGCAGTAATTCGGGTGTATGGTCTAATATTGTTAACTTACTGCAAAGTTTGAAGAATATTGTATATGCCACTGAATGTAATTGCAACAAAATCTGCAAATTTAATAAACAGATGTTTTAAAAAAAAATGATGAACATGGACAAAATACTTTGCGCCATTCACTGTTTTCAAACCCTGTCAGTAGTCTCATAAAAATATTAAATGACATAATCATGCAGTGTTCACTGAAATGTTTTTGAAAAATCCATCAGATATATACCCAAATAATTGAGTGTTTCACATTACACAGACACTTTTCTAATAAATACAGACATAATTGCCATGTCAGGACTGAAAAGCCCCCTTTATAAAACAGCAAAAGGAACACTTAATGAATCATACTCTGCTTTAAATCATGTAAACTCCTGACTGCACGTTATTGTGAAGCCGTAATTGTGATGAGACTTCGACAAGTATTTAGTTCATTTTAACGTCCCAGGCACCTTTATTAATCACAAGCCTGAAAAATCCCTGTAGTTGTTAAATTGTACAGATGGCTTTCTGGCAGCACTTCATTTAAATGTATAAATCTGTTGTCATGTTACTTTAATTCCTGAGCAACAAAAACTTACACCGGACTGCCAGTAGCTACAAATATGCCCTGGTTGTATTCATTTCTAAAATAGGCACCACTGAAGAAATTATCCATAATCACAGCTCCCAGAGAATGGCAAATATTTGAGAGTCCATTGTTTATCGGAGGTTACCACTTTCACTCCCTGGAAAGCCGCACAGTCATTAACCATTAGGTATCAGGTTGGGGGATGCCCCCAACAGCAAAGCGTATAAAAAAAACAGCAGTCCTCACCGCTGCAAAGTTGCGCAGTGCCCAGCTCCAGATCTCCATTTTGGCATTCTGAGTGAGGTCAGTGGTACAATGCGAAGTACCAAGTTCCCGTGCTGAGAATTGCCAGATCCCCCCTCGCCGAGTCCTCACCTTCACCATGACTCATGCCTCCAATCCCTCTGTCCAATTAAAAGTATGGGGGCTCATCATTCTGGCACTCTCGTACCTAACTGCTCCAGGGGCCGAGAAAAAAGGGGGGTCCCAAAACACGTTTTCCCCATGTTAGCTTCCATAGGAAATTTAGACACAGCTACAGTCCGAACTGTTGAATGGAATTACACCAAGTTTGGCAGAAAGGTAGCTGTTGATCCAGAAAGCGCCCTCTTTATTAAATGGTGTAAGTCCATTCAGTAGTTGCAAATATATTTAAAGAAATTTCCAGTTGTATATTTAGGGACGAGGAGGGTCCGCGACCCATCCCGATCTCGTGCTGAGATCTGATTGGCTGCCAACACTTCAAACCAGGAAGTGTTGGCAGCCCCAGGGACCCCACAGGGCCAAAAAGCATTAAAAAAAACAACAACAAAACAACAGTAGGAGTAGCGCTGGATCTGCGGATCCCGCCAAAATAATAATAATAAAAAAGAGCGGGCTCCCGTGCTTCATTTCTAATCGGCCCCCGGGTAGGCCAAGTCCCGGGGCATTTTAAAAAAAGGAGGGGGGGGCATACGCCCCCCCCTCCTGGGGTTTATTGATGCCTCTGGGACCACCACCTACCCGGGGCTTGAATTTAGAGAAATGCAGACGGAGGCCCATACGACGTACCCCGGGGACCACCAACTCCCCGGGGCTTGTTTAATTATTCAGATGGGGGGCATCTCGGACCCGCCCAGCCCCAGGACCTCCACCTCCCCGGATCTTAATCATAAAATAATGCAGGGGGGTCCGCGTGGACCCCCCTCCCAGCCCCAGGGGCCACCACCTCCACCAGACTTTAAAAATAAGTAATGGGGTGCGTGGACCCTCCCGCAGCCCCTGGGACCACCACCTCCCCGGGGCAAATTACAAGAAAGGAGGGAGGCCACACTGCCCCCCTCCTCGAGCTATAGGTCGCCCTGGGGACCACCACCCCCCAGGGCTGGCTCCTGCTAGGTCCCGGGGTGCCCACCCCCCGGACATAGCTGTTTGCTATGGCTTGGCAGGAGCTTTACCGCTCATGCCAAGCCATAGCAAACTGTGCCTTGCTTTGAGCAAGAGAGACCATTTTGCTCTCACTTGCTCAAGGCGGAGCACAATTGCTTTGACTGAGCGGGAGCTGCATGTTCAGCAGCTCCCTCTCTGTCAAAGCAATGCTGGCTCCTGCAGGAGGCGGGGAACCAGCAGGGACCGCGGGGGCCTTGAGGCTACCCCTGCAGTCCCTAACACTACAAAGTGGGTGCCCTTGGTGGGACCAGGGCACCCACAATCGAAGCTGGGCCCCAGTAGATGGGGTTCCCTGGGCCATAATCAACCAGGGAGGGGACCGCTTGGCTCCCTCTCTCTTTAATGTATCCATTCTTTTCATTTTTTTTACAGGCCGGGCCCTGGCGGATGGGGTCCCTGGGGCTGAAATAAGCCGGGGAGGGGGGCAACGCGGCCACCCTCCCCCATTCAAAACAGGGCTGGCCCCAGGGGATGGGGTCCCCGGGGCCCAAAATAGCCCAGGGTAGGGGGGCCATGTGGCCCCACTCCTCAAATGAATGGGGAAGAAAAAAGAAACCTCTCTGGCAAGTCGCTGGAGGCTGCACACGCTTTCAACACCACTCTGCAAATGCACCTCCTGGTACACAATTTGTTGGGGGATGAAGCCCCTTTGGCTGCAGAGGGACCTGTGGGGTCAACAAGTCCTCCTGTTACCTCCAGTAAGTCCCCAACAGCGGGACTGCTATCGGAGGCCACGCCCCCTTTCTTCACCATTCTCCAAATGTGCCTCCTGGCGCACTGCTGGATGGGGGATGAAGTCCCCTTGGCTCTATAGGCTCCTTGGGGGCCAACTACCCCTCCTGTTACCTCCAGTAAGTCCCACACTGTGGGATTGCTGGGAGGTCTTCAGAGGCCATGCCCCCTTTCTCCACCACTCTGCAAACAAGCCTTCTGGTGCACTTCTGGTAGGGGGGTGAAGTCCACTTTACTCCTGAGGGACTTTGGGGGCCAAGAAGCCCTCCTGGTACCTCCTGTAAGTCCCACGCAGCGGAATTCCTGAGCGCTGGTCGGAGACCCAGCACCCTTTCTCCACCACTCTGCAAACACGACTACTAGTTAAAGAAGCATTTGCAATGTAATAGGTTTCGCATTTGCGAGAGTTAGAGCTATTGGCGTTGTAAATGTAAAAGTGTTTTAATAATGTTTCTTGGAGTGGAGTAGATGTAGGTTGTGTGTATTGGAATTATGTGGTATGTTGTGCAGTGAAATTATGTGGATAGAAAGTATGTGGTATTAAGTGTATAGGAATTATGTAGAGTGGGATAATGTGTTATGGAGAGTAATTGTGTGGTATGATAGTCTGTGTTGTGGAGTTGTAACCTCAGGTTTAGTCTTTCTCACTTCCATAGAAGCTAAACTACAAACTCAATGAGACAAAAAAAGAAGGAACCACTGAGGAGCACTTCTGGACCTAGTCAGAGGTATGAGCAGGGCCACTGGAATTATGTGACTGTTTGGCTGCACCGACTTTTGCACAATTATACATTTTCCGCATTTGCCACACAATGCATCATCTGCTGCATAATCTGCAGATTTGAACAAAAAAAACATTGTTTCTAGTTCAAACGGCTCAAGCGTTACCAAAAATGCAGCGACAAGTGTTACAGCATGGTGGAAAGCCCTCTGCAAACCTAGAATGGTCACCTGTTACTTATTGCTAAATGTGGGTATTAAATTGGTACTAATGGTGTGTAAACCACTCTTGCTTCTTTCTGTGCCTCTCTTGCCTCTTTCTACATTTCTGATGCTTCTTTCTGCAACCCTCATGCCTCTTTCACACCACTCTTCCCTCTTTCTGCACCCCTCTTCCCTCTTTCTGCACCTCTCTTGTTTCTTTCTGTATCCCTCTTGCCTCCTTCTCCATCCCACTTCCCCCTTACTACATCTCTGTTGCTTCTTTATGCACTTCTCTTACTTGTTTCTGCACCTCTCTTGTCTCTTTCTGCACATCTGTTGCGTCTTTCTGTACCTCTGTTGGTTCTTTCTGCACTTCTCTTGCTCTTTCTGCACCCTTCGCACCTCTTTCAGCACCTCTGTTGCTTCTTTCTGCACTTCTCTTCCTTCTTTCTGCACCCCTCCTGCCTCTTTCTGAACCTCTTGCCTCTTTTTGCACCTCTTCTACCTTTTTCTGTACGGCTCTTGCTTCTTTTTGCACCTCTGCTGGTTCTTTCTGCACTGCTCTTGCTTCTTTCTGCACCTCACTTGCCTCTTTCTGCCCTTCTCTTGCTTCTTTCTACACCTCTGTTGCTTATTTCAGCAATTCTCTTGCCACTTTCTGCACTTCTCTTGCTTGTTTCTGCACCTCTCTTCCATCTTTCTGCACCTCTCGTGCCTCTTTCTGCACCCCTGTTCCCTCTTTCTGCACCTTTCCTGCCTGTTTCTGCACCTCTCTTGCCTCTTTCTGTACCTCTGTTGCTTTTTTCTGCACTTCTCTTGCTCTTTCTGCACCCTTCGCGCCTCTTTCAGCACCTCTGTTGCTTCTTTCTACACTTGTCTTCCTTCTTTCTGCACCCCTCCTGCCTCTTTCTGTACCTCACATGCCTCTTTGTGCACCTCTCCTACATTTTTCTGCACCCCTCTTGCCCTTTTTGCACCTCTGTTGATTTTTTCTGCACTTCTCTTGCTTCTTTCTGCACTTCACTTGCCTCTTTCTGTACTTCTATTGCTTCTTTGTACACCTCTGTTGCTTCTTTCAGCAATTCTCTTGCCTCTTTCTGCACTTCTCTTCCTTCTTTCTGCACCCTTCCTGCCCCTTTCTGAACCTCTCTTGCCTCCTTGTGCACCTCTTCTAACTTTTTCTGTACCGCTCTTGCTTCTTTTTGCACCTCTGTTTGTTCTTTCTGCACTGTTCTTGCTTTTTTCTGCACCTCACTTGCCTCTTTCTGCACTTCTCGTGCTTTTTTATACACTTCTCTTACCTCTTTGTGCACTCCTCTTGACTCTTTCAGCACCTCTGTTGCTTCTTTCAGCACTTCTGTTCCTTCTGCACCCCTCTTGCCTCTTTGTGCACCTCTCCTACCTCTTTCTGCACTCCTCTTGCCTCTTTTTGCACCTCTGTTGGTTCTTTCTGCACTGCTCTTGCTTCTTTCTGCACCTCACTTGCCTTTTTCTGCACTTCTCGTGCTTCTTTCTACACCTCTGTTGCTTCTTTCAGCAATTCTTTTGCCTCTTTCTGCACTTCTCTTCCTTCTCTCTGCACCCCTCCTGCCTCTTTCTGTACCTCTCTTGCCTCTTTGTACACCTCTCCTACCTCTTTCTGCACTCCTCTTGACTCTTTCAACACCTCTGTTGCTTCTTTCTGCACTGCTGTTCCTTCTGCACCCCTCTTGCCTCTTTGTGCACCTCTTCTACCTTTTTCTGTACCGCTCTTGCTTCTTTTTGCACCTCACTTGCCTCTTTCTGCACTTCTCTTGCTTCTTTCTACACCTCTGTTGCTTCTTTCAGCAATTCTTTTGCCTCTTTCTGCACTTCTCTTCCTTCTTTCTGCACCCCTCCTGCCTCTCTCTGTACCTCTCTTGCCTCTTTGTGCACCTCTCCTACCTCTTTCTGTACTCCTCTTGCCTCTTTTTGCACCTCTGTTGGTTCATTCTGCACTGCTCTTGCTTCTTTCTGCACCTCCTCTTGCCTCTTTCTGCACCCCTCTTTTCTCTTTCTGCACCTCTCTTGCCTCTTTCTGCACCCCGTTCCCGCTTTCTGCACCTTTCCTGCCTATTTCTGTTCCTCTCTTGCCTCTTTCTGTACCTCTGTTGGTTCTTTCTGCACTTCTCTTGCTCTTTCTGCACCCTTCGCGCCTCTTTCAGCACCTCTGTTGCTTCTTTCTGCACTTCTCTTCCTTCTTTCTGCACCACTCCTGCCTCTTTCTGTACCTCTCTTGCCTCTTTGTGCTCCTCTCCTACCTTTTTCTGCACCCCTCTTGCCTCTTTTTGCACCTCTGTTGGTCCTTTCTGCACTGCTCTTGCTTCTTTCTGCACCTCACTTTCCTCTTTCTGCACTGCTCTTGCTTCTTTCTACACCTCTGTTGCTTCTTTCAGCAATTCTCTTGCCTCTTTCTGCACTTCTCTTCCTTCTTTTTGCACCCCTCCTGCCTCTTTCTGTACCTCTCTTGCCTCTTTGTGCACCTCTCCTACCTCTTTCTGTACTCCTCTTGCCTCTTTTTGCACCTCTGTTGGTTCATTCTGCACTGCTCTTGCTTCTTTCTGCACCCCTCTTGCCTCTTTCTGCACCCCTCTTTTCTCTTTCTGCACCTCTCTTGCCTCTTTCTGCACCCCTGTTCCCTATTTCAGCAACTTTCCTGCCTGTTTCTGCACCTCTCTTGCCTCTTTCTGTACCTCTGTTGGTTCTTTCTGCACTTCTCTTGCTCTTTCTGCACCCTTTGCGCCTCTTTCAGCACTTCTCTTGCTTCTTTCCACACCTCTGTTGCTTCTTTCAGCAATTCTCTTGACTCTTTCTGCACTTCTCTTCCTTCTTTCTGCACCCCTCCTGCCTCTTTCTGCACCCCTGTTGCCTCTTTGTGCACCTCCCTTGCCTCTTTCTGCACTTCACTTGCTTCTTTCTGCACCTCTCTTGCCTGTTTTGGCACCTCTGTTGCTTCTTTTTTTTTTCTTAGCCATAAGTATAATACAGTACAAAAGAAGAGGAAGAGACCAAAAGCAAGAGATAGAGCATACATAATATACAAAAATAGAGAAATAACATCAATCCAAGCCTGATAAAATAACCATAAACCTGCTAGGGAAAGACAACGTCAACAAAGACAATAGCACAATTTAAAGTAAAAGTATAGGGAGGATAGTACAGAGATCCAAGGAAAGGGGAAAAAAAATAGTACATTAATCCCATTGGAGGCTAGACCAGACCCTTTTCAATTTTAACCAAGAGCGTGGGCCTCTGGCCTTGGCCAGTGCTAGTTCCACTCCATATACTTGTTTAAGTAAGGCCCAGAATTCGTTAATACTTGGGCTCGTGCTGTGAGTCCATACTCGGGCTATACATAGGCGGGCACATGCTATAACAATTGAGACTAATAATCTCTCGTGACTGCCCATGTCTCGTATTACCCCCAATACTACTTCCTTCTCTGCGATCTGGACATTATAGCGGTAAAGTAGTGTAAATATGGAAGTTACATCTGTCCAGAATGTGTTCAGCCTTGGACAGGTGATGAACATGTGTCTTAAATCTGCAGCATAAGCATGACATTTTGGACAAAGTGATTAGCTGAGGGTTGGGATGTAGCCCATTTGGAGATGAGCTCAGGGGTGTAGTACAACATAAAAACTATTCGATGTTGTTGAAGTTTCAAATTGACAGAGGTTACAGCTGCACCTACGGTATCCAGTGAAACCTGTATTTCCTCGCCTGTTATGTTGGTTTGGAAAATCCGACTTAGTTTCGCTGCTACCTGCAATCCATCATCACTAGCAGCTGCAAGTAATTTCTGGTAAACTATACAGATAGTTCCTCGGCCTGAGGTCAGAAAAAATGCTGATAGTACTTCAGAGGGACTCACCATTTCTGATATCCTCTGGCCCCATAAGAAATAGTCCCCTACTTCTAAATACTTAAAAAAATGTACTCTGTGAAAGCCCAAACTCATCTTTCAGGGCTAAAAAGATCGAAACCCTTGTCCATCATATAGCTGACCAAGTTGGATAAATACCTTGTGCTGCCAACATCTTCCAGTGTAATCATGGAATATGTCGGGCAACATAGGATTGCTCCACAGCACCGTGTACTGGTGCAGCACTGGCAAAGAATATTCCTTACGAATGTCTTGCCATATCCTGGCAATATCTCTAATTATCTTAAACCTGACCCGCTTGTAGTAATTGGAGTCAGACGTTTTATACAGCAAGAACCCAGTATTTGGTCCACAGGCCAGTTGGTATGACAGCCAAACAGTGCCAGTATCAGTCCCCCTAAGCAAGCTTCGGATCCGACCGACAAATGCGGCCCAAAAATAAAGTTTGAAATCTGGAAGCTTAAAGCCTCCTTGTTTATAAGATAGTTTAATATATCAGAGAGCTCTCCTTGCACGTCTGTATCCCCATATAAAACTACCTATGGCACTATCTAGACGCTTGAAGAACGACCAAGGAACCCTTAGAGGGATTGTGCGATATAGATATGTTGCTTCTTTCTGCACTTCTCTTGCCTCTTTCTGCACCTCTGACTTAGCGGTAGTTTTAATCCCCCTGCCCTATTATGTACTAGGGCCTTACAGGGGAGGTCATGCCAATCACAGGGGTACCCCAACCCATAGTGTACCCTAGTGTATGTAGGTGTTTTCACTGTATTCTAAGTGTCTTTCAGCATAGCACTGGCTCCGGGCCTGGTTAGTCAGAGTCAGTTACCACCAGTACCAGTCAGCAAAAGTTGGGGCACAGGAATGACTTTGCAACAAGGCCTCTTTCTGCACCTCTGTTGGTTCTTTCTGCATATCTCTTGCTTCTTTCTGCACCTTTCTTCGTCTTTCTGGACTTCTGTTGCCTCTTTCTGCATTTCTCTTGCTTCTTTCTGCGCTTTTCTTCCTCTTTCTGCACATGTCCTACCTCTGTAGGCATAGTTAGAAATTGTCATTTAAAAACCTTTGAAATTCACTGAAAAAACCATAGGTTTCAGGGACGTTATAGTTAGGAATTAGCATTTAAAAAACCTTAGCAATTCACTGAAAAACCGTAGGTTTGAGGGGCGTTATAGTTAGAAATTAGCATTTAAAAAACCTTGAAATTCACTGAAAAAACATAGGTTTCAGGGACGTTATAGTTAGAAATTAGCATTTAAAAAACCTTAGAAATTCACTGAAAAAACCACAGGTTTCAGGGACGTTATAGTTAGTTGGACATTTCACTCGTACAAAACCAGAGAAATTCGGCCATTATAGGGCCCGATTCACAGAACTAACTTACGTCAAAAACGTAAAGTTAGTACTTTTTGGTATTCACAGAATACACTTACTCATTTTGGTATTCACAGAATGCACTTACTCATTTTGGTATTCACAGAATGCACTTACTTATTTTGGTATTCACAGAATGCACTTACTCATACTAACTTTATGTCCGCATTCGGCCGGAGATTCCGGCCGGTGGTGGAGATTCCGGCCGGTGGCGGAATGTCCGCCACCGGCCGGAATCTCCACAACCGGCCGGAATCTCCACCATCGGGCCGGAATCTCCACCTCCGGGCCGGAATCTCCACCCCCGGGCCGGAATCTCCACCTCCGGGCCGGAATCTCCACCACCGGGCCGGAATCTCCACCACCGGGCCGGAATCTCCGGCCCGAGTGCGGACATGAAGTTAGTATGAGTAAGTGCATTCTGTGAATGCCAAAATGAGTAAGTGCATTCTGTGAATACCAAAATGAGTAAGTGTATTCTGTGAATACCAAAAAGTACTAACTTTACGTTTTTGACGTAAGTTAGTTCTGTGAATCAGGCCCATAGTTAGTTGAGCTAACTATAACTTTCGTGCCCCCGCAATGCACTGCTGATGACGTCACATATTACATCACTGATGACATGGTCAGTGACATCACTGATGACATCACTGATGACATCTCAAATGACATCACTGATGACATCACTGGTGACATCATCCACATGATAATCTGATGCTCCACCTCATAACCTAATATAACCTTTGATACACCCACTCTAAAATACAGACTACCATTTTCAAAACCTTAGACACACCAATTCCAGTTACTACATACCCACTCACTGATTCCTAGGTCTCACACACATCCACTCATTCACCCACAGTCACTCATACATGCAGTCACTCATCAATACAGCACTATCATATGCACTCATATACACCTATACAGACACTCACACACCGCCACTCATCCATAGAGTTACTCACACACCTAGTCAGTCATGCAAAGAATCAATCACACTCCCATTTACTCACCTATACAGTTATACACACACCACCTCACTTATTCATACAGATACTAACACATACTTACTCTCTTATACAATCACTGATACAAGTACATACTCATCCATACAGCCACTCTCACAATCACTCACTCTCACATATAGTCATTTATATACTCCAACACTCACATATACTGCCTTTTACATATGTAGTTACTCACACATGTACCACTGAGAAATCCATTCATTAACCAACACACCCATACACACACTCACCCCCATACAGCCCTTCACAGATGCACTCTTGAACCCATACACCCAGTGAATCACCCACTCACACATCTATGCACAGAGTCACACCCCCCACCCTCCCACACAGACACTCAGGCTCCCATACAGATACTCAGACAACCAATCAATAACCCATGCAGCCGCTTACACACCAACTGACAGACTGATACAGACATTCACACAGTTTAGTCACTAACCCATGCATTCAGTAAGACATGTTTAATCACTCACTTATACAGTCAGTCACGCACCTACTAAATCATCCATTCAGACACTCATACACCCACCCATTCTTTAATACACCTTGGCATATATATATATAAAACATATTTAAACTTTACAGAAACACAGTCACTGAATGATGTCATCAGTGATGTCAGCAGTGATGTCATTTGAGATGTCATCAGTGATGTCATCAGTGATGTCACTGACCATGTCATGGGTGATGTCATATGTGACGTCATCAGCAGTGCATTGCGGGGGCGCGAGTCATAGTTAGCTCAACTACCTATAACGGCCGAATTTCTCTGGTTTTGTACGAGTGAAATGTCCAACTAACTATAACGTCCCTGAAACCTATGTTTTTTTCAGTGAATATATATATATCACTGAAAAAACCATAGGTTTCAGGGCGTTATAGTTAGTTGGACATTTCACTCGTACAAAATCATAGAAATTCCCCTGTTATAGTTAGTTCAGCTAACTATAACTCGCGTGCACCAGCAATGCACTGCTGATGACGTCACATATTACATCACTCATGACATGGTCAGTGACATCACTCATGACATCACTGATGACATCTCAAATGACATCACTGATGACATCATCCTTGTGATAGAGTGGCAGACCTCCTCTCACCCTAATATAACCTTTGATACACACACTCAAAAATACAAACTAACATTTTCAAAACAATGGACATACCAATACCAGTTACAACACACCTATTCAGTAATTCCAAGATCTACACACACATCCACTCATTCACCAACAGTCCCTATACAGTCACTCATACATGTACTCACTCATCATATGTACTCATACACCTATACATCCTGTTACACACCGCCACTCATCCATAGAGTTACTCACACACATAGTCACACATGCAAACAAAGTATCAAACATCCATTTACTTGGATATACAGTTATACACACACTACCACACTTACTTCTACAGAAACTTACACATACTTACTCTCTTAAACAATCACTTATAGAAACACCTACTTATTTGTACAGGAACTCTTCCAATCTCTCACTCTCACATATACTCACTTATATACACCAAAACTCACATATACTAGTTTAAAACATATGTAGTTACTCATAAAGACACTATTGAGACAGTCATTCACTCACTAACACACCCATACACATACTCATCCACCTATACAGTCCTGCACACATGCTGTCTTCAACACATACAAACAGTGAGTCACTCATTCATGCATCTATGCACTAAGTAATACCCCCACCGAACCATACAGACACTCAGACACTCATACTGATACTCAAAAAACCAACTAATAACCCATATAGACACTCATGTAGCTACTCACCAACCCATGCAGCCACTTATACACAAAGTGAGAGACTGATACAGATATTTTCATATTTAAACATTACTCACTAACCCATGTATTCACTAAGATACACTTAGTCAGTTATACAATCAATTTTACAAAAAAAAATCATCCATTTAGACACTTATATACCCATTTATTCTTCCATCGACCTTGAGATATACATATATAAAACATATTTAATTTTCAGAAATACACACATTCACTGGATGATGTCATCAGTGATGTCATCAGTGATGTCATTTGAGATGTCATCAGTGATGTCATGAGTGATGCCACTGACCATGTCATGAGTGATGTAATATGTGACGTCATCAGCAGTGCATTGCGGGCGCGCGAGTTATAGTTAGCTGAACTAACTATAACGGGGAATTTCTATGGTTTTGTACGAGTGAAATGTCCAACTAACTATAACGCCCCTGAAACCTATGGTTTTTTCAGTGAATTTCTAAGGTTTTTTAAATGCTAATTTCTAACTATAACGTGCCTGAAACCTATGGTTTTTTCAGTGAATATATATATATTTATTATACTATGTATACATGTGAAAATGTCTCGGTCCCCTGTTTGCCTCGGTGGCACGGAAAAATGGGTGGAACTGACGTCAGCACGCCGACGAGGTCCTCTTATGGCTCCGATGATGTCATACGGTGTCGCGAGCGGAGCTGTGCTCGTTGACGTGGGAGAGCTAGGAAAGAATTTCCGTGGAATGCTGGTGCAGGGGATATTCACCTAAGTGTTCAGGCTAGTCCTTTGGGAGCAACTGTTTATGTTGCCACTCCAGAACCGAAACCAGTGATCCGAGGGCAGAGGCCCTGCAGATGGCACATGAGGTGGGGTGCCCAGTCGTGTGCACCGGCGGGGCAGCCAAGTGACAAGCACCACAACCCACAAAAAAGGTAACGAGGGCACTGAATAACACAGGATCTTCTCTTTGTATCTGGCAGGAACAACGAAGTTAAAATGCCCTAGTACCAAAATGTAGAATTAGTGCTACAACGGTCTTCAAGAGGACCTGCGATGCCGCTTCTGCCTCCCGTACCCTGGCGGCGGCACATGGGTCACGCGGTACGGTCATACTGCGGTGGGACGCACACTCGTTGACCTCTCATGGCACTGCTCCACACTTCAGGGAGGACGCTTTCCATTAACTATGTTTTCTGATGACATTTCGCGCCGGCCCCGTCCAAAAACAGAACTCCTTTAGATCCAAACAGACTCTTCCACTCTCTCACCGGAAGGGAAACCAGGCCACGCGGACACTTTCACAATACAACAGCCGGGAATGCACTTTTCGGTTAAAAAAACACATTCCTTCCTCCTAATTAATCAAATAAACGTCTCACTGAAGAACAGGGGCCAGCTTTGATCGGTAAACAGCCGTTACAACGACTTTTTTACTTTGCGATACCATTACAACGCATGCATTACCACGCATGCGTTGTACATCACGAAAGTCATTACTACGCATTTTTAGAACGCATGGTCATTTACCACGCATGCCATTACAACGAATTTTGTTGTAAAGGTATGTATGGTAAATGACCATGCGTTCTAAAAACATGTAGACGATCCATGTCGTTGTAAGGAAACAGAGGCTGTTCCGTTTCCTCACAACGACGTGCACCGCCCTCAGAGATGACGTGGAAGCAGGAACCACGAGGAGAGAGGAACCATGAGGAGTGAGAGGTAAGGGGATTGGGCATGGGGTGGGGGTTTCTTTCCTAGGGTTTAGGGTAGTGCAGTGGTGTTTGGGTGGTGTAGGGAGTCGTGCTGGGGGTAGTGTTTTAGGGTTTAGGGTAGTGCAGTGATGTTCGGGCAGTGTAGGGGGTCGTGCTGCGGGTAGTGTTTCAGGGTTTAGGGTAGTGCAGTAGTGTAGGGGGTCGTGCTGGGGTAGTGTTTTAGGGTTTAGGGTAGTGCAGTGGTGTTTGAGTAGTGTAGGGGGTCATGCTGGTGGTAGTGTTTTAGGGTTTTAGGGTAGTGCAGTGGTGTTTGTGTAGTGTAGGGGGTCATGCTGGGGGTAGTGTTTCAGGGTTTAGGGTAGTGCAGTGGTGTTTGGGTAGTGTAGGGGGTCGTGCAGGGGTAGATTTAGGGTTTAGGGTAGTGCAGTGGTGTTTGGGTAGTGTAGGGAGTCGTGCTGGGGGTAGTGTTTTAGGGTTTAGGGTAGTGCAGTGGTGTTTGTGTAGTGTAGGGGATTGTGCTGGGGTAGTGTTTTAGGGTTTATGTTAGTGCAGTGGTGTTTGGGTAGTGTAGGGGCAGTACTGGGGTAGTGTTTTAGGGTTTAGGGCAGTGCAGTGGTGTTTGTGTGGTGAAGGGGTCATGCTGTGGGTAGTGTTTTAGGGTTTAGGGTAGTGCAGTCGTGTTTGTGTAGTGTAGGGGTCGTGTTTTAGGGTATAGGGTAGTGCAGTGGTGTTTGTGTAGTGTGGGAGGTCATGCTGGGGGTATATTTAGGGTTTAGTGTAGTGCAGTGGTGTTTGGGTAGTGTAGGGAGTCGTGCTGGGGTAGTGTTTTAGGGTTTAGGGTAGTGCAGTGGTGTTTGGGTAGTGTAGGGAGTCGTGCTGGTGGTAGTGTTTTGGTTTAGGGTAGTGCAGTTATGTTTGGGTAGTGTAGGGTGTCGTGCTGGGGGTAGTGTTTTAGGGTTTAGGGTAGTGCAGTGGTGTTTGGGTAGTGGAGGGGGTAGTGTTTTAGGGTTTAGGGTAGTGCGCCCAACCAGCCACAATATCCGTGGACAAAGAGGATCCTGACTCTTTGGAACGCTCCGTCAATTGAATAATTTGGGTCAAGGGCCCTACCACGTCCAAGACCTATCAATTCCTTTCTTGGGATCCCTCATATACTTGGAGAATAAGGTACATAGTTTCTCATCAATTTCAGGCGTGTGTGCCACCTTCCCCTTCAGTGAGGGCCTGGGGCATTCTCCCCTCATCCTATTCCTGACCTCCCTTTCAAGGGGTTGATGGATTTTCCCCACCACATACTCTGCCACTTTGGCGTCAGGTGTCCACTCTGCCGACCTAGGATGGTAAATTTGGGTAGGCTCGAACATGTCCGAGTGGACCCCGTCCCCAACCGGGGACTGAGAGGAGTGGGACTTTGGACGGCAGGGATGCCCCGAGTCCTTATCCTCATCAGAGGAGAAATCGTCCTCCGATACACCCTCTCCCTCTAAGGGAAACCCGCCGTCGGGGTCTACAATAGTGGTGACAGTTTCGTAATTTTCTCCGGGCCCCTCCTCCTCCCGGCAGGGTGCATGTTTTAGCGTTCGCGCACTCTTGAGGAAGGTCTCCGTAAGTTTATCAAATCCTTCCAAGTGCCCCGCGTTATGCTTAACGGCCCTTTTATTCCCCATCTGGGAGCTACTTGGACCCGCCACCACCAGATCTGGGTCACTTAACACCCCAGGGATGCTTTTCGCCAGCTTATCAACCTGATCCCTAAGAGGAGCCAGCGCCTAGAAATAGCCAGAGAGAGGGCTTGGTCCACTGCTGGAGGGAGAAGTTGGGGGGCCATTCCTCCTCCACTTCCTGGTAGGAGGAGTAAAAATGGTCTTCTGGAGAAGACATGATAGCAGAGGGTGTGAGCACAGAACAAATGCCCTTAAAATCCTTAAGACAGCCCCCTCGCCGGTGCTCCAACAGCTGGGCTTTCCCGAAGCTGTTATAAGAATAGACTGAGGCTCAATACCAATTACCACCACCAGGTGGCGCTGGTCACTAACGTGGCCGTGTGGGGAAATCACCGCGTAGCGGTGTCAAAATTAGGCGAGGGTTGGTCGGGAATCAAGCGGACACTAAAGGAGTGACCGGATTCCCAAACGCGCGTAAAGACCAGCGGGAGCGCTCGACGGAGCTGCCTCGCTCGGACCAGACGCGCCTGACAGTATCTCACCGCGCGCAGAGCACACAGCGGGAGAAACTGCGAGGGGAGAACGCGCTCGGGCAAGAGCCTGCTGTGCAGGGAATATGAAACAATACCAAGGCAATAATGCTAATAACGTGCACAAGAAACCGCTATACAAACAGCAACAACGTCAGATTAAGCCAAGAATGTAAGGAATGCACTTAACTGACGAGCAGTGAAGAAAGAGGAAGCGGAAGGGACGTCACGATATTATATACGATGGACTGTGATATGATTGGACTATAGTTGCCTTGGAGACTACCCCCTAATGGTTCATGGGTTGTGTAGTCTTTTGTTTAATGATTGTTGTGTTACGTTTTCTTTGAACTGCTATGCAAATAAAGTGAGGAAAGATATGCATAATCCTCGCCTCCGTCCTGCCATAGAATTCATTAAACTTTATTTGATCTGATTTAGAAACATAGATCATAAAAGTGTACATAAAAACAGTAAATCCTCTTTCCTAATACAATACAGTGAGAATTAATTAAAACCAGTAGGCAAAAACGAGTGTTACAAAGCCCGGTTCAGAGCAACTTCAGGTTAACAGAATCGTAAAGTTCAATGTTTCGCAAGATCAATCTCATGTACTTCGTGCAAAATACGCAATAAGGGGTCCAAGTAAGATGTAACGCTCCAATACCTGACCAGTTTGCACTATATAAAACTGCAGAAAAACTAAAAATAAAAAGTGTTTTGCACACTTCTGTCATTGGGCTATATGTGGGCTACATCTGGGTGATATTTATGCTACATTTGGGCTCTTTTTTCTCTGGTGGCCATCTTGGGAGACTTATTTGTTATGAAGTTTCCTAATTTCGTCATTTACTGCAGTCTCCTCAGTAGGAAATGCTTTCAGTTTTTACTTTGATTCCATCAAGAAGGCATTCAGATGTGTCACACATTTGCCATAAATTCAGAATGTTAGCACTCTAGTTGTTCATTAGATCACTGTAGTAAAGCTACTGCTCACCAGGGAGTTAACTGGAAGTCTACTGCTGGTATTGAAAGTGATTGTTTCAGTCTGCATGTCAGAATTTTCTAATGAAATAGAAGAGGATTTGAGATCTCACTTAAAACATGCCCTAAATTTTCTTTCTCCAGCACTAACCATAATTTCTATGGCAAAATGAACCCCCTCATTTTGTTCTTTTTTAAATTAAATGTTTTAAGTGTTACCAGTTTATTCCAATCAAGATGGCTTCAGGTGTGCCATCATTTTGTCATAAGTAAGGCTGTTAGCGCTCTAGTTGTTCTTTAGAACACTCTGGGAAGCTGCAGTAGAACACAAAGGCATCAACTGACAGGCTGCTCCTGTTGAAATATAACAGGAAGATCTTTGAGATCACACTTGAAACATGTCCTAATTTTTCTTTCTACAGCACTAACCATAATTTCTATGACAAAATGAACCCCATCATTTTGTTCCTTTTTAAATTAAATGTTTTAAGTGTTACCAGTTTATTCCAATCAAGATGGCTTCAGGTGTGCCATACTTTTGTCATAAGTAAGGCTATTAGCACTCTAGTTGTTCTTTAGAACACTCTGGGAAGCTGCAGTAGAACACAAAGGCATCAACTGACAGGCTGCTCCTGTTGAAATATAACAGGAAGATATTTGAGATCTCACTTAAAACATGTCCTAATTTTTCTTTCTACAGCACTAACCATAATTTCTATGACAAAATGAACCCCCTCATTTTGTTCCTTATTAAATTAAATGTTTTAAGAGTTACCAGTTTATTCCAATCAAGATGGCTTCAGGTGTGCCATAATTTTGTCATAAGTAAGACTGTTAGCGCTCTGGTTGTTCTTTAGAACACTCTGGGAAGCTGCAGTAGAACACAAAGGCATCAACTGACAGGCTGCTCCTGTTGAAATATAACAGGAAGATATTTGAGATCACACTTGAAACATGTCCTAATTTTTCTTTCTACAGCACTATCCATAATTTCTTTGACAAAATGAACCCCATCATTTTGTTCCTTTTTAAATTAAATGTTTTAAGTGTTACCAGTTTATTCCAATCAAGATGGCTTCAGGTGTGCCATACTTTTGTCATAAGTAAGGCTGTTAGCACTCTAGTTGTTCTTTAGAACACTCTGGGAAGCTGCAGTAGAACACAAAGGAATCAACTGACAGTCTCTGCCCTTGCTGGATGTACATGTTTTACTGAGAATGTCAGACTTCATTCTCACATGACTGAGAAAGATAATGTGAATTTACAGAAAATATGCTCTCATTTTAGCTTCTGGAGCACCTTCCAAAACTGTATGGGACAAGCATGTGAAAATAGTTTTCTCTCAAACATGATTCATGATATCCCAGCAGAAGGTTTTTCACAGGGTAAAATCACCTTAGAACACACCACAATTCCTGAAATTAGTATGGTACCATCAACAAATGAATTCTAATGTAACTAAAGTCTGTTATCACCCTTTATAGTTCTCCTTTTGGTAACCCTCAAAATCTTCGATTCACTACAATGCATTTCAATGGGGTACTATCATTTATATTGGTCCCAAGATGGCTGCCAGCAATTCCAGGATGAAGTGCTGACAGCCAATCAGATCTCACGATGACATGTGTGGTTAGGCTCCGCCCAGATATATATGTGTTTTCTTTTTCAAATTTCTCAGGAACTACTGAACGGATTTACACCATTTAACCAAAAGGCACGACTCTGAACCAAGGGCTACCTTTTTGCCAAATTTGGTGTAATTCCGTTCAGCAGTTCGGGCTGTAGCTGCGACTAAAGGTTCCTATGGAAAATTGCATGGGGAAAACACGTTTTGGGACCCCCTTTTTCTCGGCCCACACTTGACGAATCACCCCGAGACTTTCAGGATAGGAGGCGGACCGGAGCGCCCACGAGTTTTGAAAATTTTGCGAAGATTCATCAACCGGCGCTAAAGTTATTGGAAATAGAATGTTGTGAATTTCCTATGGAAAATAGGTCATAACTATAACTACCTACTGGCGACCGCCAGTAGGTAATATATATATATATATATATATATAGATATAGATATGGATATAGATAGATAGATATACACATGCGCACACACACACTCACAAAACACATACACGCTTACCTTAAATATACTTACCTTACGTGGTCAGGCATGCGTGGTAAATGAAAATTCGTGGTATAGGTTTGCATAGTAAAGGCAATGCATGGTAAAGACACTGCATGGTAACGGATGCGTGGTAGTTGCATTGCGCGGTTCCGACCGCGTGGTAAAGGCTTTTTTCCTATTGATTGGACCATTTGAATTATGCAGCTGGAGAAGGCAGGGTTGACAAAATTATGGGGGGTAAGCCTCCTATTTGTCATTTGTAACAAACCCCGTCATCACCTTGTATTATTAAGTTTCAGACTAAAACTCATCCCCTGTATGCTGGGCTCCCCTTCAGGCATTTATTCTCAGCAAGCCCTGCCTCCCTGTCCGTGCGATGAAGTGTCTAGTCAATCAAACCTTCATATTTTTTTTTCTGTAAATTTTACGCAGTATATCGTAAAACTTATATTTTTCCCATCATGCTCAAATACAAATTCAGGCAATGCTGACCAGGATTATATTTTTTACAAATGCTTCATGACCACTATGTCTGTTACTGAGTAGCAACCTTTTATGTTTTTTGCTAAAAACTAGGAGATTACAACAGTAGTTAAGATCAATAGGTTTTAATTTATTCCTGTTATTTGTTGTTTTATGTATTTTTTAAATATTTCTAAATATTTATTCATGCTACTTTATTACATGATGTATTGTCTATATACATTTGTACTTTTATGATGTATGTGTTTTTAGATCGAAGAAAGTGTTTTGACTGACTGGCTAAATTATGTGTTATTAGTGGCAAATTATGCAGCCTAATACAGCAAATTTTATGGCAATTTTACTTCACTATTTTATCACTTAACACATGTTAACACTGTCCGGGACAAGGTTACACCTTACTATTTTCAATTATGTTGAAAATGCCGTAGTCACAGAATTGCATAATTCCAGTGGCCCTGCTTATTGACTGTAAGTGTGCGGGCAACCTCTCTTGCAAACTACTGATAAAAACTTAAATAAATGAGTACAGTTCAAGAGTGCCTCTCTCTGCTAAGGATCACATCTGGTAGGAGCCTGACACATTGATAATCAGTTCTTACTCCGGTCTGGCCACAATGATGGTGGCCGTGACAATGTTGGTGAGGAGTACCTGCACATATGATCACCAAATAACTATTGATAATGTAGTGGAATCACTGAAATGGAGTGCTCCCGATCTATCTGAAGGATAGAAGTATCTCAGTTTAGACTAGCCTTAGAGCTCAGTTGACTACCTAGGCAGATTTACCACTGGACAAGGTCACCAAAAGCTGACCAGACCTGACAACCAGACAGCCCTTGCCCTTAACTTTTTTCTTTGCTCCTCCTACCCATACCCCCCTGGCCCTTCCCTGCAAGCCCTTGATCACTGTACACAGTATACTGTGAAGACCACTGTGTCACTTCACAGGAGCCTGTGCCCCAATTGAGACAATAAGAAGAGAGAGCAGGACATGGGCACAGAAGGACAAGAGCAAAAAAAAGATAAGGACAAAAATAAAATAGAAAAGACAGCGCTTAAATTGTAAAAATAAATAAACAATAATAATAATAAGTACAGAGGCCCAAAGAAACTTTAACCACTTAACCGCGGCGGCAATTCCGCCGCGGTGCGGCGGTTTTATTGAGTGGGCGGGGCCGCGTCAGCCAACGGACGTGCACAGCACTACGGAGGTAGTGCTTGCGACGGCCGTTGGCCAACAGAAGCAGCGAAGGGGTTAAGGAGGTTGCCACTAGCACTGCCAAATACTGGGGATGTCTGATACCAAACCTGCCAATTCTTAATTCTTAATTCAACCTTCTACCTCTTTCTCCCACCCAACTACTGTATAGATCCCTTTGATTTATCTCACTGTTTCAGATTCTGTTTCATCCCTGCTTTTTCCCTTTGTCACTGTTTTTCTATCTTTCTCTTCCTTATTCTTTGTCCCTCTTCTGCCTTTTTCTGCCTTGCTCTGATTCAAAGTCTGATGATGAAAAATAAATCCCAGCCCCCCCAAAAAAAGTGCTGGGATCCACCACCTGCAACCACTGGCACAAATTTAGCACTGGTCTGCAAAAGCTGCTGTGGCAGAATGCGCAATACAAAAAACATTTAGTGGTAGTATTATGCCATGTACACAACCCAAATGCAGTCTCAGCATTCCTTGTATTATTGTGCTGAGCTGCTCAAAGTTCCCTATTTTGTCATAATCTTTGAAAGGTAACTTAGTGGCAACATTGAGCTCACTGGCAGGGACAGTCTTTTGTTTCTGCTGGAAGTGACCCTGAATGACTAACTGTAGGAGGGCCCCACAGTCCTCAGAAGCCCCTGCATAACAGAAGTTTACACAAATAGAGCGTGTGGCCTTCCCTCCCACAAGGTCCTAGAGCTATGCTGGAAACATTAAAATGCAACCACATCAGGGCTATAAACGTAGCTTTGAGGGTTATGTCACATGTTACATGTTACATCAGACCTGCCAACTAAAACAAACATTTCACCATGTGAGGAGGGGGGCGGGCTTTGGAGCTCAGTGATGGCCGATACATATTGACAGTGGTGGGCGGGTGGAGGGAGCGCGCAGGCGGGCGGGCCGAAGCACGGGGGGAGGAGGGGGGAGCAGAGAGGGGGGAGAAAAAAAATAAAACTTACCTCATGCTGCTTCTGCCGCCTCGCGCCTCGGAGCTCCTCTGCTTCCTGGTCCCAGCAGGCACTGGGACAGCAGCTGACTCCCCATCCAATCCCTGTGCGGCTCTCATGCTGCAAGAGAGCAGCGCAGGGATTGGCCTGAGCGGGCTGCTTTGACGCTCCGCTCAGGTCAGGGAGTCTGTCCTGTTTCTCCAACCTGGCTGTACAATACAGCCACGTTGGAGAAACTTAACTGCGCAAGTCTGTTTGGCCGGCCTAAGACAGGCGGCCAAACAGACATGCACAGTTAGAAGTGCACATCACTCCGCCCCCATCCCATTGCCTGGCCCCGCCCATCCCCACACACGTTGACTCATATCATTTTATTTTTCGGCTGCTGGCTGAGCCAGTGGGGTGACGCTCCTCTGCCATTGGGAAGGAGCCGCCGCTGTTGGAGCTGGGGAGGGGGGGGAGGGTCATGCCAAAAAGTACCTAAGCGACACTTTTGCTGTGCCCTGCCTCCAAATCCCCTCCTCCAAAAAAAGAAAAAAGCTTGCTCATGCTGGTGCCGATGTCCTGGGGGTTTTCACACACCTTAATTAATGTCGGCAGTTTAAAGTTTCTGAAAATGAGCTAGAAATCCACTCTGTTTAGAGGTTTTCAGCTACTTTTCCCTTCTACCGTGTGATATCGGCTCTTCACTGGGTGACCATGCGAAGAGAACCAATATCGTATGTCACACGGTGGCACCGTGTGAGTTGGCAAGTCTTTGACACCTTCATCTAATATGAACGTTTTACACAATAACATTCTACATGCTAGGATTTGTATTCCAAACATATCCAGGACAGTGCTTAATATGTTAAAACTAATTGTAGCTACACAAAGTTAATCTCAGGAGCTAACCACAAGCACGGCGGAATACGAAAGCTTCTTCTTGATCCGATCTCCAAAAATGAATGCCAGTACCCATCACCTGCGACACTGCCAAATATTAAGTACTGTCTTGCTAACAACAAAACTATTCTCCAGTAGTAATTGACAGTTTCAGACCACTTGACAGTCCTGCAGCTTGAAGTAATGCTGGCATGTTGCACCAGTGTATTTTGATATGTGAATGACGCTCTCCAGGTCTACCACACAGTCAAAGGCACCAGGTGCAAGGCGGGAACCCCCTCAACCCCGAGGGGAGCCTCTTGATTTCCCAACAGGCGAGCCCATCTCTGATTGGCCTAGGGACTTCACAGGTATGACACCTTACTAATCAAAAATACACCTGAATGGTATTAAGGCTGGTTTGATGGAGGGCGCCCGCATTAACATGTGTTGGACAGGTACTACTTGTCTATGGTTTTGAATTGTCACTGTAGCCTAAGACCAACCTTTCCATGAACTGAAAATCTCACAACAAAGTCTTTCCAGAATATGTGTGTAAAATACGCAAGCTGCTGCAAAACAGTAATCGGAGCAGCGGTGGATTGAGAGCTAAAAGTAACCCTGGAAAATGAATGTGTGTCCGTAAGTGTGGTTCATCTCTACAAGAAAATTGTGTGTGTTCCATAAGGCTGTTTGACAGGCTACACATCTTATGACACCTCCATACATTCACCCCTAAAAGAATCATCCTGGCCCTCAGCCTACTGTGGGTTTTTCGGTGTGTCCTATATGGCCAGTCCAGCTGGTATGCACTGTTTGGGCAAGTATATCAGGGGCTGCCTGTGACCGGGGACGCCATCTCATCCTCATGACTTTGTTCATGACAATAAAATGTAAGAGTACGAAAAAAACTCAGCCAGAGACAGGGGAGGCTGAGAAATAACTAATTACAGTCGTTCTCAGTGCGTTTTGTGATCGACAGTCTGCGTTTAAGTCGTAGCGGAGCCAAGGGAGAAGTGTCAAGTACAGCTTCAACAGCGCCGGGCCTGCAGTGTGTGTTATTGTCTGTCAGAGGAACAGAAACTGAAGGCGGCGCAGAACCGCCCGGCCCACCCACACTGCTTACGTCTGACATGCTGACAATACGCTGCTCACGTCCTTTTCCAGACCCACGGTTTTCTTGCGTCGGGCGTTTTTAAATCAATTGACTGATTCACCTCTTCTGCTGTCAGGTTCTTTGGTTCTAGACTGCAGGCTCCGGAACCGTCAGAAGCGAGTTCTAATCCAAGCTTCCCCTCCTAAGTGATACAGGCAGTGCTTTAATGGGCAGGTACTGCCAGGTACTGGGTACCTGCATGTCTCAGCACAGGTGCAATACTTTCAATCAGGCGCGTAGCTTCAGAGGGGTGTTTGGGGTGTTACACCCCCCCAATAAATGCATTTTCTGATAAATAGTTGGGTACAGGTGCTTTCAGTATTACACAACACAAATATAGACCTGATCTCATAAGTGAACACAATGCTCGGAAATCCCTCCAAAATAGTTGGGTCCTCCTGGAGGTGCTGAGCGGACGCCATACACTCTCGCTGACCCGGCTGACGCCAAGCAGCAGGGGTTTCAGGCGGTGCGAGTGTGGACACGTACACATTCACAACACAGAGGGGGTTGCAGGTATGCCCAGGATGGGCAACCACCCGGTAAAAAATACATAAAAATTGTCGCAGTGTGGCGAGAACTGACCCTTGCCCTGAAGAAATTGCCGTGAGTCTCCTTTGGCAATGAAACATGTTGGCCCTCTATCACTATTTAGATAGTAGGCAACAGTGTGTCCTGGTTTTAATGTGAGCAGACCCACAGCACATACATAAAGTAGGACAGCCAGTGGTTGTCTAGCTCGTTTTTAGACTTGGAGTAGCGGAATTCATGCACTGATTCTGTTTCTCCTTACAGGGTTGGTTCAGTCGGGCACGCGGATAAGGTACTCTGAGTGCCGACATCACGATACACCACACTGAGCACGTTCTTTTTCTTATTTTTCGACACTTTTTCTGTTATGGGTTGGCAGTAGCTGATGATGAGAACCTGAGGGTGCAGGTGAGTACCAATCTGCACACTCCCATGGTGTTACTCCCGTGAGGCACTGTCAACCTTTTTCACCACTTTTTTCTTCATTTTCTTTGTTGTCCACACCACTGGGTGGCATAGACCGGGGGAGACTGAGTTCAAAACATTTTTTTAAAAATATAATGTGAACATGCATTCCCTAGAACAGACGGTATAACTATAGCCGCTGTTTACTTACACCGATCTGGGTGACTAAACTATTTTGGAGGGATTTCCGAGCATTGTGTTCACTTGTGAGATCAGGTCTATATTTGTGTTGTAATACTGAGAGTGGGGGGCGACCTGATCCTTATCCCTCTGTAGCTCCTTTGTGTATATGGTACAGGTGCTTTCAGTCAGGTATTGTGAGATGCCAGTCGGATTTCACCAGTAATTTTTACATACACACAGAACAAACACACACACTATCTCACTCTCTGTTTTGAAGGTCCTCAACACTATTGGTTTATTTGACAAAATATTGTGTTTTCTCTCTTAGTACTCCTACCAATTCACATTGCTCTCCATTTTAACTGCCCTTTATGCCACTCTCATATACTCTGCTTGTCCTATAATGTATTTAAACATTATATGCCAGCCTGATTGATCGGAAAATCTGAATCTCACCCCCCCAATCTGACAGACCAAGCTACACCCCTGCCATTAATGAGAGAATACTTTTCAGAAGCAGACAGGTTCACTGGGATAGATAGAACCTGTGGAGCAGCTTAATTTGGTTACTCATTTACGTGTTACCTTTTACATTGTTATATGTAGATGAATACTTCTTTTATTCCGTGTGTTCTAACTTTTAATAAACTATGAGGAGGATTTTGAATGTATTTCTGAAATGCTCCACGATAACTCATAACAGAATTCATTTAACAAGACCATATTAATGTTGAAGATTTTATTAGAAATATAGCTCTTACTCACAACTATACAAATGACTTAAATTTAAGACTCAATTTTATGTAACCATGATTTATTCCGCTTAATATTTCATACATGTATTAATTTGAAGGTGCGTACACAGATATTCAATCGTCAGAGTGCACTGTGTTAACTTAGCATAAGCAAGGGCCTAAGCTACTGAATTTCAATGTTTAACTTTCACATGAGAGTTAGGTTGTTAGTATGTTCTCTCCTCTGCAGGTGCAGATACAAGGCTTCGTTAGTTAGAATCAAGAATCCGGCATTGTTTGTTTGTAGTGATAGGAAGGCATGAGAGGAATTTCTTGGCTAGAAGAAGAAGTGTTAACGAGGTGGGAGAAGAGTTCTCATGGCGGAGAGGGACGCTCAAGGACAATCGAATGTGCCCCATCGAGAGTGTAGGAGTAGAGCTGAATGTTGCAAATTTCTATCTAGGACAATGGAAATGGACTGAAAAGTGACGACGTTGGTTACCTTGAATGCTTGTGTGTTAAGAGATATTGTATTATTAGTTAGAGAGCAGAACCCATTAGGATTTCACGAGGTACAGAGACCTCCGATGTGATTCTTCTCATCCTGTAGCTTCATGCTATGCTTTATAGGCTTGGAGTACTTTTACGAAAGACTCCCTGATGCTGACACCTGTTCCTTTCTTCCCATAGCTTACTAGGGTTTCCCTGAAGTTAGTTTTGAGTAGGGTAAATTAGATTTATCAGAAATACTAATGACTAGTTAGGAAGATCGATTTCTGCAAATAAACCTCCAGATTCTTTTCCTCATCTTTTGTATTGCAGCCACCGAGTTTTTGGTGTGTTTCTTATTGTTTAGACTGAACTTTATTAGGAGGATCGGGTTCATTCGTGTGAATCTATATTTCTATAATATGCTTCTGAGATTCATTTATATAAGTTTGTTTTTTAGTTTGTAATAAAACCCTTTAACTTTCTTTAGTAGTCCTAGTCTTATTGAGTAAAAATGTTGTTAAACTATTATTGGATTTTGTAACTTGTGTTTACTCCCTCTTACCTTTCATGCAACAAAGTTCCACCGACCAAAGAGAGAAAAATAGTATCAGAAATAGAGTGTTCTCACCTGCATTTCAATATACCCACTTCAAGCACTGGACATAGGGAATACCCCTTTGAATACACGTCCAGAAGTATGAAGACACTCTTTGCAGGGCAGCTTTGGCTGGCCCGTTCGCACTGTCCTCTGGCTGTGAATCAAAGTCATGATGCAGCACCAATCCTAGATGAGGGGATTCCACTCACAATGCAATGGGGTTCGCAGGGCAGAGCTCCAGGTTAAACTGCAGGAAACCAGAGACAGCAAAGGATGCTGGGGAGTTTGCAAATCATTCTCCAGTGACAGGGAGGAGATTCACCCAGTGAGGAACACAAATTAGAGATGTATGGCTCCCTCTGCTGGTTTTGGAGATTGGGGAGCAGTTGCTGATCAGAAGGCCCCATGTGTATTCTTATGTTTATGACGAGCTCTGGCAGACAGTAACTACCTACTTACTATGTAGACCACATGCCCTTCTGGAGTGAGTTACCAAGTCCTGTCATGCAGGGGGTCTATTGTTGCCCAGTATGGCTTTCACACACTGTATAGTAAATATGGTATAGTAGAATACATTTATCAACCTGAAGACAAGCTAATTGCTTAATAGAATTCCACATTATCATGTAGAAATCAGTGCTCTACATAATGTTCACAGTGATGGGAATCACCCAAAATAGGTGATGTCCTGTCAGCCTTGCAGCCTCATTGCATTCCAGCAGGGGTTTCAATGGTTTCCTCCAAACCTTGGGGCATATCACGCAGCGTGATAGGGAAAGGGCAGGAATGTGCCATATTTAACATTATACAATGCATTCCTGTCTTTTCCCTGTGCTGGCGCACAATGTGCTGCCTAGCGCAAACACAGGCACCCTTGCACCATGGTGCCAGGGTGCCTGCTTTGTAAGCAGGATTGTTTTTGTGCAGGAAGGGACACCTTCCTGCACAAAAACAATCTCCTGAGACATTTTCCTCTTTCTGTGTGTGCTGAAGAATGCCGCACACATAGAAAGAGGAAAGACGAGGAGAATTAAAGATATTTCTCATTGTTGCGCCTCACCTGGGAAGGCGCAGCATTTTGACGCATTCCCATGTCTACCAGTGATGGAAAATCTGGGAATGAGACAATATCCATGGGTAGATATGTAGGAACATCCACGTTCCACCATGGAATGCCTTCCTGGGGCAGAACAATGCAATGCAGCGATTTGCGCTGTGGTGCGTTACTCCAGATTTATCAAGCTATGCAAGGTCACCTTGCGTGACCCTTAGTGGCTTGATAAATCTGGAGTAACGCAATGCAGCTTAAGAGTTGAGTCGCTCTTGCGCCCAGTTATGTGGCTCAAGGGTAAAGGGTCAAGGGTAAATTTTGCTCTTGGTGTTCCTCTGAAGAAAGGACAGGGTTTACAATGCTGGCCAAAGCTACAGGAAGCCCTCACTTGTACTCCTTCTGACTTAAGTACATTTAGAAGTGAAAACGAGCACGTCTCCTCACCCACCAGGCTCCTGATGTTTTGTTATGTGGTTTGCACTGACTTAAAACTCCTATAAGCCTCCAGAGTTCAGCTTCCAATTGCCAGCCGCTACTAGCCATGGATATGACATCAATGGAGATCAACAAAGGGATCGAACTCTACTTTCAGTGACCATGGCGAGCACAATGATTGGCAGACCTGGGCGTAGCTATTATTAGTGCAGCAGGTGCAGTCACACCATGGCCCAGCAGTATGGAGGGCCAAGTGCACCCAAATAATGGCTGTCTTTTAACTAACCAATGTGGTAACCATTTTCCTTGCTTGCATTTCATGGCAGCTTTGCTATGGCTCTACTTGCAGAAGGCAGTGTTTTCTGGAATTGCAAAGGATCTTTTATTTTATTTGCATTTATATAGCGCTTACAACCCTTGAGGAGGCATTGAAGTGCTTTATGCTACTTTGTAATCGAAAGTTAGTGGTTAATGTAATAGTTATTCATTATTGTAGTGGATGTATCGATTACTTGGTTAGTCCTGTGCTCTGTGGAAACTGAGGCATTTCCTCCAGTTTCTAGTGGTGGATTAAGTTAAGATCTCGTACTGGCGGAAAGCCCTGGTGGTAGAGGATTCCGGAGTAAAAGGCCTTGAGTGCAAAGAAGATGGCCTTGGTGTTTATGCTTTTGAATCCTGATGAGAATAGAGTGCTCCCTTGCTGCGCAGGGCTGGATCAGGACTTTGCCACCATGCAGGCCCAACTTTGGTGATGGCTCTGTCAGGGATACAGGGAATCTTCTAAATGGAAGAACAATTTCACTGGAAACTTATAAGGTGTATGCTCGGGGGCTGTACATTTCACTACAAACTATGCGTTTTAGTTTGAAAACTTCCACAGACAGGCCTGCAGCTATGGCATAACTATGTAGTATTAAAATAGTACACACTCAGCTATTACTATGGAAGTGCAGCGCGTTGCACTTGTGATCCTCCTTAAATGATTTTCCTAGGTTTTGCATGATTGTTCCTCCTGCTTTATCCTGTCGTTAATCACGCATGGGAATTCTGAGGCCTTTGGATTTTGACATTTAGAGACCCCCAAAGGAGCTGTGAGTCTGAGGCCTCACATTGATAGGCCCAAGGCTTTAAGTGGGCTGGGTCCCTCTGGGTCTCAGACCCGTTAGTAATTAAAACGGACATTTAAACGGGATTCTGTTGGGCCCTCTATTGATGTCTTTAGTTGTAATGCCAAAAACAGTGATCGAATACTGAACAATGAATGTAAAAATATACGGTAAGGTAATGAATATCAGCCATTTAGTTCCTGCTTATATTTCACATGTTTCACTTCATCTTGCATTGGATAAGTGTGTTAGCTATTTCCAGAAGTTGCATTTCTGTATTTTTTTTTCATATAGCATATTACTCTTGTATAGTGCATACTTTCAACTGTGTCACCTCCAGGTGTTTATCACTGACAACACAATTGACCGCTCTGGAGTTGAGGCTGAAGGCAGTGTGAGTTTCTCGCTGTGTTTGTTATTGGACCAAAAAGGTGGTCAGAATTCATGGTGATCCAAACCTGGGGCACTCTGCAGAGCTTGCAGAGCAATGGTCATGTATTTGAGTTGCAATTTAAATTCTGCGCAAATGCAGGGTGTTGTGACTTGCAGTGTTACTTTGCATCGTTTCCCTTAGTTACCTGTTCCCTGCTGCTCAGCCAGAATGAATGTGATGTGTGTGGAATGTTGGAGTGCCTGGTGTGGTTGACAGAGAGACAGTTGGAGCGTGTGGGCTAAGCAGAAAGGATGCTGCTCCTGGTGGGGCTGTCTGTTACTTACTTACCATCATAATAACCTGTAACTAAGCTTAATAAACCTTCTACTTATAACCTACCCTATGGTTACCTGGCCCTCCTTTGGATTGCAACACAGGGATTACAGGTGAGTGAGTGTGTTGTGAGTTTGGGGGGGTGATGAGGTGTTAGCTATACAGATGGATGAGATGTGATGGGAAAAAGGGCGTACATGTCTAATAAAGTGAACATAACGGGGGTGATTGAGACACTTGAAGACCACTAGTCCTCCCACAAGGCTCATTCATGTTAAATTCACAGTCCAACAATTTCTGAATGGAAACCCTTCGAATATTATTTGTTTACAACAAAATCATTGTTGTTATTCATTCACCTTAAACAGCTAATAACCACAGACAAAGCCAATAGTCCTGGCTAGTTTTGTGTGTGTCAGTTGTTCTGTTATATATCTGGATACAATAACAGAAAGCTCAGAGAGGAGCCAAAATACTGGTTGGGTGGCACACTATGGAAATCGCAGAAATGTAATTTATGTGTTTAAGTGATGCCCGATTACGTAGGCCATGCTCCTTTTAGAGACCCCACTCTATTTCCATTCCACTCAAAACCCTGGATAGCGCCTTCAACACTGCAGGTTCAACGATCCCTTTCTTCACCATCTATGTATGGTTATTTTATATACATGCTATTTTGGTGTTTTGTTATGTTCTATTATGTTTCGTCAAGCTGTTTCTTTATGTTTCTTTGTTTTGTATTGCATTGTGATTCGTTATGCCTCGAATCGCATTGTTTCGCTTAAGGGTCTCAGATTGAGTTAAAAATTTGTGGTGACAGAGAGGAATGAGGTTTGGAAGTAAAGTGGTTACAAAGAGCTAGGAGATGAAGGTCTGTAGTAAAGGGAGGGTCGTCGGAGCTTCGGAGACCACAGTTATTGTTTAAAGATGAATCCCCCAGCCGTCCCTGTGAATGCTGAAAGCCCAGTGGCGGCCACCACTAACAAAGGGTGGTGGGTGGGGACAGAGCGGGGGAGAGCGAGCGCAAGGGGGGGAGCGAGCGCGGAGGGGACAGGTTAATAATAATAATTTTTAAAACGTACCTGACACCACCGGCCGCCTTCCGCGTCACATCGTTACTGCTTGCCTCTTCCTGGGTCCCAGCAGCTCCTGGGACAGACTCCCAGCCAAAACCTTTGCTGCAGAGCAGCAGGGGGATTGGCCTGAGCGGGCAGGGAAGATGCTCCGCTCAGGTCATTGAGTCGGTGGGGTTTCTCCAGCCCGGCTGCGCATGTGTTTTTTGGTCAGCCTGAGACGGCCAAACACACATGAGACCTTAGGGAGTGCACAACCACTCCTCCTTCACCCTCCCATGCCCCGCCCCTCCATGCACAAGCTGGCTCAGAGCCGGCAATCGAAAAATAAAACGATGCTGGAGAATCATTTTATTTTTCGTTTGCTGGCTCTGCGGCAGGCATCAAGGCGACGCTCCTCCGCCATTGCAGAGGAGCCGCCACAGTGAAAGCCACACCTTACACTGTTCTTGCCATTGTCGAATAGGCTGTGTACTGTCCTGCTGGACACATACTTCTTTGCTAAAGAACTAGTTACAACATTACAGGCTGTGCTGTACTTGTGGCCTTAACCTGTTATGCCTGTATATCTGCTTTGGTCTGGCCTCAGTGATGAGACAGAATAAGTGAGAGTGAAAGAGAGAGAGTGTGTATGTGTGTTTGTCAGCATCACCCCGCTGCTCACGGAGCGGTGTAAACAAAAAAATGAAATGATAACTTAAGTTATTATCATTTAATTTTTTGTATGGTCAGGCTAGGGCACTCTGTAAAGTGTGCATGAATGCTTGACCGGCCCTCTCGGGTCGGCAAAACATTAATGCGCACTTCGCTTGTTTTAAATGCAGGCTGCATTACAGCCTGCATGGAGAACATGCCCAGGCCCCCATTCCCTGGCTGAGTACCGAACCATGGCGCTCAGACCAATCACAGAATTGTGATGGGCTGTGGGGAGCCTGGGTTTTTCCCGGTCCCCGGAAGAGACTAACTCGATGTGGGAGAAACGCAGCGATTGAGAGACGCGGCGAGATCAGGTAACTGATTTTTATTCAAACACCCCCTCCCACCCCCCGACCCGCCATCCCTGTACCTTCCCGGCCACCACTTGTGTGTGTGCGCGGTCCTCGTTCGTTTAGGTATGTTATGTTGTGTGCGTTCATAGTAATGACCATCATCTTGATAGGCCTATATACAGTGCTTTAAATGGAAAAAAAGAAGTGCAGGTACTCACCTGAGATGTGGACTAGGGGGCGGGGTTAGGGGGGCAGGGCTATGGGGGCGGAGCTACGGGCAGTGCTAAGGGACGGGGCCAGAGGCACACATTTAATTTGATTGGTGTGCAGATATGCACACTGCAGAAAACACTCACTCATACAAGAACATGCACAGGGACATAGAAGCACTTGTGCACGCAGACAGGGTATTTAGTTCATGTGTTTTAGAAATGCATATTCTGATGTCCACATTACTACACCTTGTTTCCCTGACCACCACCCCCTCACCCCCTCACCCCCCACTGCTGTGCTACAGCGTCATCATCACCACCTTTATCCTCGATCTGGCTCCAATTAAGTGCTGCCCTACTCGCCAGCAGGAAGCCTTCTCTTAGGTTTCCCGAGGTCAGGAGATGTGCCTCTTAGCAGGCCCTTCTCACACACCTACAGTGCAATTGTCTCCACAGAGCCTGAGTGGACACTGTGTCAATAATCACAGTGTGACTCGGCCCCTCCCAAACTCCCTGCCTGCTCTGATTGAATACATATGGGCGTTGCTCAATTAGCACATTGTAAAGGGAGATTAGCACTCGAGTGCTTCACGAAAATGGACCGACTCCTCAGCTGTGTCACGCTTCTTTCTTTGCACTGAGTTGGCTTGCTGCCCCATGAGTACCGGTACTCTCTTTGGTACGAGAAAAAGTTCCGGTACTCAAAGGCAGAACATTTAGAAGTGCCGGTACTTAGTACCGGTGAGTACCGGCCCATTTAAAGCACTGCCTATATAGACAACATATGCATCTCTCTGCCCTCGATGACATCGTAGGTTTGACTTTTCACCCGCCCTTTCTGAATGACCTCCTTTTTGCCGGGGATGGGCTGTGGATAAGCCAATGAGTAATAAAAACTAGAAGAAAGGAAACCGAGCTCTTTCAACCCAGCATTTTCTTCGACTGCCTTCTAGAGCACCTGCTCTCGGGGCAGTTATGACACTGAAAGGACAAGCCGGGTGCAGCAGCTGCTGGCTCTTGTTACCCCTAATCGACGTCAGTGCCGCCATAACACTCATCGAAGTCGCTTCCTGGCGAGTCGTAGCCCTACACTTCACTTTATGCTTTTAATCGGATTATAAAGTGCACTGAGTGCATGTTGGCATTTTTTTACAGATTAAATCCGAGGAAGGGTCGAAACCCACAGCTCGAGAAAGGAAAGGCCAAAAGTGAGCCTGAGAAGAAACGCGCGAGAGCTCCGGAAGGAAGTGCTTTGTTACCTATTCTGCTGAACTAAAAGCAGGCTTCCTCTGTGAGGTCACAGTTTCTCTTCCTACCTCCTCGTTCATGAAACCGTGTGTCGGATTTTCACTGAGACCTTCACAGCAGACATCAGTATTTCCAGGGTAACACTCACCCCGACTCTCCCATCTCACTTTGAGCCCACCCACCACCCGCGGGGCAGAGATTATTCACACATATTTTAGGACACAACCAAATGGGGCAGGAGGCTCGGTGAGCCATGAAACTACTATGAATAAAAGGCAATGTATTTTGTTTGAAAGTGTCAAGAATATTAACGCAGCACATCAAAGTTCCTCAACTTTAACAACTCAGTTATTTGACATAATCCTTCCAGTTTAGCATCATTTTCAACAGGACAATGCATTTTATAGCGCTTTCTGATACAGTCTTGCAGTTTATGGCACTGTAAATAACAGCTACTGCTATTACCTTTTCCAGTGGTCGTTAACCTTTGATGTTGACATTCAGGTTTCACATCACCTCTGCAACTGATCTATCACTATCTAAAGAAATCACAATGGCTGCCTCCAAATCATGACCGCAGCGATGGTGTCTCAACAGTTTACGGATTTTGTGGATGACTGCCATGTTACAATGGTAAATTAAATGGCCGCCTGCACCAAGACTCATGCGAGCACACGTCAGGAAGCATGCATGGGCATACATTCCATGCATGTGCAAGTATGCGTCACGACTCACACCTGTCCTACAGCAGCCATCTTGGAATGGGATTTCCTTAATAGAAAACCCATTCCAACATTGACATCCATGCATCTTGACACATGCGCCCTCATGGGGGTTGGAAACAAGCATTGGCAAATCCAATACCTTGGTCTTTCAGTGCTGAGATCTATTGGCTTTGCCGATGCTTGTTTGTACTCTGGTGGGATGCTTAGTTCTCCATTTACTAGATCCCACTTGAATGCAGATGTGTAAAGCCATCACAATGTAGAACGTGTTTATTATTCTATAAGAGCGCACAGTTGGCCAAGGCCTCAGAGTGCCGCGCATTTACAAAGCAGTACATCATCATTAGCGGCAAGAGTAATGCAATGCAAGAACAAATAACTAGAATCTTACCCTGGACAAGCCTGTCCCATGCACAGCAAACAAGCATCGATAAAAGCCAACATCAGAGAGCGGGCACCGTATTTACAGCTGCAAGGTTTCCTGTGTTGAATTCAGAGATGTGTTTTGTTTCTGGAGGAATAGGACTCTGTAAAAGAGTTATGTGCAACTAACAGTATTTTAAAGCTGCTTACTTGTGCAACAAATGAATGTATGTGTCTCGCTAAAAGCAGGGCTAAGAAATATATTACAACTGTATTGAAGGCGATAGTTTCCAAGAGCCACATTACAGGTCCATCTGTAATTTAGATGGAGACCGATGACTAAAGTTAGGGGTCCCAGCGGAACGAGGATATCCGCATTAACCGCCGATCCTGGGTGTGTCACCCAGAGATTCTCTGAAACAGCCTCAATCTCTAGGTGAAACTCAAGGTACTGATGTAGAATTCCCAGGGGAATCAGTCGCAGATTTACCGATTCCCAGGATAATTCCTAATCTCTCAGCGGTTCCTCGTGGTGCCACTTCTAATCCTCGGTAATTTTGATCCTCAGAACTACTGGAATCTCTGATATGAGTAACTCTAGGGGAGGTAAAGTGGAGTTACCTGGTCTCCAGATGCAGAATAATAATGAGGCGCTAAGAAAGTAAAGGGCATAAAAAAATGAGCGGCGATCAATTACAATATATGGCGTTGCAGGCAGGACAATGAAATGACAATCTGTTTGGTGGTGCACATCTGCAGTTACAGCTGCAGGAATTGTTTCATAAGCTTTTGAAAGTAGCCAACCAGCTCTCGCCACATGCTCATTCCATTTAAATGTTCTTTCAAAGCCAGCTGCTCTCCACCATCTTACACGGTATTACTTGTTTACAGACTCTTTCTGGTGAAAGCACACCACATAGCAAGCACTGACACATCAATAAGACAGAGAGATGAAAGCTGAATGCAGCTAGAATTACCGAAGCCCTCTATTTCAAATACGATTTTTTATTAAAAAAATAAGGTCTTTTTTGGAGAGGCAGAAAATCTCTGACCCAGACCTAAATGTGAATTTTTTTCCCCTTAAATTTAAATGTTAAGGACTGGGTGTCTCAACAGTGATATAATTCCAGAAATGTGAAATATATCCGGAACAGAAACCAGCAGCAGTCCGAATCTTTCTTAAGTTGCTCTGTGAAGAATAGAACTATGCGGCCCACTTTACACCATGAGATGATGAACTTTTGCAACAAATAGAAGGTGATGCCCGGTCGAGGTCTTCAGAAGCCAAATACACCGGTTTAAACATAAGCCGAACTTCAAGCAAGAAACAGGGAGAGAACATCAAAATGGACTCATGTGGTGAATTACAGAAACTCCTATGCTTAGAAGGATGGTGGTGAGATATACTCCTTTCCACAGAAAGGACTTAGTGAAACCAAACTGGACAGCGTTCTTTCCGCTTATACGATGTATCACTAAACACTGGATTACAATTTTATGAACCCACAGATGAAACAAATCTCCAGTGTTTCATGAGCATGAACAGTTGGTACTGTGTGCATTCCATAAAAGTTTGACTATTAAAGCTCATCTGCAGCCCACACTGAAACAGGAACTCTAGGGATCTAGCCTGGAAAACCAAAGTTGGAGAGAATCCAATCACCATTAAAAAGCCTTGGCCAAAGTAATAACTGTTTTTTTTAAAGAAACAAAAGAGACCTTTTGAGGATTTAAAAAACAACTACCATACCCCAGCGTAGTCCTGAATTGTATCTAGAGAAGACTGCAAATGGCTAGCATCATCCAGTGCTGCTACTGTAAGTGAGTGTTGTCAGGATCGGGGTTCTGAAGTTCACTACGGGAACTGCAAGACTTTTAAGTCTATAATTTTCGAGCACATTGAAACCTTTGAGAAGTTACGTTCTGCTCCGGCTGGTGGCTTCTTACTAGGCTACTTTTTCAGCAAATTTGCTTCCATCAGGCCAACAATTGTAAGGAGTCTAGAAGATCAATGGTTAGTGAAAGCCATGGAGAAAATGGTGGACTCCACCGTGCACACCGAGGTAAAAGAACCCTGACTGGACTTTAGATCAAATCTGTGCTCACCTGCTAAGGCTGCTTCAAAACGTACTCGGAGACTGCGCATTTCCAACCACAGATCTGGCCTCTTCTGCACGTCACCAACGGGTTCAACCAGTCTCTTCTAGTTGCTTAATATTTCAACCAAACCCAAGATAATAATCCCGTCTTGTCTGGATCCATTTCTCTTCAGTTCTGCTTCACCCAAGCAGATACCATTGGTAGGCATTCACTGCTGAGAAAGTTTTCTCCAGTCTCTCGGAGAAGACAATAAGGGCAGGTTTAACAAGTGAGAAGTGGGAGAGAGGTGTCATCAGTAAAAGGCTATATTCACCCATCTTCACCTATCATGTCCAAATTCTATATTGTAGATCCCTGATCAATAGTATCAAATGTAGATTACAGGTTGGACATTAGAAATGCTTAAACACCAGCCACTCAAACAAGAGCTGGCTTCATGCCATATCAAACCATAAATCACAACTTTGTGTCATTAAAAAATAAGCACTTAGGTAAATGTAGTTTGACAACATCAACTAAAGTCTTACATGACACCAGACCTTAGTAGAGTGGTCCTATTCTTAAAGTGCTCAAATGATTTTTGCCTATCCCAAAGTGCTCTGAAGAAGCTAACGGGGGACGTTCTTGCAAAAAACAGAAATCGGATATTGTGGGATTCGAGATCTAAAGCTAGTTTTCCAGGTGGTATTAATTGTTATAATGGAGGAACCTAATGAGAATGTTTTACCCATCGCAGACCCCCTCCTCAGACAAGTAAGAGATAAAAACTGAAGTTCTAAGTCAGCTAAACTCTGGAATTCCCTCCCAGTTTCCATCAGAGGGCTCCAGAATCATCTGGCTTTTCGTAAAGCCGTAAAGACCTGGCTTTTCCCGGCTTAATTTTTTTTTCTTTCTTTCCATGTGGGCTGGGCGTTATTTATTTATTCTTTTTAAGCCACTTGTACTTTGGGTAGCGCTGGGACGCCCCGTTGCTGGGGCAGCTACGCGCTGTATAAATCTAAACTAAACTAAACTAAACTAAACTAAATAATTTTTCTAAAAACCAAGAGAGAATAGTCCATGTCACAAGAGATCCAACTAATTCCACCCATGACCTGAAAACCTGGGCTACAGTAGGTGGAATAGACTCTCAACAACATCAATCAACAATGCCAAGCCTCACTTGAAATCACACTGCTAACCAGATCCCTGCTCTGATTTGATCAATCAATGAAAATGAAAAACACTTGGAAATTCCTGCAGTGCTTGATAGAAGTTAGCACCTCAAGACAGCATGTCTGCGATCCTTAAGTGGGTTGCGAGACAATTGTTGAATCTGACGTCCCAAGTGGCAATATGGGTCAGGGACAAATCTCTGTCACCTCCACAAAAGTATGCTGGTTCAGTTTAGCAGAGAAGAACCAGGGAAAAACGGTAGGGGGGCGGGGGGTCACCTACACTGTGTGCGTCTCCAAAAGGAGAAACTGTTGCTTTCCCCGTTATTATAAGGAATACAGAAATGTATTAAAGCTGACCACATAGGACTGCTTTGAGTACTAAAACATTAGCTACCAGCCAGATGTGCATAGCATCAAAGATACAGATAGGTGATTTCAAAAGCCATTGTTAAGGATGGCATTAGGTTCTATTTCAAGGCACTCTGCAGAAAGAGTAGAACTACCTGAAGAAAGGTTCTGCAGCCCCTACTTGACACTTCTTCTCCAGGCACTATAAAATCCTTGTCAGAGTAGTTCGGCTCACCCTTCAAAACCAGCTCTGAGACTGCTGCACCATGTCCTGATAACTAGAGTTCAGCCAGGTGCATCTACTACTAAGGGTCCACCCCACACCTATTTGTGCAGCCTCATTTCCACAATGCAGCACTCACTGAGATTCTGGTACCACCTGTGAACTTCCTTTTTTCTCTACATTGTGAGTAGATGCAGAATGGAAAGACATATGAGCAATTCTGCCCTCAGTTCCCCACCAATCCCATGTATCCAGCTCTAGTCTGGGAATGTACCTGAACCCTCAGTGCAACAATTCTCTTATGGACCACATCCTTAAAAGGTGTCAGTTCACATCTTGACCTTCAGAATCAACTGAGCACCTCCTGAAAAAACAGAGTGCATCTAAACCTAGACCCGCAATTTTCTGTTACTGCTGTTAGTATACGGGAATTTGTAACCATGCAGACATTAGCCCAATTTTAGTGTTATTGAGAGTCTGGTCACACTGGAAGGTACTATATATGAGGATACAATTAATAATGTTAAGTAGGAGAAAGCAATGAAAATTCCATGGCTGAGATACAGTGCGAGCATGTTGTATGAAATCAATTTTCCTAACTTCTACGGACGTTTAGACCAAGCTACCATATCTAACAGGCTAGCGGCGGAGGGTCGCCCCACTGACTTCAATAAGAAAAATAAAATGATAATAACGCATCGTTATTATCATTTTATTTTTCCTATTGAAGTGAGTGGCTCTCGGGGCAGGCGGGGCTGGTCAGAGCAGGGAGAGGAGTGGTTTGCACTCCTTAAATACGCATGACTACTTGGCTGGCCCTCTCGGGCCGGCCATACAGTCCTGTGCACTTTGCATCTTCCCCACCAGGCTTGCTTTACACAGCCCGGTGAGGAACATGCAAAGCCTCCCAGTCCCCGTCTGAGCACCGTGGTTTGGTGCTCAGACCAATCACAGCGCTGCATTGCTATGGGGAGCCTGGGAGCCCGGGTGCTTCCTGCTCCTTCTGCAGCCGGTGGAGACAGGAAGAAAAGGACAGAAAAGAGGAGGCGGCCGACCGTCCCAGGTAAGTGTTTTTTTATTTTTTATTTTGTTCCGTCCCGTGACCCCCCGCCTCCTCCCCCCCCCAGCCCCCACCACTCCCGATCGGTAGCAGCCGCTACTGAGGCTAGCAGCTAAGGCGTTTGTGACAAGTTGGGTGGAATAGAGTAGGGTAGCTCCTATCTTGAGTTTTTCGACAGGAAAATGAGGCATAACACTCAGAACCAGTTTCTAACACACCAAAATCCGCATGCTTTGATTTTTTCCTGGGCCTCTTCTCCCGATAAATTTCGACAGATTTGACAATCTATCATGGAAAACTCTGAGGGTGTGATAATTATCACACAACTCTAAATTCCAATCTACAAAAGTGTTTTAGCCCTGAACTTGTAATGAGGTCCTAAAGTGACCTACTGTAGAATGATCATCGCAAACCCCATGGAAATGGCTGTATCCAGCAGTATAGCTAGTCTATATTTTGAAACTACAACAACAGAGGAGTGTAAATTTTGCTTGGGTGTATTTCCTTTCTTTTTATGCAGAAATCTTTTTCTAAAATATAGGCTGGGAATAGTACAAATACCAGCACTGAAAGCAAGATGTGTAAGACGAGACGTGGAGGTTGGTAAAGATGAAAGCCCATAAACAGGCTCACTGGCGTTTTACAGCAACAGAAGACAAAACAAAACAGCAGCGTTGAGTAAAATACGCTTCAAAAAAGGAAATTATGTGGCATTGTGCAGCACATTATCTAAACAGCTTAATTTAGCTATTTTGGCATTTTAACACATAGGGGCCGATTCCTATGTTGGACGGACTCAGGTCCGTCCGACATCGGTCAGGAGCCGTAACCGACAGACCTGCTGTCGTCGGTTACGGCCCTGCAAGTACGATGCGACCGAACCCTGTTCGGTCGCACCTCGTATACTCTTCACAATGGGAGCATGCATTCCGAGCGGAATGCATGCTTGCATTGTGAAAGCAGGGTGCAGTTCATCCCTGCACCCTGTGGCCGGCACCCCAAGGTGCCTGCCACGGGTGCAGGGATCAACAGAAGGGCACCATAGGTGCCCCCAGGCCACCGATTCGGCAGCCTTGCACCCATGGGGCCCTACTGGGGGCCCCCAAAGACAGTTTCCGACTGCCTTTTCGTGCCGGAAAGACCGGCACGAAAAGGCAGTGAAAAACTGCCATCGTACTCCCTCGGTCGTGAAGAGGCGGCCGTGGGAGTACTGAAGGATTTCCGGATGGCGGACGGGCTCTCCGAGCCCGTCGGAAGCCATCCGGAAATCCGAGTCGGATTCCTTTCCGACCGAGCCCATCGCAATGGCTCGGTCAGAAAGGAATCCGGCCGGCACGTTCCGATTCGGTCGGAAGGGCTCCGGCCATCGTTCGGTGCCCTTCCGGCCGAAATCGGAATCGGCCCCATATTAGTAGTGTATAGGCAAATGTTTCAGCTCATTGGTAACCGTTTACCACCTTAATACAAAAGCAAGTGGTAGGTGACAAGTTAACCTTTGAAAATCATCTGTCATCGTGCACCACCATGGGTGGAGTCTTTTTTTTTGTAGTAAATTTTGAAAAGTTTGAGTTAGGAATGTTTGCAGCAGATGGTGGATTTTATGGCAAGTGTGGTAAATTCATAATTATGTAGAAAATGATGTTGCCGCAAAACCGCATAATGCCAGTGGCCATGCCATAATGTAACAATCCATAGAGACAATGGCACATTTCATGGTTTTCTGCCAGGCTAAACAATACTAAGATCAAATTGTAGCCATGTTAACTAAAGGTCTAACTGAGAGAGCCCACCCTTCAAAGATGCAAAGTCAGAGATGGTGAGTACCGGTACAATGCATAATCCTAAAATTATTTACTGTGTATACAAATGCATATTGAAGCATGAATGGTTAGAGCTAAATGTTAAAGGGACATTAAGCAAAGTGACATATTTTTTGATCCTCGTGCAATTAGATTGTGCAGCTCAAATACATGGCAGGGAAGGGAATCGAATCAGTGAGTTGTAATTATTGTGCAATTATATTTTATAGGATGCTGTTGTATTTTTTAGTGCACGAATGTTATTGCCTAATTTTTATTGTAATATATCACCGAATTGTGATTTTATGAAATCACGATTTTCAAATAAACCTCAGTGACCATGAATATGACTCTTACTCATTGATATTTGCAAACACACAAAGAATCTCAATCCTCACCTGCTGCATCACCTATAACTGACCAACTCTTGCATATATGGTGCACCTGAAACCTGACAAGAAACGCCAGCTACTACTGAACACCTTGTTCAAAAGCACAAGCGCACACCAAACCTAACCTGCAAAACTATATCACAGAGATCACTCAATGCACATGTACACAGCACCACAACCTTGACCTACAACACCACCAGCTACTCATCTCCTCTAAACAGATGATGACTTTTCAAAGTTTGAAAGCTAACTTCTCAATAAAACAGGTGCAAAGCCTAATTTGTGCACTGTATTTGCCAGATTTACATTTTAGGAGGGAAAGAAGAAAAGATGTACAGTTGTGCCGAACAATTGAAGCATAATGATGGTCGGTCCCTCCATTTGGGAATTTGTTGCCATCTTTGGCTCATTCATAAATACCATTGCTCCTCAGATCAGAATTCACCGAGTCTTTGTTGCAGCAACAGAAGCCACTCTTAGCCAGTGATGGGGCACTTAATCCTAACTTATCTGTACAGGTACCTGCTGTCCAAGCACTGAATCTTACTACATCTATCTGTCCATGTACGTGAAGTCACAGCTGCACCAACATCTCCTATGAGGGCCCCAAAAAGAGCCCCAAACAGTGGCACGTGACCTCATCAACATGAAGCGAGTATGACTAATCATCAGAATGGTTGGAAATAGTTAAAACCTCACCTTCCTCCACATCATTTCGCAGTGACGCCTCCAGCAGGGCCACGTTGGGTTCGAAGGACACCCTCTTCCGGCTGCATGGTGGCTTCTTCTTATCCGGTTTTCGCTTTTTGTTTTGCAAGTCCTTCTCGTACTGGGCCCACTTTTTTAACTGTTGGGCACGCCGCTTTCGTGCTGCCCGCAAACGCTCCAGCGTAGGAGCCTTCTCCAGGAGTTGTAGCTCTGCCAGCAGGTCCACGGGGTTTGCCATGATGAGCACAAGGGTGGAGCGGGCAGTGCAGCACCAACTCTCAGGAACTGCTGGGCAGCGGCACCAAACCTCTCACCATGGTAGCTAATGGCTTAGTGTCCTTCACTAGGATCTCATCCGTCTGTGAAGCATCCACGATCCCTGTATGGAAAAGAGAATAGAAATCAACACTTTTCAAAGCAAATGGTCAGTTGTCTTAAAAGCAGCGTTATACCCAACAATTCTTTCACAAGCTTCTATGCAATAACTGTAACACCCTAGGACAGGTGCCATGTCTTCCGCAGTTTTTTATCGCCCTAGTGGCAGAATATTATGCTTTGGGAGATATGCATTCACATGCCCCCCTTTTGTTCCTTTGCTGCCCAAAGATTTTACTGCCACCATATGCAGAACTATACACCTTCGGTACCTATGCATTACTAAGGAACATACACCGTTAGAAGTTCCGCACCTAAACAATTCAACAGCATCCCAAGTACAGGGACTGTGTACATGCCCTAAACCAACGCAAAGGATGGCACCAGAGACCCTCTACCCCAGATCATCACCGATACCACCCTCTAGGGCAAATACCTTCGCATCTTCCATACATGCGCAACTCCTGGGTGTAAGGACTTCTTACGGTTCATCAGTGATAAGTCTTCATTCTCAAGAGACCTTCACAATTTGTTTGTCAGTGCAAAGACCTTCATACCACTCCGCCTTCATACTTGTGCTCACTGACACAAACAAGACATCACGGCTTCTCTACCTAGATGCTACTTGTATCCTCCAGAAGGCCAAATACCATCCAACCATCTGACACTTTCAACACTGATGCGCCACCATTCTCCTAGGGACCTTCACGATTTCTGTGCCTGGACAAAGTGTAATCACCCATGAGGCAAGGCCCACCACTGATATCAATCCCTGCTGATGGATCAGACCAGCAAACGCACGAAGAGCACAGACACTGTAGCTGAGTAGTTATAAATATGTGCTTTAAATGTACAGGAACTGTCAGGTACTGAGTACTTGCACTTCATTAATTTGAAACGGAGGGGCGAGCACTTCCCAGCAGGGGTCCAAAAGTTTCAATAGGAGAATGCTGGCGCTTTTCAGTAGCAAACGTATATACTAAAGTAGTAAGTACTTGGACTTTCGCATTTCCATATCAAGCATTGCTACCGGACAAGCACTGCTGTACACTGCCACTCAAAGATGTTTCAAGTGTGAGTCTGGAATCAAGTGAGAGCTAGAGTCCACAATCTGGGAGTGTAACAACTGCGACCCTGAGAGCACTCGAGACACCTTGTTATGTTGTGGTATTTTGATTTATTACGCGCTCGAATCACCCCAGAAGGGGTATCTCGGCGCGAGACCAGGACAACAGATAAAGAGGGCTATCTTTAAACTAGGTGAGTTTTGAGTAATTTCCTTTAGCACCAATGGCATTGTCCCCAGGACAGAGTGAGGCAGAGCGGGTCTGCCACGATGAAAATAGACTCACAAAACACTGCGAAAACAAAAAAGTACTGCTTAGAGCCACGAAACTCCCCCACCGAGCTGCTTTCTCACTTCCCTTCAGTTCTGCTTGTCTTTTGCATGAAGTGTTAGGTCTTGCAGCCTTGATACAGTCTACTCTGCATAAAGAAGCAACCCACGCCATCCTGGCCGTGTACCGGAAGACTGAGGAACACTTACCTTTCACACTGCACGCTCAGTCTTTGGGTGTATGCCTGTCTCACAGCATGCAGTGCAGACCTAAACTGGATAAAAGTGCAGGGACTGAAAGCTTTCCTTAGAAGCACAACATCAGGGCTGCCCCATGCCAGGGTAGTTGAAAGCCGGGGTTGCCAAATCCCAAGGCTACCTAGTCTTCTCTGAACATCATGCTTGTTTCTTACATCATCCTACACTTCTTGTCTCTTTATCTCAATCTTGCAGGTTCATTTTAATGGCTGCTTTCATCCTTTGTCACTATTTCCCTATCGTTCGCTTATTCTTTTTTTCCCCTCTATTTTCTACCTTTTTCTCTCTTGCTCTGGGTCAAAGTCTGGTGATGAAAAATAAGCCTGGGTCTGCAAAATTGTGTTCCATTGCCCACCCCCAGCAACCACTGGCAATACAGGGGCGTTTTCTATGTCTATTAGGTGGTACGATAGCAGGGCTCTTGGTAAGGGATGATGTTCACCAATAGGGCAAGGTGTGATTTTGAAAGCTGGAACAATAAAGGACGCTACATGTGACGGGTGTTGCGGAATTTCAATAGCTGCTATGAGCTCGAGCTGAGTGCTAAAATCAGTGCTTAATTTGAGCCGGTGGTTTCCGGGTGCCCGGCACCAGCACCCAATTGTCAGCACCGGGACTTATGACAGTCTGCCACATGGTGGCGCTATATACCTAATTTAGAGATGAGGATAACAACAGTGTTTATTCGTTCAATATGCAGTACACATGACTAATACCTATCGCCCAAGCCACTCTTAAAGCATTGGGGGCATGGAATAGTCTGAATTGTCACACTTGTAGGAGTGTGATGGTTAGTAGTTATATTGGGTTCTCACTGGCAGCAATGACAGGGGCAATAGGTGTCTCAAGCTTCAGTTGCCTTCTGATGAGGGCCCTTGAATGTATTGTTTTACAAATGAAGCACTGGCTAAAAAAGTCTTAGAAAATGTTTTTTTACCAGCAGCATTTTAAATGAAATGATCTATCTTCTTTCTGCAGGAGTTTGGAGAGGTTCTCCCCCTAAATTTGGGGCCAAGCGATTGCTTGCGTACACGGTTGTTCAGATATGTCCACTAAAAAGTCACAGAAACTCATGAAATATTCCAAAACTTCATGATCAGTTGCACAGTATGCAGTATCCAGGAGCATTAAATCTCTACAGGGACTATACCCAACCAATAATCAGAAGTTGTTCAACCACACATGCATAGGTAACATGACCACATGGTCAACTATCTCTTACTTTACTTCATTCTACTACAGGCACAGCATCAGCAAGCTGTCTGTGACACAAGAAGCTCAATCCTCTTCTCATCACGGAGGACATAAAAAAACTTTCCACATAGGCCACACTCACAACGAACATTCTTCCAACCAGACATGAATCGCAAGCGTCTTATCTCTGGCTACTCTTCGCTCCACTGCCCCCCTAACCAGTGCTTAATTTGTAAAAGAATGATAGCTGGTGCCCAAAGCTCTGGTCTGGCGGTACTAATAAAAATCGTCCCACCGAATACCAAGGCTAGTAATCTTGAAGTTACTTTATGTCTCTTTCATGCACTACCAGACATTCCCTGCTTCTTTTTATGGTTCATGGTTTCTTGCTTTGTGCCTGTTTTTCATCTTTCTCCTCCTCCATCTTTTCAATTTGTGTTTTTTCCCTCTCTTGCTCACGGTGAATATCTGATGAGAAAAAATAAGTGCAAGCCCGAAAAAAATGAGTGCCAGTGGGTCCCACCAGCAACCACCAGCTCAAATTAAGCACTGCCCTTAACAGCAGTGACAGAAAAACAACTTTCCAGCAAAGAACCTCTTATGGCGTAGCTTGTTATCACCTGCTAATATGCTTTGGTGCCTCATCAGGGTATGAAGCGCTACATGAATATATCTGCATTACATTACAGGTGCATTAACAGGGCTATATTATGCTCCCACCACTTGGATATTCACGGCTGCTTTGTACCAATATTGAGGTGGCCTGGCAGAACTACGTTTTCCCAGATTTAGGGGGCACTCTAAATCCTCCATCAAAATAAGCACTCACCTGCGTCACTTTCGCATTAAAAATAAAATGTAGTTTCCATCTCAAAATCTCCTCTTGTTATTAAATCAAAAAGGCACACAACACGCCTGAAAAAACAAATCTTTTCCTGTTTGCCGCGCATTGTTCATCAAGCAGGCTCCGCACCACTATTTAATCCGGTTAATCCATGAAATATCATGTTGTCTGGCCCTGCTCAGAAAACACAAACTCATTTAATGTACTTCCCTAATTCCCCGAGCAGGGAAGGGGCAGGAAGCCAGGGCGGGAGGGGCAGCTGGGACCGCGCTCACATGCAGAGTGAGTTACTTCTACCATCTGGCCTTAAAAGCAGAGCAGTGGAAATGACCTTTTCCTTTCAGCAGACCTCAGTAGTCCGCCATTTTACAACAAGGCAGCACGTCTTCCATACCAGGCAAACTTTGGGCTTGATTCGTCCCTTTATTTGCCAGCATTTGGGAATGGCTAGAAAAAAAGCATATGTATGTACATTATTGCCGATTCTTTTTATTGTATACATCAACCCTTAATGAACTGCAATTAACAAATGGAATATTCAAATTTTTTCTATATAGCCATTTTATGGTCAGAGATGGAAGCGTCCAAATAGGCAGACGGGTTACTAGAAAGTGCTCTGGGCCGTACAGTAGATACATCAGTTTCATTGGCCCCATCATCCTCTGTCCATACAATGGACCCTGTGTCTTGTATATTCATTGTAGGGTGTCCTGGGGGAATCAGTGAATCTTCATTGTAGGTTGTTCTGGGGGAATCAGTGAGCAAAGTTCCAATGGCTTTCATTCTAGAATTCAAGTACCCACCGTTCCCCTTCATCACGTTCTAGAATTCAAGTGCCCGCGCGTTCCCCTTCTTCACGTTCTAGAATTCAAGTACCCATGGGTTCCCCTTCATCACGTTCTAGAATTCAAGTGCCCGCGCATTCCCCTTCATCACGTTCTAGAATTCAAGTGCCCGCGCGTTCCCCTTCATCACGTCCTAGAATTCAAGTACCCGCGCGTTCCCCTTCATCACGTAGGGCATTCTTCTCCAACGAGTAGCTCGTCAACTACTAGTACCTCTCCAGCTATCTACAAATAGCTCCCATTGTGGGCAGCCCATTGAACTAAATTAGAAGCTTTTGCTTGGTTGATTTATTATAAAAATATCAAAATTGAGTGTGAATATTTGATATGAAAATGAGTCTATTTTCAGAACACATAAGCTGGTATTTGGAGAAAAACTGTCATATTTCCAAATATATTTAGAGCTTATATTTGAGTGATAAATCATGTGGCATTGGGGAGACTTTTTTACAAATGTTATTACCTTGGTGCCAGAGACACTGCAGATGTATATATACATACAATAATTCAAATATCTGGGAATCTTTCTCGACACCAGATGTTCATTCGTCAAGCAGAAAGAAGCATTAAGGACCAAAGCTTTGTCATTAGAGGCCGCCGCCGCGAAACTGTCAAAACAGCTACTTGGCCCAAGCCTAACCCCTATGCTGAAAGTGATGAAGGCGAAGATAATCAACTCTCTGTCGTATGGGCACGAGATCACGAAGGGCACAACAAGTATTTTACTAAACAAACTAACAATCAAAATTTTTAAACACGCGTTTCGCCTGCCAAAATCAGCTTCGCCAGCCCAAGTTTGACTTGAACTGGGCCTACTAGATCATCATGGCGTAGAGGCTGGCGCGTTTATAAAGTTTTGTAACAGACTGCGCCACGCCCGGGAGGGCTCCCTGGAGGCCAGACTTTGGCAGGAAATATCGAAAAACCACACCAGCCAGAAGTATCGGCAACACATGGATCGCTGTTTATAAATACTTGGAGTCAAGGAATTCTGGGGAACAAACCCCTCTCAGCCGGTGCTAAAGGTAGCCATCAAGAAGAGCGTCAGGCTGTGGTCTTTTCATTCAGACAGGGCAACACTGTCAAAAAGGAAACACGCTTGGGCAGTAATTTCCAATTTTAAACCAGGCGTCGAGTCGCCCTATTTATCAAGCACATTCGCACTTTATAGGAAACAAAAGTTTTTAGCTCTGAGGATGGGTGACTGGCCTTTTTTAAAGAACCTTCCTGAATGGCGACGCTCCGGCAATAGTATCAAGTGCAGGATGTGCGGCTATCACTCCGAAGCAATGGAACATATAGTTTGTGTATGCCCCGCAATGCTTACAGTCAGACGGTCTTTATTGCGGGAAGAATATATTAGGCTAGGAGTTCGATCATGCCGCCAGGCCATAATAGCTGCCTTAAATCCAGACAACACCAAGCTGAATATTGGGCTTACCAAATTTGTCAACAAGGCGTCAAAACTGTTGGGAGATACCAGTGCTGCTAAATCTCCCTCACCTCAGCAGGGTGGCATTCAGTCTGCAGGCTCAACAACAGAACCCTAGACTGCCAATAATAGCCTACTAGAACCTGGCTTCCTAGCTGAACATTATCCGCTTACAATGCTTTTGAGGGTTTAAAGCAATTCACAAGTTCTGTATTTTTTATTCAGTGGTCTTTTTTATGAATGAATCGAATGTGTTTTAAATTGTAATGGTTTTAATTAATCAAACAATAAAGTCTTATTATCACTACAATAATTCAACCAAGCAAAAGCTTCCAATTTAGTAGGCTGGGCTCCACACAGGAGAGCTAATTACAGGTATGTGGAGAGCTACCAGTAGCTCACAAGCTACTCCTTGCAGAAGCCTGGTCTATATGTTTCTGGACATGGGTTGACACGTGTATAAGATTCAGTTGTACATTCCAGGTTTGGGTTAATCTGTTAGTGTGACAGGGGTTGGGACGGTATTATTTGAGTTTCACTTAAATAAAAGATGGCAAACTTAATTTTGACATAATTTAAAGGTAGCGCCTTTCATGTTCACAATCTATAAACTTACTTTACCAAAAGGAGGCCAGCCAGCCTCAAGTGCAACTCCTTCTCTGTAGAACACCTTCCCACCTGCTTTCATCGTGAAAAGGTCAAAATGTTGGGTCCTACCAAGCTTAGAACTTTCCTCCAGACATTTCACTGGCAAAACCTGGTGAAATGTGTAGGACAAAAAAAAGTTATTAGGGAAAACCTGTGGGAATCAATGGTAATTTCCAATTTCTGACAGCTAAATTTAGAACACCAGTTCGTACATCTCAGTATTACTGGATTCCTGCCTTGTTAGTAATTCCAGTTGTGAGAATACAACATTGGTATTCCTGATATATAATGCAGGCGTTATTGTTTTTATTTGACCTGCCATGACCATACATGTGTATTAGTCCGATTAGTCTGTTTCATGAATTTCTTTCTTTTACCGTGGTCTGCAGTTTTAATCTTGTTAGTATAATCTACACTGGATATGATCAGGCTTTAAATGAATAAAATGAATTGATATTAACTGAACGACCACCGGAGGTGAATTTTGATCTGCAGAAATGCACTGCCTAAGGGCTATAACTCAACCTCTTCCAGAGGATGTGGTCTCACGGCTAGACTGCCGACTTTGGAGCTGGGAAACCAAGGTTTGAGCCTCGGGGTCGACTCCACATCCTGTGATTCTGGGCAAATCACTTAATTTCCCCGTGCCTACCAAAAAATGAATGTGTCCTTGTGTAACTTAACCGGTGCTCATGTAAAGCGCTCCAATACCTTCGGGTGGAGTTCGCGCTATATAAATCTGCAAAAAATGCAGATAAGCAACTCAGCGACTCCCCGTGGCAGAGGGGCAGGCTGCATTCAGCCCACTCCAGGACTATTTTGTTATCACTTCCGTTTCTAAATTGGCCTTTGCAGGATGGTCCCAGGCAGTGGTCGAAGTGGGCGGGATCGGCAGGGCACAGCGTGCCCTTACTTCTTTAATTTCATAGAGTCCATTCCCCTACTTTCTTATTTGAAACATGCCTCCCGGACGGCAGAAATCGACAAGGCCGATAGTTAAGGCTCGGCATTTGGGGACGGGCGGAACGGGCAGAAAAGGAAAAGGACTCTGTCTTTTCCTTCGTGCCCAGAGAAGACAAGGACAGTGTCCAGTTCTCCTGCCGCTGGCAGCTGCCCCCCCCCCACCCTCTCTTTGTTCCCCCTCTTTCCTCTCTTTCTGTCTCGCTCCTCCTCATTTAGTGAAAACCTGACTTCAAGAAACAGGTATTACCTTCTCTTTCCTCCTTTCGTTTATTTGCTCCCCTGTGAAATGGATCCAAAAAAGAAAAACACTTTTGCTGGAAACGTCCTCTTTTCTGGCATTTTTCAAATTCTAAGTGCAGCCACGGGGTGGAGAGAAATAAAACATTCAAAATATGAAAAATAACTAACTAAAGCAAAACAGAGTTGTTGCAAGGTGACCAGATTGATTTATTCACACCTAAACACATTAGCGCCACTTTACAGTGTTTGCCAGTGAAGCCGACTTTTGTTTTCTCGTCTCTCTTTGAACAACATTGCTTTCCCTGGGTGGGAAAGTGCACTATTCCTGGAGGTACTGACATACCTGCTTGATGGGTGAATTGGAAAACAAAATGTGTACAGCGGCTGTGTGTTCACGAATGTGGTCTTTTTAAACCATACTGCTTATGTTTTGTAAGGATATAAGCAATGGGCATTGAAACGGGTCCCTTCTGGGCCCTGTAGTCATGGCCTTAACTTTTCAGGCAAACGCACTCACTAATTTCTGAATAATGAGTGTAAAATGAAAAAGGTAACCATGTTGTTCCTGCTTACATTTCACATGTTTTACTTAATCTTGCATTCCCTATGAGTGTTTGCTTTTTCTAGGATGTTGTTAATTTTTTTTTAGGCAGCATATTGCTCTTGTCTAGTGCGTAATTTGAATTGAGTCACATCCAGGTGTTTATAGCTGGTCAGTGCAGTGCAAGTTTCTCTCAGTGGGGCAGTATGGTGTTCAGTGGGGGAGAGGATGTGGCACTATGGTCAGAGGTGATGAATTTGGAACTGGGGAACCAGGTTCAGCCTTCATGACCAGTCCACCAGACCACTCCCCCTGAGGGAGCACATTCCCATGCTAGACCTTAGAAGGCCCTGCAAGATCTTAAAAGCCCTGGTGTCTTAGCACCAGCAGGTGGCCCCTAGCAGTGGCATGTGTTGGTTAACCTTGAAGGCCTGTCCGCCACAATTCATTCTGAAGTTCACCTCCAGTCTTGCAGGTAGGCCTATGAAGCAGAACACCATAGAGTGACAGTGACTCTTGTCACTGAGGTCACAGGACCCTTGAGCAGGGTGGCTCTAGGGCAGTGCAACCGCACCAGGCGCTGACCAGCCGCGGTCCGTGCAGGTAACAGCGGTGGGGCAGAGGGGCCAGGTAAGGGGGGATTTCGAGGGACGATGCAGAGGGAAAATTAAATAAATAATTAATTTCCGCTCGGCATCGTCCCTCGAAATCCCCCCTTACCCGGCCCCACCGCTGTTACCTGCACAGACCGCAGCTGGCGCTGACTTCAGGTGGGGGCGTTGTGTTTGCAAGTATAATATGGCTTTAAAAGCACTTGCTGCCTCCTTCTTGGCCTCCAACAATTTTCGGCAACAATAAAAATGTCATGATAACTCCAGTGATTAATGTTCTTAGTAGAGAGAGATGGTGTTTTGTCTAATGGACGTTTTGACTCATGGAAAGGAAGCGCAGAGGGTTAATGTGCCTGCTGCTAAGAACATGTACCATGTAGATCACAAAGTGCACATAATGTAAATAGGCCAGTGGGTGACTGCTTTTGTCAGAGAGACCCTATTGTTACTTGCAGTTAATAAGTTAAAATCCTAACATAGAACAGTGAGCTATTAACTGTCATGTAAGAGCTGCATGCAAACTGCAAGGGATAAATTAGAGCGTTATGGTTTTTTCCCCAGTCTTTGATTATCCTAATGTTGCAAAAAAGGGTTAATTTGGGTAGAAATCAATTCTGATTATTAAAGAGAACCCCCAACCGTGCTATTACGTTTTAAATTCGGAGTTTGTGTTTCTCCAGACCAATCACTATTAAACTATGCTGCCTACTAGTATGGTTGCCATGTGACTCCTACACCTTGTAGTCCTTTGTCTTATGTAACATTTCCTATACAGTGATTTACACACTTATGATTGATTGGCTCTGTGTAATATGTGTGATGTAAAGTGCTCTGACACCCTACACTGGTATTAGTGGTGCTATAAATTGTCTGATACTTTATTATTTTGACATTTTTACACATGCTAACAGTCTCTGCAAAGATTTTTCCTTATTAGTACCAGTGGAACATACAACTGCAGCAGTGAGAAAGGTGACCAGTCAACCTTTGCAGCAAAGGGCCCTCCACTTCACAGCAGCACAAGTCACATGTTTTAGTAACTTTTGATCCGTTTGAGCTATAAAGAATTTATTAGTTAAAATCGTCCGATTATGCAGCAGATGACGTATTATATGGCAGAGCCCTAATTATGTGGAAAACATTTGCAAACTAGGATATTTTGCCATTCATGTTTGAACTGCTCTTGTAGAAAATGGGAGGAGAAGTGCTGATGACAGAAACTCCATGGCTGGGAGACAAATGGCTTGCGATTCCACTTTTAAGGATATTTGGGACATTCTGTGATTGGAAACGTATCCCACTCTGTGAATGTATTTTAATGTCAATAACTCATATTAAACCTTAAATAAACATGTGTATCCATTGGTTAAATTAAATAACGTAATAAGCTGTAACCGGTTAGTGAAATGGGAAACAAGTACTAAAAATTGGGATATTTTGCTCTTTCTGCCACACCTCTGACTCCGCCCACTGACCCAATCCACGGGTTATTCCCGCCCTCTGATTCTCCGCCCACAGTTCCCCTACTTTTTTTCCCCCACTTCGACCACTGGTCCCAGGGCAGTAACTACCATTAATACAACAGGAGCAGTAGTACTAGCGCGGCACACAGGACTTGAAGGGTTAATGCCTTTCATTTATAGCTGCCTTTTAGTGTTCAACGGAGGCAGTAGGCCACGTTTTCCCTACATACAATTTGACCCATGGTTTCCTTGCTACACCTTTAAACAGTGCTTTAAATGGGCAGGTACTATCCAATACGGAATACCTGTACTGCTTTAATTTGAAAGAAAATGTATCTGTACTTCTTAGCACGGCTGTACTGCTTTTAACCCCTTCGATGCTCATGACGGAGCGGTTCCGTCATGAGCATCGGTTGGGCTGTGCTCATGACGGAACCGCTCCGTCTTGGCACCCACCCATGGGGGGAGCGCTGGCGCTCCCCCCATGGGCAGCCCAAGATGTTGCCACAAAGGGGGATGGCAGCGGAAGAGTTTCCGCTGCCACCCCGACCCCCCCACGCAATCCCATGACGTCAGCGCGCCCAGCGCGCACCAACGTCATCAGGAAGCGCTGGACGTGCTGGAAACCATTTGTTTCCAGCGCGTCCAGGAGGAGCAGGCAAGTTTGTGTGCTCCGGTGGGGTGGGGGGGGGGCTTTTTCAGTGTATTGAGGCATCGGGGGAGAGGAAAGAGTATTTCCTCTCCCCTGATGTCTCAATGCAGGGCATTCCTGCAGCACGATCGCGCACAGCGTCGCAATCGTATTGCAGGAATTCCCCCAGTAGGCACCAGGGATCCCTTATTTAGTTAAAGGAAGCGACCCCTTGGGCAAGGGTAGCTTCCTTAGGGGGCAAATTTATTTTAAGACTTTTCTGCCCCCCCTGGGGACAGATCGCCTGAATTTGTTGGTGTTTCTGGCCCCAGGGGGGGCAGAAAAGCCCACTAGAGCCAGGGATTATTAAAAAATTAAAATGGAAGCGACCCCTTGGGCAAGGGTCGCTTCCAGGGGGCCAATTTTTTGTAAGTGGGGTTTTCGGCCCAGGCAGAAAACCCCACTAGACACCAGGGACTAATTTTAAAATTAAAATGGAAGCGACCCCTTGGGCAAGGGTCGCTTCCAGGGGGCATCTTTTTTTGTAAGCAAGGGTCGCTTCCAGGGGGCCAATTTTTTGTAAGTGGGGTTTTCGGCCCGGGCAGAAAACCCCACTAGACACCAGGGACTTCTTTTAAATTAAAATGGAAGTGACCCCTTGGGCAAGGGTCGCTTCCAGGGGGCAGATTTTTTATATGTGAATTCTGCCCCCCCCCCCGGGGGCAGATCGGCCCATTTTTTTGCCCTTTCTGCCTCCGGGAGGGGGGGGGGGCAGAAAACCCCACTAGGCACCAGGGATTTTGTTTTTTGTGTAATGGAAGCGACATGGTTGCTTCCAAGGGGGTAACATTTGGTTAATGTCTGGGGACAGATCTGCCCCTTTTTTGGCCTTTCTGCCCTAGGCGGGAGGGGGGAGGCAGAAAACCCTACTAGGCACCAGGGATTTATTACTTTTGCAAGGGGGGCACATTTCTGTCTGCTGTTTTCTGCCCCACCTGGGGGACAGATTGGCCTGGCAGACAACCTCACCTGATCCCTTGGGCAAGATCACCCCCCATTTTTCTCAGCCCTATTTGAAGGCCCATCTGGCCGATTGACCATTTGGGTAGTGACATAGCGTGTTATAATGTTAATTGTTTTATTTCTTGTGAATTGCATTTGTAATGCTTTATTTCTCCCTTTTTGTTCTAGTTCAAGGCTTTTGCTGTTTAGACTGTTCCAGGTTGCGTGCGGTTTCGTTACTGGTGGTTCTGCTGTTTGTGTAGTTGCATGTGTTTGGTAAGAGACTTTTTTGTACAATGTAAATGAGTTTCATTTCTCTGCATGAATGTGTTTTTGCAAATGGTGTAATAATAGCAGTATGTTTGGCTTCTGTTTTTGAGTGTCAAAAACTTTTTGCATTTGTGCTCGATGTGTATTTTGTTGTCTTGTGAGTAATTGGTTTTGTTTTTTTCTTTCTAGTGGGATATCGTTGGTTTTTGCTGTGTCTCTGCAGAGTAGGTGCTGGTGAGTGTAGCTGTCTCTTGCAAGTGAATCGTATGGTTTTTGAGTATATAGATCTTTGTGATAAAGGCACACATTTTTTTTACTTACTTATTTTGCACAGTGTTGGTTGTTGTTGACTTGTTTGTGCAGTCTCCTTTCTTAGTAAGGATAATGGCTAGCCGCAGGATTACTGCTCAGCAGGTTGTTGGTATGCTTTTTGAGTCTTCCTCTGACCATGGTTCAGAGACTGACTCTGCATCTGAGGCAGAGGAGGGAGGGGAAGATTCAGGCAGTGAGTTTTCTCTCCACATGGAATCATCGGATGATGAAGCTACTCTCAGTGCGGATGAAGCTACTCTTAGTGCGGATGAAGTGCCTGTGTTAGAGGAGGACATTGATGTGCCGATAGTGCGGCAAGAGGCATCTGGGCTGCAGCCTGGGGCTGCAAGGCTTCCAGTTGAAAGTGTTGATCTCTGGGTTGCCCCAGGCATGGTGCAGCCGGCATTGCCAGACTTTACTGGTGTTCCAGGGTGTAAAGTGAATACTGAAAACTTTTTGCTGATACATTTTTTTCAGTTGTTTATGGACGATGTGTTTTTGGCAGAGATTGTTGAGCAGACTAATTTGTATGCCGAACAGTTTTTGAGGGACAACAGTGCCAGCCTTAAGCCCCATTCTAGAGCTACCCGGTGGACTCCCACAAATCTGGTAGAGATGAAGAAGTTCTTTGGTTTAACTTTTTTGATGGGCTTGCTAAGGAAGCCATCAATGTCTTCATATTGGTCTACTAGTCCCTTGATGGCAACGGCTATATATCCGGCAGTCATGAGTCGTGATAGGTATTTGCTTCTGCTTCGGATGCTGCATTTTGTCGATAATGGTTTAGCGTTGCCACGAGATCACCCTGAGTGTGACCGTCTTTTTAAGATTCGGCCTGTCATTGATCACTTTGTAGATCGATTTTCTGAGATCTATGCTCCAGGGAAAGAAATAGCAGTGGATGAGTCTTTGGTCTTGTTCAAGGGCCGCGTGGTTTTAGGCAATGCATTCCTAGTAAGAGGGCACGCTATGGAATTAAGCTGTATATGCTGTGTGACAGTAGGACTGGATATGTCTCTAATTTCAGGGTGTACACCGGTAAGGAATCCAGGATTAACCCCTCTGGTTGTCCGTCCACTTTTGGAGTGACTGAGAAAATTGTGTGGGAACTTGGTAGAGGACTTTTAAGAAAGGTCACCATTTATATGTAGATAACTTCTACACTGGTGTGCGGTTGTTCAGGAATTGGCCAAAGTGGACACTGTTGCTTGTGGCACAATCCGCTCTAACCGTAAAGGTTTCCCTAAAGAACTAGTTTGTCAAAAGCTTGTGCGGGGACAGTGCAGTGCGTTGCGAGGAACTTCTAGCTGTGAAGTTTTCAGACAGGAGAGATGTCTACATGCTGACTACCATCCATGATGAAAGCACTTCACCTGTGACTGTTTGGGGTCAGGTTGCTGAAGCGCGCAAACCTGTGTGCATTTTAGACTATAATAGGCACATGGGTGGTGTTGACAGAGTAGATCAGAGGTTGGAACCTTACGCTGCTCTTCGTAAGGCTTACATTTGGTATAAGAAGTTGGCTATCCATCTTTTCCACTTGGCAACCTTTAATGCTTTTGTTGTGTTCAAGGATTCTTGTCCTGAGTCAAAGATGACTTTTGCTAAGTTTCAGGAGTCTGTAATAGGCAGACTTGTTTTAGTGGAACAGGCAAGTGTTCCTAGAGTTGGAGTGGTGGAGGATGTTGCTAGATTGAAAGATTGCCACTATCCTGATCACATTCCTCCCACACCCTCAAAAGACTTTCCCAGTAGGAGATGTAGAGCCTTGACCCACCCACGGGAGTGAGGTACCATTTTTATCGGGAGACCTGGGGGAACACTGGGTGGTAGGAAATTTGTGGATCCACGCAGATTCCAGAACTTTCCCACACAGAATTTGAGAAAAAAGTGATTTTTTCAGCGAAATTTGAGGTTTGCAGGGGATTCTGGGTAGGAGAATGTTGGGGTACCCACGCAAGCCATACCTCACTGGACTCCCCCGGGAGTCTAGTTTCCAGAAATGTGTGGGTTTGGTAGGTTTCCCTAGATGGCCGCCGAACCCAGGGCCAAAAACTCATGGGACCCCCCTTGCAAAACCAGGTTGGTTTGTGATAGGTAATTTTGATGTCGCCTCAATAGGTTTTGGGCCCTTGCCTGTCGTGGGTCCTTGACCCACCCATGCAAGTGAGGTACCATTTTTCTCGGAAGACTTTGGGGAACGCGGGGTGGGTGGAAATTTGTGGATCCACGCAGATTCCAGAACTTTCCACCACAGAAATGTGAGGAAAATGTGGGTTTTTTGACAATTTTTTAGGTTTGCAAGGGATTCTGGGTAACAGAACCTGGTGGGAGGCAGTCAAGTCACCCCATCCTGAATTCCTCTGGGTGTCTAGTTTTAAAAAATGTATAGGTTTGCTAGGTTTCCCTAGGTGTCAGCAGAGCTAGGGTTCAAAAACTACAGCTAGGTACTTTGCCAAAAAAGGGTCATTTTTCACTGTGAAATTGTGGTGTGTCCACGTTGCGTTTTGCGCCGTGGAAATTTGTGGATCCACGCAGATTCCAGAACTTTCCACCACAGAAATGTGAGGAAAATGTGATTGTTTTGACAATGTTTTAGGTTTGCAAGGGATTCTGGGTAACAGAACCTGGTGAGAGGCAGTCAAGTCACCCCATCCTGGATTCCTCTTGGTGTCTAGTTTTCAAAAATGTATAGGTTTGCTAGGTTTCCCTAGGTGCCGGCAGAGCTAGGGTTCAAAAACTACAGCTAGGCACTTTGCAAAAAAAGGGTAATTTTTCATTGTGAAAATGTGGTGTTTTCACGTTGCGTTTTGAGCCGTTTCCTGTCGTGGGCACTGTGCCTACCCACACAAGTGTGGTACCATTTTTATCGGGAGACTTAGGGTAATTCAGATTTGTAAAGCAACTGTTATTACCTATTGACTTTCGATGCATTTCTGCCTTCCAAATGAAAGACAATGTGTAAAAAGAAGTCATTTTGAAAAATGACCGATAATTCTCATGCTAGTATGAGTATTCCCAATTTCGAAATGTGCAAATATCTACTGTTTCTAAACTCTATATTTTGTTCCCATTTCAGAAATACATAGGTGTCTTTCATACCGATTTTTCCATGTATACATTTTCCCAGAATAATTGCTATATACCAGGTACATAATAAACAAGCATTGGCATAGCCAATAGGTCTCGCTTTTGGGACCTTATAAGTGTTTAGCCATGCAACAGTTGATGTTGTTGCACAAAGGATATTGTAGCTGCATAACTAAATACTTATAAAGGTCCCAAAAGCGAGACCTATTGGCTATGCCAATGCTTGTTTACCTAATGATCAATATAGCACAAACTAGACCCGTAGGTATCAGAGTACTTTACATGAGCACCAGTTGCGTTACGAACACATTCATATTTTCTTTTTGTTAGGCACGGGTAGATTGAGATTTGTCCAGAATCACTGAATGTCAGAGCGTCCCTGCCGAGGCTTGAACCCAGTTCCCCAGCTTTGAGGTCAACCGTTAGGACACAACCTCTCCCCACACATTGGATTTCAGTTGCTCGGGGTTTTCACAGCTGAATAAAACATTTCTACCTGAAAGACTGTACAAGGCACCAAGGTGCTTTAATGGTTCATAGTCTGGGATGGTTAAAGGATCAGTGGTACAGACAATAAGTGATAAATAATACAATGACAGTACCTCAGATACAATTTAACATGGCATTCACAGGTTTTTACTATGTACTTTCTACTATGAAATCTGGTACAAGGAACAAAAGAGATTTGTTAAAAATCACTCGATATTTAGTAAGTAAAAAAGTTGTCATTGGAGAAACAAGGTCCTTGGACAGCAACTTCTGCACTGCACAAATCTTTAATCAAATAGGTCTGTACTTACATTTGCCAATACTTCAAATTCCAAACAGATTTCAATAATGAAGTCTATAAGCAAATGGGCCAGGCAAATAGCTAACTCACAAAACATTCCTCTGCCAATACTTTAAGTGCACATGTTTAAACTAGGACAAAATAAAGAAAATAAAGATAGGATCATCCACTTTCATTTATCATATCATATTTGACTCCACTGACATCATTACTTATTAAACAATAATACAGCATTTTTGAGGAAACCAATGAAAAAGTAGTAACCATCAAATTGAAAAATAACTGAGCGCCAACACCTTCCATCAAGACTACAATCCAGGTTCTGACATTCACACAGCACAGAGATGACGCCCATCCAAGTCATGGGCGACACTGTTAACAACACAGACAACATTTCTCAATGCTTCCTTTCATCACTTGATTTGGCAGCCAGTTGTCTGTTTCTGATCGTCAAGCTCTGATTAACCGTCTGTCATCTTACATAGAGTTGAACATCACCATAATACAGTGCTCCACCGCATGCATCTCCAACCACATCTACTCGGCCAGATAGGCACTATCAGAACACACCAGAATGCAGAGCACAAAGATATATGCTCTCACCTTTGGTCCTCAGCCACTAAATGGAACCACTTTAAGCAATCCTCAGCAATCATGGAGTCAAAACCCACTACTATGGAAAAACACGTTGTCTTTAGGTCACTAGCTGTAGACGGCAGCTACAACATCACAAGAGAGGGTGGCAGATAGGAAATTGAGAAGGATTCAATCGCTTAATAAAATATAAACCAACAACAAGAAAAGGATGTTAACGTCTAGACAGCATTTTTGGAGGACAGGATCTTGCACATTAATTTGAGAGAAAAGCCAAAGAACAGAGAAGGGACACAGTAACGGGCTTGGACACCCTCCGAGAAAGCCAGTGAGAGAACACACAAGCACATGAATCATTTGTTGCTAACTGCTCAAAAAGAGATGGCAAATGCACCTGGACAGATGGAGATTAACTAAGGATGTTTTGCCAGAGGCTTGGAAGTCCCAATTTAGTGAAGTTTAGTTAGCGTTTGGGGCAATACAGTTCAATTCAGTTCATGTCCCAAGCTCTCCCGGGCGGGTGGCGCACGAGGTGGTCGGGCGGTGGTTGCGTGCTCGGGGTCCCGGGCGGTGTGAGCTGCTCTCCGGCTGCCGACCCCACCCTGCGTGCCACACGACAGCTGCCTCACATAACTTCACCCGGGCCCGCTGACGCCGTCAGAGCTGTCTGCGTCCCACTCCCGAGCTAAAAACGAGATGGCATTACCTAATTTGTTTAAGGGAGCCCGAGTCATGACAACGAGAACCAGGCTGCAAAATGAAAAAGAAATGGCGGCCGCGCGGTTAAAAAAAAATAAACAGTGGTGCGCGCGCACCACAGAGGAGCGGAGGGGGGAGGAGGAGCGCGGCAGCCTGCTCAGCTGACCAGATGCTCGTGCGTCATGGCCTTTTGCCGGCATGTGTTTACAATTATCGCGCCCGCGTCTGGGCACGATAATTGGAAACACATGTTTGCCGCGCGTACCCATCCCAAAAAGGCCAGCCACGACGCACGAGCGTTTGGACTGCTTTTGAAACTCACTTACTAAAAGTCTTCGCCTCTAGCAGCGCTTGCGCGCTACTCGAGGCTCGACCTAAAAACCATTGCAAGACGCTGCTCAGTTTTTGGCTCTGGGTTCGTCGGGGTCTTGGTGAACCTACAAGTCCTATATATCCCCACAACCAGTAAGGTCCAGCGGATGTAACGGTATATTGCTTTCAAAGAGCTGTCATAGTTAGAAGAAGTTACAGGTGAAAACGTTGACACAAAAGGCTGTTTTTTTCAACTAATTTTCAATTTTTCCCATATTTAACTGTTAGTTTCTATAAAGAAACCTTGATGGATTTACACAAATGACCCCTTGCTGAATTCAGAATTTTGTCTACTTTTCTCAAATGTATAGCTTTCCAGGATCCATTATTGCTTTCATACCCATTTCTACCATTAACTGGAAGGAGGTTGAAAGCACAAAAAATAGCAAAAATAGGCTATGTCCCAGAAAAATGCCAAAACTGTGTAAAATTTTTTGGTTTTCTGACAAAAGTCTGTCATTCCCTAAAAGCTGGGAAAATGGTGATTTCAGACCCACAAACCCTTTTTTGATACCATTTGGAGGGAAAAACCCAGACGCTTTCATTTGCAGCACTTCTTTCCCATTTTTCCTAAAAAGGCCAACATTTAGCTGTTTGTTGGCTAATTTCTGGGTCCCCTCCAGGGGAATCCACAAACCCTGGGTACCTTTAGAATCCCCATGATGGAAGAAAATTACGCAAATTTGGTGTGGATACCTTATGTGGTCAAAAGGTTACAGGGGCCTAAGCGCGAACTACCCCAAATAGCCAAAAAAAAGGCTTAGCACAGGGGGGGAAAAGGCCTAGCAGCGAAGGGGTTAATGGGAGAGTACGTGCACTTTTCAGAAGCAAACAGGTACTCTTGTTAGGGACCACCAGCACTTCTACATTTCCATTTAAGGCATTGCTGTTAGCGTGGCATCTCTTAAAATGCAACTGTATGTGTACAGTGCACACACATACATTTACTTAAAATGTAAACTGTATAAACCTGACTGTATGTATATATATATATATTTAGAGATATATATATACACACATACATACAAAGCCAGATTTAAACATTTTACACCCCTAGATAGTTAAATCCACGGGCAGCCACCGGTATTTCAACTGCCCAATGCAGATCTGACAATGGAGCCATGACCGGTAAGAGAACAGATTTAGACGAATTGAGCACAAGGCCTGACGTCTCTTCAAATATCTGCAGAATGCATATTATTCGTGGGCCCGAGGTCTACGGGTGTGTGAAAAAGATTGCTGTATAATTCGCGTAAAGGGAAAATCTATCGGACAGCTCCGTATCCCACTGGAATCATGACACTTGTGTGTCAAATCGTAGCCACTCAGCCAGGAGCTCTATTGCAAGTGCAAAGGTGACAATGGGCACCCTCGTGTGCTCCATCCAAAGGGGAATGGGTCAGACACGCTTCTACCACCCGGACGTGTGCCGTCAGGTCGGTGTAGAGAAGTCGAACATAAGTGATGAACCTGGGGCCAAAGTTACATCGCTTCAGGAGAACAAACAAATATGTCCAGCTAACTGGATCAAATACCTTCACTATGTCTGCCAAAAGTATGGCCTCTGGGCAATAGAGCCAGGCCGCCAGAGAGATGGCATTATGCACCTTGCAAATGTTTTGTCGGGTAGCTCACTTAGACATGAATTCTGCCTGGTCAGGGTATTCCAGGGAGGGGACGACCTCGAGCAAATCTGCCAGGACTTTGGCCAAGATTTTTACCTCTGCATTAAGTAGGGAAATAGGCCTATAAAAGGCACACTGATCCGGGAGCTTCCCGGCCTTTGGGATTACTACAATTTCAGCCTGGCGAAAAACAGGGGGCAACCTGCCACCTTCCGCCACCTCCTTGACCATCCCCCTCAAAGTCCGCAATCAGCGCAGACATGAAGTATTTGTAGAATTAGTTGGGCAAGCCTGTGGGTCCTGAGGCTTTATCAGGCCCTAAACCGGTCAAGGCTGCCGTAAGCTCCTCACTGGTCACCACTCCCTCCAGGGACTGTCTATCAATCGCACTAAGTCCCCGAATGGGCAGATCAGCAACAAACTGGTAGATCAGCGGTTCTGAGGAGTATCGCTGGGCGCACATAACGTCGCGTAGTATTGTGCAAATTGTTGTGCGATCGCCGCATCCCCAGTGACCTTATTTCCTAGCTCATCACAAATGTACAGGACTGGGCCACAATATGTAATGGTGGATGATGTAAGAGCTTGCTAGCCGTGTCCCCCCATTGATATAAACACAACTGAGCCATGAGCCACACCGACTTCGCTTCATCCATCAGGGTGCCACTCAGTCACTCCCACGCCAGGTCATTGGCTCTTTGCCACATGAGGGGAGGATCGGCAGCAAACTACCCCTGTTGCTGACAATTCTGTGTCTCCAGCTCTCGGATTTCGTGGAGTTTCCTGCGTTTCTCTTATAGTCAGGAAACTAGTGATCTCCCCCATTAGAGACACCAACATCACCTCTGTGAGGGGGCCCATGGCGAACACTGTACCCCGATTCACTCTGAGATAGCTACCCAGAGTGTCTCCGATATGTGAGGTAAATTTGTCATCAAGAAGTGACCATGATGACAGATGCCAGCGCATGGGGGCTTGGTGCTGGCCGGATCGCAGTGTAATCAGGATTGGGGAGTGGTCAGATCCACATCAAGGGAGAATCTGGGTATCCACAATGTCGTGTGGAAGTGTGTTGGTGACAAAGAAATAATCTAGACAGGAGAAGGTGTTGTGTGCCCCAGAATGGAATGTATACCCTTGCACATCTGAAGGAAACAGCCTACAAGTGTCCGCAAGACCCAATGGTGCAGGAAAGGGTCGCAGCAGCGAGCGAGTGGCATCCCCTACCACGTGTTCCCCAGGAGCAGTCTATCGCCACATCCACTTCCCCATTCCAGTCCCGCTCAGCACCAACGGGCCAGGTGGGAGGTCTCCCAGCAATCTCGTGATCACCTCCAGGAAGGAAACCGTAAGTTGGGGTGGGGGATAGACATTAATAAGTATCAGCAGACTACCATGGAGGTGCACTGTGAGTGCCACCTACCTGCCCGACGGGTCCAACCATGTTCTGGTCACAGTGTAACGAACGTACCTCCTTCAGCAGTATTGCCACCCCTCGGGAGCCCCTCACACACCCAGAATTGAGCAACTGCGTGTAACTGTAGCAGGCCAGAAGGAGGGTCTTGTTCCCTTAAAGGTGGGTTTCCTGGATGCATGCAGCCGGTTCGCCACCCTAAGGAAAGCAGTTAATTTAATCTTGTCCAACATGCCATAGACGTTCCAGGAGACTAGGCACGTCTGAGCCGCCTGTCGCGCCATTTAAGCGGGATTAGCCCACAGGGGGGGATTCCACAGCCTCCGCTGCCCCAAGCGCAAAGCCCACTTCCACAACAACTCAAACCTAGAACAGAAACCAACCATGTATTAAAACCATGAGGCATCAGTCGCGGAACCAGACATCCACCTGGGTCAACTGAGCACAGATGACAGCAGGCCCCAATAGAACGCACCCCATCATTTCAAACTTTAGAAACCCAGTTCCCATCCAGTGACAACAGCCACACCAGAACCTTGAGTTGCTAGCCACTAAAGTAGGAACAGCACCCCACCTTGGGCCCAGCCTCTCACCAGTAAATTATGTCCCCGTGTTCGAGCCAAAGGAAGTCAGTATTCGTAGTTCCAGAATGGTGCCAGATGACGCATCAGGCACAGTCTTCACCCTGTTGAATATTGGAAGATTGGGTGACTTGTCACTGGGCCGGGCCTGAGGCGCCTCCTCTTCCTCAGAGGCCCCCACTGGAGCCCCGAACCTCCACCTCTCGGAGCACCTGTAGCATGCACCGGCCTTTCCCTCCAGGAGAACCGGGAGCAATTCCAACCTCAGCCATGAGGTCCAGGACATCCCTGAGGGGACCGTCCCACCCGCCTGCACAGGGTGGTTTGGTCCCTGGGCAGAGAGTGTGCAGATGGAGATTTACCCTTTTGTCGGACCACTGAAACACCTCTTCAGGGGTGTCAAAGAAGAGTGTTTTCTCCTGATAGATGACCTTAAGTTTTGCCAGCTAGAGAAGCATGTATCATACTTCCAGGTCTCTTAAACGTTTCTTGGCGGTAAGAAAAGTCTGCTGCTGTTCTTGAACAAGATTGGTGTAGTCAGGAAAAATGTGGATTTTCTGACACTTAAACACGTCTGTTTCTGTTGTACGCACATATCTCAGGATCGTATCTCAGTCCATGCAGTTCCGGGCTATCATAGGCTGGGGGGCCCCGGGCAAGGGCCTCCAACTCAGGGACCAGTGTGCCCTCTTGATGATAAAGCAAGGTGACATGGACTCTGCCAGGAATAGCGACCATAGCTACTGATCTAGGAACTTTTCCTGGGATAGCCCCTCAGGAAATCACACAAACCGGACATTGTTCCTCTTTGATCTCCCCTCAGCATCCTCCAACCGTGCCACCAATTCCTTAATCATAGAGACCAACTTTGTGATGGTTCTCTGCAAGTCGGTGACATTGTTCTCTACATCAGAGACACGTAGCTTGGCCTCCGCTATCCTGTCCACTGCCTTGCGCTGATCTCGCCGGAGCAGTGTAATGTCTGTAGCCACGGCCCCAATTTTCGCATTCAAGGTGTTGTGTGATTGGGCGATCGCTACCAGGATTACGTGTGTGTCAGGCACCATGGGGTCGGACCCCCCCACTCCCCTGTGGATCGTACGGGGTCTTCTTGGCAGTCTAGGCAAATTTCTCCAGTGTGCCTTGCATGGAGTTGGGTAGCTTGTCCATGGCCATGGCGGGACAAAGAAGCGTGAGTCAGCCGGTCATTATGGCCTGGGCCTGCCAGTCCCCTGGTCCCCCCAGAGGCAGCACGCACAACCCAGCCATCCCTGAGCCCCCACTATCCAATAACCACCAGCGAGAAGGGGGAAACACACCAGTACCACAGGAGGGAGCTTATCGTACGGATCTCTCACCTGTGTTCAGGCTGCCTACAACGTGGATTCCCGCAGCCTCTGCTCCTTTGGACCCCGAGGTCCCAGCAAATGTCCCAAACATGCAGTAGCATGATCCATGCCTCAGTCGGGCCCCTCCAGGGGGTGTCAACAGTCAGGCCATCTGCTGCTATCCCGTGTTCTCAGGTGGGGGGGCATGCCACACCCCCCATAGGTGTCAATTGCAGTTCTCCAGCGACTCTTGTAGGTGTCTGCTCCACTGCTAGGCGACCACATGAAGGAGATCCCGGGTCTCCCCTCACAGCAGGCATCCACAATGGGGCACGGGGTTCCCCAGGCCCAACGGCAAGGGGGAGGGAGGAAGAAGAGGGAGGGGTTCCCCGCAGGCTCCAATCCGGTGGGCCGCAGGAGGCACTGTCCCAGGAGCTCCTCACCATGGCCACAACCTCCGGCAGCCGACGGCACATTCCAGGCCCTGACCAGGCTTCCTCCCTCGAGTTTGCGGCTCTATCGCCGCCTCCTGCCTGCTGCGGCTAGTCCAGCTGTCTGACTCAGCTTTGGGAAGCAGCCGCAGCCTTCTTCCAACTACCGGGGCCCAGGCAATCCCCGACTGCAAGACCGCGCTCCTACGGGCCACCGCTTCACCCCCAGGGCTCCTCCTCTCGCAGGTGCACTCGAGGGTTGGTGTGCCGTCCACCCGCAGCACCAGGCAGGGCATCTCTCGCCTTCTGCCACTACCGTCACCTTCCGGGCGCCTTTACCGCAGTCCCAGGTGACTAGCTGTCTCCAGCATCCGCAGGCATATGAAGGGGTCCTTCGGGCAGTGGAGCTGGTAGGATGGGTAATGATTAGCAGCAGAGGACACAGAGCCCCACTAATTTGCAACCTCCATTTTGAATGGTCCGGCTACCAGATTTAAGCATTTTAAGCCAACAAAAGCATTGCAATGAAAGGTGGATGGATACATGATTATGTGTGGCAAATTTAAGTGTCTGTTTTTTTGTGTATCACCTCCTGGTACATTCAGCAGCTTTGGTGGGGGACAAACGGAGCAAGGGCAAATAGAGCTGGGGCATAAGCCCCATCTGGCCGACCTCTAGAGAATCCAGTTAAGTGGTAGGGCCTAATCATAGGATGGTGACAGGAATCTTTGTTTCAGCATCAAGGGTTTGTTATTCTGCTGATGAAGAAGGTGAATTATTCTGATGATACTTTCTTCTTTCCCCTTATCTTCCACTACTTGTGGTTACTGCTTGGTCAGTGAATTGTACAATATCCCAATAAATAAATATGCACTGTGAGCATGTGAAGCATCTCTACCCTAAAAAAATCCAGCTTTTATTATAATCCCATCAGAGCTGAATCACCTTTTCAATTGTGAATGTGGGTCTGAGGTTGACAAATTTGGTACCATACTCAACAGAAGTCAAAATCCTGTGGTTATCTGAAATATTCCAAGCCCTTTACTGCCATCCATAAAGTTTACGTCTCCAGTCTGGAATTTTGCAACACCCTTTGCATTGACTACTCAAAATCAAATCCAACAGTCAGGTCGTCTCTTTACCTTCAAAAAACTGTGAAAAACTAATGAGCGTTTAGTATCTGCACTACCTGTAACTAAGCATGTTAAAACACATACACTTTCACCAGACTGCCAGACACCTACGCTCTGCCTCCCTCTCACTCGCACACATCCCCGCCATCCACAAAACCAGAGCAGGAGGTTGCTCATTCTTCTACATCGCTCCCAAGACCTGAAACGACCTCCCTCAACACATCAGAGCCTCGTCCTCACTTCTTGAGTTCCTAAAGAGGCTGAAGACCACTCGCCAACAAACCTGCTCAAGCGCTGGAATAACCCCACGGGTGATTAGTGCGCTATACAAATCAACATAACATAACAAAGATAGAGGTCAAATGTAAGGTTATTTCTTCCATCTAAATGCTGCTTATTGTTTAACAGAGAGATTGGTGTTTACTTTTCATTCTCTGACAACAAAGTGAGAACATTTTGTAAAGAGAACTATGTGACAATCTTGCTGGAGTACAGGGAGTGTGGTATGGAAAGGCTGTAGGATTTTATTTTTTCTAACACAACAAAATGTAAATACCTGTAAATTGGCTATACAAATATTTCAAAATATACAGTATTGAAGAAATTAAGACACTTAGTGATGTGCAAGTCATAATTACTCACTGAAACCCAATTTCCTCACATTGCCGTTTGTGCCCTATATAGTTTTAGCAGTAATACTGCATGTCTATGCAAAGTTAATGGCCATTTCAATGAAAAATATTTTTGTGACAGTACGCCCTTTGTAGGAGAGTAGGATCTGCCTCTTATGTTGCCCCCACTTTTTTTCTGATGTTAGCACTGGTTTCTGGCTATAGTCTGGCTGGGTCCCTGCCAATCAGGGCCCCAGCCTCTCTGTTCTCTCTAAACGACATGGAGTGCACTCTAGGTGCACTAGTGATTGGATACTGTGGTGCCTTATGAGTCCCTAGTATATGGTACCTTAGGTGCCAAGGGCATAGGTACTTCACAGGCCTACCAGGGGCTGCAGCATGTATTATGCCACCCCTGGGAAGCAGTCTAAATCTGACACCACAGGCCTGCTACTGCAGCCTGGGTGAGGTGGTGCTAGCACTCCTCACTGAGATATAGGTTTCCTATATCTCTCCTGCACACACATATAAACCTATCAGTCACCCCTAAGGCAGGCCCTATAAAATCCTGAGGGCAGGGTGCTTGGCTTCTATGTGAGGGGGTGCCTCTGCCTGAGCAGGGCCCCTCTGCAGCTCTCAGAGTCTATTCTCTGGTGCTGTTTGTGGATGCGGTTAAACCATATACTATTAAGTGCATTATATCCTCGCGGTAAATGCTAACTTTGGAATGGCTGCATCAAAACATGTCGTGTTTGGTGTCAAACATCTTGGAATACTACCCCCCGCCAATCTTGGCGGCGGGGGTAGCATTCCACCCTTCTAGAGGGATAAGACATGTACCTGCTGTGGAAACGCGGTAGAATCCTAAAGAGCCCTGGCATCACAAAATGGATGCCACCAGTCACAGACACTGGGCTGCCCTCCTGCTGATGACCGAAACTCGCAGTGGAGGAAGCCCAACAATAGGCATCCTGTCACAGGGAGGTGTAACCACCTCCCAGACAGGGTTTAGTGTATTGGGGCTGGGTGGGTGCACTCTTAGAGTGCTTTGAAGTCCTGCACTGGGGGAGCAGAAGGCTCCTCTGTGCATATGCCAGTTCAAACCGGCTCAGGGGCTACCTGCCCCTGCTCTGGCGCGAAACTGGACAAAGGGAAGTGGGTGTAGCCACCCCTCCCTTGACCCTCCCATAGGTGGGGTCATAGAGCTAGTCCATCCCCTCTTTTCAGTATAAGAAGGGGAACCCTTGAACTTGCTAGTTAGATAACCCCTGGACGACGCTCTACAGAAGAATCCTGGCCCTTCGACGTTCCACTACCTTTGGAAGACAGAAGAATCTCCCTTGGAGTCAAGGAGTGACTCCTCTGCTTGGCAGGCACCAAAACGACAACGACGGTCGCAAACTACGCCGCTCCCGCCGGAGTCCGAAGTCCCTGCAGCCCAAGAAGTGGATTTCCTGACTTCTCCAAGGCCATCGTGAGTCCCCAGCGAAGCTGAGGCAAGTGGACCCCACGAGTGACGAGGAACCGCGACCCCTGGGTACCGTGCACTATTGTCGAGTGCAACCCCTTCACAACATTCCACGAACTTGTGCTTTGGACCACGTGTGGTCCCGACCTCCAGCAGGAATCCCTCCGAAGATCAGAGGCTTACACTGTCCCGAGTGACCGTGGGTCCCTGTTGAGTGATTCCGCCCGAGGTGTCTTCGCGATCCCTTGCCAGCCGGCTCGTGGGTCCCCAGAAGACTTCTTAAAGAAACCAAAGGGCTCCCCTGGTTGCTCCAGGCCTGCCCTGACTTACCCTCGCTGGGTGAGTCCCTCAGACCTTGCTGGTCTGTGCCATCGACTTTTCTTCATCTCCCCGAGACTTGCTGTTGCCAAGGCTTGTTGGCTCCAATCGAGTTGCCGACACCGCAGTAAGCTGCAGACTTCGTGGGACACACAGAATCCAGCTCCTGGTCGTCGTCGACGCCTCCTGGACCTCGTGGCTGAAGAGTCAAGGCACCCGCAACCGACCTGAATCAACCGACGACGGTGGGCATCCATCTTCCTTGCCCCGAGTCACTGCCAAGTGACTTTGAACACTGTCCCCTCTGCTTTCAGGTCATCCTTCTTCAGAATCCAGGCTTGGATTCCACCGGACACTTCTTCAGCTCCCGCAAGCAGCAAGTCTTCTTTGTTCGCCATTGAAAACGACGCCGCGACCCGACACCAAAGGACACCTATGCACCCGGCTTTCCTGGGTGAGGTAACTCCAGCACTACGGTGCTCCTGTGGGTGTGGGCCCTAGAACTACTTACCCTGTAAGTGACTTGCTTGTAGGTTCTCCCGAAGTATCCTAGAACTCTTAATTTCCAACCGCGACTTGCCCCATTGAAGTTAACGGCGATCCGCGCCTGTGTATCCACACTGCACGCGTCCCCCGTGGGTCCTTTACTTACCTGCCTTGGGTGGTTTCGTGAGGCCCCAGCACTTCTGAAGGCCCTAGGCCTTGTCTCCCTGCAAGTCGTTGTTGCTAAGTCCCTTTTTAGTATATGGTCTGGTACGCCCCTAGGGCCCCAGCCATATTTTGTGCTTAACTTATTGTGAAACGTTGATTTGTGCATATGTTTGTCTTCTAATCTCATAAAGAGATTAGTAGAGAGTTATTTAGAAATAAATACATATATATTTGATATATATACCTGTGTGGTGTCTTTTCATTTGGTGATTCAAGAGATTATATGGTAAAACAAGCTGCTTTACATTCCTTCAAGACTTAGCCTGAAGGCTGCTCTCCACAGCTACCACTAGGATAGCTTTCTTTAAAAGGTTGTCTTAAACCTATCTACCATAAGAGTCGATTTGCCCTGGTGCAAGGTGTCCACTTTAATTAGTGAACAGCATATACCAGGCCAACTTCTCACATTGGTGGGCAGCGTGTGGGATTCCAGCTTGCCATTGTTTTACCAGAAAATCTCTATTTGAATTACTAACTGAAAACCATTATAGGTACTCAAGGTACATATAAAGTCAAGCTTAGTATCAATAAGTTCTACTGAACTTAGAGCTGTGTGCCAAGGGATAGCACACCCTTTCCACAGCTCAAGCTAGGATCAGTAGGCCACAAACTAGTGTAGGTAGTACAACACTGCACAACACTAGAATGTCCTTAAAGGGTGGACCCAGTGGATCCACTCAGCCTCAGTATAAGGACATGGCTTTCTCTGACTTGAGAGCCATGTGTGTTGACAGACACCTGAGGCTAGGACGGAGTCCCTCAACACTACACCTGATAGATCTGCTGACAGCAGATGACCTTAGATTGGCTCTAGGAGCTAAAGGGTCTGAATCAGTGGGTGGGTCAGTCATAGTATCTGGGTCAGATGATGAAAATCAGAATGACCAAGACTCTGTGATTGAAGGGCCAGGCTTCAAGGGGCCTGAAAAGGACAGAGGAATTCTCCCTAAGAGAACTGACAGAGAGGAGGAGAGGCACAGATCCCCTTCCAGGGAATCTGACCACTCTTATCACTCTGGCAGAGAATTTGTCCAGCAGAGGAGCTCATACTTTTCCTTAAGAGAGACCTCCTCTGAGAGAAGGTGCAAACTGCTCCAGTATGAGGAAGCCAAAGTGGCCCTCAGAACCAAGCAGTTGGCACTGGATAGGGAAGCCCTGGAGATCCAGAGAGCTTCTAGAAAAGAGGGGTTAGAACCCCTGGTGGCAGCAACAGTGTCCCTAGAGGCAGAGAATATATTCCTGACCATAGGAACCTGAGCAAGGTTGTTCCTCCCTACCAGAGTGGGGATGATATCCACAAGTGGATAACTGCTATGGAGAGGGCCTGTAGAGTACAGCAGGTCCCCCAAAAGCAGTGGGCAGCAATCTTGTGGCTCTCCTTTTCAGATAAAGGAAGAGACAAGCTCCTCACTGTTAGAGAGGAGGATGCTGATGATTATGAGGTCCTGAAGAGTGCACTGATAGATGGGTTTGGCTTAACCACTGAGCAGTACAGGTTGAAGTTCAGAGATACCCAGAAGGCACAGACTCAGGACTGGACTGACTTTGTTGATTGTGCAACCAAGGCTCTAGAGGGTTGGCTGGTTGGCAGTAGGGTTACTGATTTCAAGGGATTGTATAATCTGATGATGAGAGAACAGATCCTAAATAATTGCCAGAACCAGTTGTTGCATCAGTACCTGGTGGACTCTGATCTGACCTCTCCCCAAGAATTGGGAAAGAAGGCAGACAAATGGGTCAGAACCAGGGTGAGGCAGAAAACCCAGAACCAAGGGGGTGACACTAAGAAGCAAGATCCTAAAGGCTCTGAGAAAGGTGGGGATAAGTCAAAAGACCAGAAGTCTTCACAAGGGCCCCAAAAATCTGCATCTGGTGGGGAGTCACAGTCCAACAAGGGAAAAGGCCAAAAGAAGCCCTGGTGCAAATTCTGTAAACAGAAAGGGCACTGGACTTCTGATTGTACCAAGTCCAAAGACCAAACCACCACCACTCCTGCCCCTAAGGCAACTGTGCCCCCTATCTCAGCTACTGGTGGAGGTGGTACGCAGAATAAGGGTGTAGTAGGGTTGACCCTGGGTTCTGAAGTGGATTCTGACCTAGTCAGAGTGACCACTCAGGCAATGCTGATTTGTGATGGAAACATTGATATGTCCTTCCTAGTAAGCCCCAGTAATCTGGGCAAGTACAAACAGCAGCCTTTGATAAATGGCAAACCGGCTTTGGCATTTAGGGACACAGGTGCTAGTGTCACCATGGTGGCAGAGGATCTAGTGGACCCTGGACAGATCATCCTGGGCGAAATGTACCAGGTGACCAATGCAAGCAATGTCCAGACCAACCATAGTCTGGCAGTTGTGAATTTCTCCTGGGGAGGGGTAACTGGCCCCAAAAAGGTTGTAGTCAGTGCAGACCTCCCTGTAGAATGTCTGTTGGGCAATGATCTAGAGACTTCAGCCTGGTCTGAAGTAGAGTTATGGACTCATGCTGAGATGTTGGGCATCCCTGCAGAGGTATTTGCTGTGACCAGGTCACAAGCAAGAATGCATGACACTGAACCAGCTCTGGATCCTGGAACAATGGACCAGATGCTTCCCAAGAGGAGGAGCAGTAGGGTTAAGGCAGTGCCTTCCCTCTGTCTCAGATCAAAGATTCACTTCCAGAGGGAGGTGAAGCAGAACCTGAAGAAGGAACTGCCCCAGAGGGACTTGAACCTGACCAGGTTGAGTTCTTGGGGGCAGGGGGCCCTTCTAGGGAATATCTGAGTAAGGAGCAACAGTGCTGCCCCTCTCTTGAACCCCTCAGACAGCAGGCTGCTGCTGAGGCTGCTGGGAGTGCTAGTGGGTCCCATAAAGTTTATTGGGATGAGGAACTCCTACATTCTGAGGGTAGAGACCCAGCCCCTGGAGCCACCAGGAGGTTGGTAATACCTCAGAAGTTTAGGGGTTCCTCTTGACCTTAGCACATGATATCCCTTTAGCAGGTCACTTGGGCCAAAACAAGACCTGGGACAGGCTTGTTCCACATTTTCATTGGCCACATATGTCAGAGGACACAAAGGAGTTTTGTCGCTCCTGTGTCACTTGCCAAGCCAGTGGTAAGGCAGGTGGCACAACAAAGGCCCCCTGATACCACTACCTGTGGTGGGGGTACCCTTTGAAAGGGTAGGGATTGACATTGTTGGTCCCCTTGACCCTCAGACTGCATCTGGGCACAGATTTATCCTGGTGGTAGTGGATCATGCCACCAGGTACCCAGAGGCAATTCCTCTGAGGACCACCACAGCCCCTGTGGTGGCAAGAGCCCTCATTGGAGTTTTCTCCAGAGTGGGTTTCCCAAAGGAGGTCATTTCTGACAGAGGTACCAACTTCATGTCAGGATATCTGAAAGCAATGTGGAAGGAGTGTGGTGTAACTTATAAGTTCACCACCCCCTATCACCCACAATGCAATGGTTTAGTTGAACGCTTCAACAAAACCTTGAAAGGAATGATTAAAGGACTCCCAGAGAAGCTTAGGCGGAAATGGGACCTTCTTCTTCCTTGCCTGTTGTTTGCATACAGAGAGGTTCCACAGAAGGGGGTTGGTTACAGCCCATTTGAGCTTCTGTTTGGGCATCCTGTGAGAGGTCCACTATGTTTGGTAAAAGAGGGCTGGGAGTTACCTCTCAAGCCCCCCAAACAAGATGTGATGGACTATGTACTTGGTCTCCGCTCCCGGATGGCAGAGTACATGAAAAAGGCAACCAAAACCTGGAGGCCAGCCAAGAATTGCAAAAAGCTTGGCATGACCAGAAGGCTGTGCTGACTGTATACCAGCCAGGACAGAAAGTGTGGGTGTTGGAACCTGTGGCCCCAGCAGCCCTCCAGGACAAGTGGAGTGGCCCCCATACAATAGTTGAACAGAAGGGAGAAGTCACCTATCTGGTGAATCTTGGAACTCCCAGGAGCCCCCTAAGGGTGCTTCATGTCAACAGATTAAAGCCATATGTTGACAGGGCTGACATGGGCTTGCTCATGGCAACTGATGAGGACCAGGAGGAGGAGAGTGACCCTCTCCCTGACCTGCTCTCTCAGAACCCTGATGATGGGTCAGTAGATGGTGTTGCTTTGGCAAGCAGCCTCACTGACCATCAGCAAACTGAGTGCAGACAAGTTCTGCAACAGTTTAGACATATGTTTAGCCTGACCCCTAGTCAGACTACCTGGTGCACCCATGAGGTGGACACTGGGGACAGTCTGCCTGTCAAGAATAAAATCTACAGGCAACCTGACCATGTCAGGGACTGTATCAGGACTGAAGTCCAGAAAATGTTGGAGTTAGGCGTGATTGAGCCTTCAGATAGCCCTTGGGCTAGCCCAGTAGTCCTGGTACCCAAGCCTCATACCCAGGGTGGTAAGAAAGAAATGAGGTTTTGTGTAGACTACAGAGGCCTCAATGCAGTCACTAGGACTGATGCCTATCCCATACCAAGGGCAGATGAGCTGATTGATACTTTGGCCTCAGCCAAGTATCTAAGCACATTTGACCTCACAGCTGGCTACTGGCAAATCAGATTAGCTGATGATGCAAAAGCCAAAACAGCATTTTCGACTCCTGGTGGGCACTACCACTTTGTGGTGATGCCCTTTGGATTGAAAAATGCACCTGCCACTTTTCAGAGGTTGGTGAATAAAGTTCTGGCAGGGATGGAAACTTATTGCTCAGCTTATCTGGATGATATTGCTGCCTTTAGTTCCTCCTGGCAGGATCACCTGGTCCACCTCAGAAATGTTTTGGAGGCCTTGCAGAAAGCAGGCCTCACTATCAAGGCCACCAAGTGCCAGATAGGGCAGAGTCAGGTTGTGTACCTGGGCCACCTTGTAGGTGGAGGCCAGGTTCAGCCTTTACAGAGCAAAATCCAAACCATAATGGAATGGGTTGCTCCAACCACCCAGACACAGGTGAGAGCCTTCTTAGGCCTGACTGGGTACTATAGGAGGTTTGTCAAGGGATATGGATCTATAGTGACCCCCTTGAATGATCTGACCTCAAAGAGAATGCCAAAAAGGTTCAGTGGACAGCTAGCTGTCAAAAGGCATTTGAAGACCTAAAGCAGGCCATGTGCACTGCCCCCATCTTACAGAGTCCAGACTACACCAAAAAGTTCATTGTCCAAACAGATGCTTCTGAGCTGGGTGTGGGAGCTGTACTGTCTCAACTGAATGATGAAGGTCAAGACCAACCAGTAGCTTTTATTAGCAGAAGGCTGACCCCTAGAGAGAAACGTTGGTCAGCTATAGAGAGGGAGGCCTTTGCTGTGGTATGGGCCCTGAAGAAGCTGAGGCCATACTTGTTTGGTACTCACTTCATAGTTCAGACTGACCACAAGCCCCTCCTATGGCTAAAGCAGATGAAAGGTGAAAACCCAAATCTTTTGAGGTGGTCCATTTCCCTACAGGGGCTGGACTATTCAGTGGAACATAGGCCTGGGACCCAACATGCCAATGCAGATGGACTCTCAAGGTATTTCCACTTTGAACACGAAGACTCAACTGGTCAAGGTTAGTTTAGTGTCCCTGCGTTTGGGGGGGTTGTGTAGGAGAGTAGGATCTGCCTCTTATGTTGCCCCCACTTTTTTTCTGATGTTAGCACTGGTTTCTGGCTATAGTCTGGCTGGGTCCCTGCCAATCAGGGCCCCAGCCTCTCTGTTCTCTCTAAACGACATGGAGTGCACTCTAGGTGCACTAGTGATTGGATACTGTGGTGCCTTATGAGTCCCTAGTATATGGTACCTTAGGTGCCAAGGGCATAGGTACTTCACAGGCCTACCAGGGGCTGCAGCATGTATTATGCCACCCCTGGGAAGCAGTCTAAATCTGACACCACAGGCCTGCTACTGCAGCCTGGGTGAGGTGGTGCTAGCACCCCTCACTGAGATATAGGTTTCCTATATCTCTCCTGCACACACATATAAACCTATCAGTCACCCCTAAGGCAGGCCCTATCAATCCTGAGGGCAGGGTGCTTGGCTTCTATGTGAGGGGGTGCCTCTGCCTGAGCAGGGCCCCTCTGCAGCTCTCAGAGTCTATTCTCTGGTGCTGTTTGTGGATGCGGTTAAACCATATACTATTAAGTGCATTATATCCTCGCGGTAAATGCTAACTTTGGAATGGCTGCATCAAAACATGTCGTGTTTGGTTGTCAAACATCTTGGAATACTACCCCCCGCCAATCTTGGCGGCGGGGGTAGCATTCCACCCTTCTAGAGGGATAAGACATGTACCTGCTGTGGAAACGCGGTAGAATCCTAAAGAGCCCTGGCATCACAAAATGGATGCCACCAGTCACAGACACTGGGCTGCCCTCCTGCTGATGACCGAAACTCGCAGTGGAGGAAGCCCAACAATAGGCATCCTGTCACAGGGAGGTGTAACCACCTCCCAGACAGGGTTTAGTGTATTGGGGCTGGGTGGGTGCACTCTTAGAGTGCTTTGAAGTCCTGCACTGGGGGAGCAGAAGGCTCCTCTGTGCATATGCCAGTTCAAACCGGCTCAGGGGCTACCTGCCCCTGCTCTGGCACGAAACTGGACAAAGGGAAGTGGGTGTAGCCACCCCTCCCTTGACCCTCCCATAGGTGGGGTCATAGAGCTAGTCCATCCCCTCTTTTCAGTATAAGAAGGGGAACCCTTGAACTTGCTAGTTAGATAACCCCTGGACGACGCTCTACAGAAGAATCCTGGCCCTTCGACGTTCCACTACCTTTGGAAGACAGAAGAATCTCCCTTGGAGTCAAGGAGTGACTCCCCTGCTTGGCAGGCACCAAAAACGACAACGACGGTCGCAAACTACGCCGCTCCCGCCGGAGTCCGAAGTCCCTGCAGCCCAAGAAGTGGATTTCCTGACTTCTCCAAGGCCATCGTGAGTCCCCAGCGAAGCTGAGGCAAGTGGACCCCACGAGTGACGAGGAACCGCGACCCCTGGGTACCGTGCACTATTGTCGAGTGCAACCCCTTCACAACGTTCCACAAACTTGTGCTTTGGACCACGTGTGGTCCCGACCTCCAGCAGGAATCCCTCCGAAGATCAGAGGCCTACACCGTCCCGAGTGACCGTGGGCCCCTGTTGAGTGATTCCGCCCGAGGTGTCTTCGCGATCCCTTGCCAGCCGGCTCGTGGGTCCCCAGAAGACTTCTTAAAGAAACCAAAGGGCTCCCCTGGTTGCTCCAGGCCTGCCCTGACTTACCCTTGCTGGGTGAGTCCCTCAGACCTTGCTGGTCTGTGCCATCGACTTTTCTTCATCTCCCCGAGACTTGCTGTTGCCAAGGCTTGTTGGCTCCAATCGAGTTGCCGACACCGCAGTAAGCTGCAGACTTCGTGGGACACACAGAATCCAGCTCCTGGTCATCGTCGACGCCTCCTGGACCTCGTGGCTGAAGAGTCAAGGCACCCGCAACCGACCTGAATCAACCGACGACGGTGGGCATCCATCTTCCTTGCCCCGAGTCACTGCCAAGTGACTTTGAACACTGTCCCCTCTGCTTTCAGGTCATCCTTCTTCAGAATCCAGGCTTGGATTCCACCGGACACTTCTTCAGCTCCCGCAAGCAGCAAGTCTTCTTTGTTCGCCATTGAAAACGACGCCGCGACCCGACACCAAAGGACACCTATGCACCCGGCTTCCCTGGGTGAGGTAACTCCAGCACTACGGTGCTCCTGTGGGTGTGGGCCCTAGAACTACTTACCCTGTAAGTGACTTGCTTGTAGGTTCTCCCGAAGTATCCTAGAACTCTTAATTTCCAACCGCGACTTGCCCCATTGAAGTTAACGGCGATCCGCGCCTGTGTATCCACACTGCACGCGTCCCCCGTGGGTCCTTTACTTACCTGCCTTGGGTGGTTTCGTGAGGCCCCAGCACTTCTGAAGGCCCTAGGCCTTGTCTCCCTGCAAGTCGTTGTTGCTAAGTCCCTTTTTTAGTATATGGTCTGGTACGCCCCTAGGGCCCCAGCCATATTTTGTGCTTAACTTATTGTGAAACGTTGATTTGTGCATATGTTTGTCTTCTAATCTCATAAAGAGATTAGTAGAGAGTTATTTAGAAATAAATACATATATATTTGATATATATACCTGTGTGGTGTCTTTTCATTTGGTGATTCAAGAGATTATATGGTAAAACAAGCTGCTTTACATTCCTTCAAGACTTAGCCTGAAGGCTGCTCTCCACAGCTACCACTAGGATAGCTTTCTTTAAAAGGTTGTCTTAAACCTATCTACCATAAGAGTCGATTTGCCCTGGTGCAAGGTGTCCACTTTAATTAGTGAACAGCATATACCAGGCCAACTTCTCACACCCTTCAACACCTCCTCCCCCGTTACATAACACATCCTTACCACTCTCCTGCTGAACAGGCATGGCTCATTTGCCACACTTGTTCTTTGTATGATGCTTGAATTTTTCAGTCTCGATGAGTAACACTGATGGCAACACCCTCATTCTGAAAATTGTTCCAGCACCACTGATGCTGCCTACCATATACCTCTGTGGGGGTGGTGAGGAAAGTGGAATATTATGTGGTATGACTGGGTGGCCTTACCATGTAATATTATTATGATACCCCAAAGATGGTCTTTGGATTCACACTAATAAATCCTTAGCTCAGTGCTGGTACAGTGGCAAAGAGCAGTCAGGCTTTAATAGAGGAACATGTGTTAAGCATTTCAGAGTACCACTTGGACGAAAATAAATTGATACAAGTCGAGAGAAATCTAACACCAATTTATAAAAATAGAGTGCATTTTTATCTTATTTTAGACACCAAAATGAACAGGATATCATTCATATAACCAGTGTTATAGATTTTTGAAGCAATATGAAATCAGTGGAGACAAATACATAGACAAAATAACATTGTGGTCAATGGTAAAATCCACTAGTGACAATCGGTCACTTGCAGGTCGAGTTACTTGGAACCCTTATATGGATATGGTCATGTGGGCCCCAGGAACAGGCCACAACAGTCAGATCCAAGCCCATGGAATCCGGGTGCAGAGTTGTTCTGCTGTTTTTACCGCTTACACGGTGCTGCACGAAACAAAATGCAAAAACACAACAGGTACAGAGCTGCTGATGCCGGATGATGATTGGCTGATGTTCTCTGTAGCTGTAGCATTGAGTGTGGGTGTTGGTTACCAGACTCGTGACCAACAAGCCTTGGCAGCGGTAAGCACAACGAAAAGCTTTGGCAACATCACTGGGTCCGGGGGAGTACCGTAGTGGCCTGCGACTTTGGGGCAGGTGAGACTGCAATTCCCACAATGCACTGTACCACCTGGATTTGGGTGATCCCTCGGAGGGCCAGATGGCCAGCGATTCTTTAGATCCGGTGATTGTTTGCAGGGGACTAGCACCACTAGTCCATGGGAGACTGGGGGTGCTTCTGGCTTCCACAAAGTTCCCTCTCTTTGGGAGAGTCCAGTTTTGGCCTAGGACGAGGGTCAGTCATGCAGTTCCGAGGCTGTTGCCTTAGGGACAAAGTATCCCTCTTTTGTTTGTGCTGGTGGGCAAAGTCCTGTTGTCTGTGATACAGGTCTCCTCTTGGTCCTTCCCCTGAAGTAAGTTGTTCAGATCTGAGGTTCTGGTGTCAGGGAGATCCCTTAAATCCTAGATATAGGGGAGTTAGGGGTGTGGGAGTTAGTAGCCAATGAGCAGCTAGTCCCTGCAGCTAGTCCGTCCTTGAGTTGACTACATCTGGTGGTGTAGGTCACCTTTCTTTTCTACCCGGAACCCACTATTTCTGCCCTCATAAGGATGGCAGAATTCAATTTTAGGTGTGCAGAGCAGGCTGCCCACCCTTGAGATGTGGCCAGCCTTCCTGGGGTGTACACCTCCTGCATAGCTAATTACCCACCTCGCCCGGGTGCAAGCACGCCTTGGGTAAAGGGCGGGCTGTTTCCTCCTCAGGGGAACAGCCCAGATGCATATCTGAGGCGGTGTAGCCTTTGAATGTCACCGCTCTGCCAATTCACTAGCCATCTGAGGAGGAGGGAGGTGGGACCTCCTTCCTGCCCAGCCTTCGTCTCTGACTCCTGGGAGTGAGCACACTGCCTGGCAGGAGGTCAGAATCTTGTCTTGGCGGCAGCAGGCATGGGAAAGTGTGGGCTGGTCTGCCAGAACACAGTAAAGCTAGGGGCCAGCAGGGGGTAACCTCTAAGGTGCCCTCTGGGTGCATGCCACATCACCTAGGGCACAAGGATCATGTCAGGGGTGAGAAGGTAAGATGTTTGATACCAAAAATGACTTATTTTAGTGGTACCATAATAGAGCTGCCAATCTCGAGGGTGCCCCCTTGGCATCCCATGTTATACTATGGACTGCTAACACATATAGTGGTTTCCAATTAGAAATACCACTATAGGGACATATAGGCTTGCATTCACATGTCCACACCTTAAATATAATGCACCCTACCTCCTGGGCTAAGGAGGCCTTCCTTAGGGGGTGCCATACATTAATTAAAGGTAGTGTATGTGACTGTGCCACACATGGTGAGGGCACAGTCAAGTTCGAGCAGTTTGCACTCCTCCTGAAGTCTGCAAAGGCAGGCCGGCTGTCAGTAGGTTGCCTGGGTCACCCAGGGTGGCACAAACTTGTGCTACAGCCCTGGAACCCTTTTACCACCAATGCCCTAGGTGCCCCCGGTACCATATACTAGGGACTTATAAGGGGGTAAAGTTTTTGCCAATATGGGATTACCAAGTCGAACATAACAGTTTTAGGAGAGAGCACAGGCAGTGGGGTCTGGACAGCAGACTCCAGTGCACTGTCAGAGTCATAACCATCAGCATTTGGAGCAAAAAGTGGAGGTGACCATAAAAAAGGGGCACTTTCCTACAGTTGGGAGAAAGACAGAAGATTTTTCTCAAAAGTACTGATTCTACCATCTTGATATAGCACCTGAATATTGCTAATAAGGCTGAACTGTTTTATTTTCCTCCAATTGTTGTGTTCCAATTGCTACAAGATGATTCCAGGTGGCGTCTATTTCATACTCTTTTATGAACCTGCCTTGAGAAGCCTTAAAAAAATTCAGTGTTGGAGTTTCTCTCTGAACTGCCTGTCAGATCTGGCTCCCCAGAGATAATGCCGTAGCTGATTTCATTTTTTAACATCAGTAGATGACAGGCTTGATCCGCGAAAGCACTCCTCTCACTGCAATTTTGGCAATCTCTAATCTAAAAAAGGCTTCATACTGGAGCTCCCTAATGCCAACAAATTTCTTAATGTCTTGTTTATTTACGGTACTAGACAAAGCAGACCGGAAGTGACCTTTGCATCAGACACTGAGAAGTGGTTTTGAAACTGATGACACTAATATATGGTAAATATCTGGAGGCCCATTGTGCAGAAACTTGTCCCTGTCATCAGATATGAGGCGTGCCTGTGCCATCTCCAGTCCAGGGGGGAAATGTTATGTTATGTTGTGTTATATGTTTATTATCATATTTGTTACCAATATAGAATATCTGAGCCATGTTGGATAAATGTGAAGATGTGAAGAGAACTGTCGAATTTGTTTACTTATTCATGCTTTTGCTATTACCGCATAGATGTAAAGGGCTGGACGTATCTGGCTTCCACACAAGAATAATATGTGAGCCACAGGTGCAAACAGTGATAATGCAGATAACTTGGTATAAAAGTCAACATTACACTGCTTTGAAAGAAGACAAAAGAAATGTCTTATGAATGTGAAGATGAAGTTTGCTCCAAAATGTAGGTCCAATGACAAAAAACTCATGCAACAGCAAGATTTAGTTTTAGTGCCACCCAAAATAATACAATCAGCCATAGCAGGAGTCTAGGAGGCACATGCTTGGATTATTATTTTTTTTTAATTCAGATACAAGTGAGTTGTTATGGCATATTTTTGCAAACCAAGGCCAAGATCTTAAAACCGGGCTTTGCTTTTGCAGGCAGCCAGTGTATTGTTTGCTGTAGGTGGGAAACAAGGCCCCTCATGGGTTGTGTTGAATGTTTGTTTGTTGCAGCTAACAAGGGAATGTTGTTGTAACCGTAGCAATATGTGAAGTATCTGAGCTTTTCTGGATATGAACTCCTTGAATAATGTTTCTTTTGGGTACAGTGTATATGTGTTTTTAGACATTCTACCCATTCAGTTCTGCTAGAAGCGGGATCTCCCAAAGACACAAATGTCAGGATATCCAATGCAAGCCACACAACCACAGGAGCCACCCAATCAGGCCAAGGACACCCCTAAGAAGCGATGAGTAGGAAGTGCTGTGGCCACTTACTTCACAGGAACTTCCAATCCCCATCCTCCCCTCCTACTTCCAAGTAGGCTTTTTGACTCCATCCAAATGCATATTTCCATTGTACCAAATACGCTTTATCGGTCCCTTTCAAACTATCGGAAGTGTTGTTTCTGGATAGTAATTTCTAGACATTTCCCTGTATTATATGGTTTGAGATCAGTCTGTGCAAATCTATCAGTGTCCTGCCTACGAGGACAATGTCATTCGCAGATCTCTTCTAAGAGATCTTCAACCCTGCTAAATGAGTAAAAGCAGGAGAGTGCTTTAAACCTCTCTCCCTCCTCCAAGCCACACACCAGGAGATTAAAAGTTAAGAGTCCAATATTCCCCACAATTTGCGGCTATTTTTAAGTAAATTGTTAGAGATAATCCACTGGCGTAATCCGCACTATTTCTAATCTCTGTATTCATTTATATGAATCTTGGATAATCGCCATTAATGCTCTTTTAGTCTCTTATTTAGCCAATGAAAATTGCAATCCACTTTACTGAATGCAATCGAGTGCTCCACAAAGTAGAAGTGAGCGACCAGAGACTACATTGTTTGATTTGTTCCTTATTTTAAGGCTTTTGCATTATCTAAATTTCACTCATTTGCTCAAGATCTTGCAGGAGTGAGGAGCAGAAAAAATTCTTCTTTCCACCCACTACTCCAAATTAGAAAGGAGAGATTCTGTGAACAGCTCACTGTTGCAGTTTAAGGTCTATTATACAACATTTCTGCAGAGCCACTTTATCCACCTAATTAAAAAGTAAAGAATTCTACCTAATCATGGCTAGAGAACAACTGTAACTAATTGCTCCCAGAAACTGGGGTCGTGCACCGAGCTTAAAAGTCCAATCCTGTGTTTAAAGTTTGCAACTGACCATTGGGCTGGTTGTATGTCACTACAAAATAACGCAACCACTACATGTCAAAGGAGGTATATACTTGCTATTCTTAACTCCACGTTCACTTAACTAGACTAACCTTGAGATGTAGCGGTGAAGTTGACATAGTGGTGGCGATATTCTAAGGCAATATTTCAAACACGATATTGTGGTAAAAACTTTTGGGACCAGGACCGTTCAAATGTGTTGTGCACTTTCAGTTGTTCAACCTTTTAGTCCTGAATTCTCAATCAAGCATTAACCACTGGAACTGCCCCCCTGGAACTTTAAACGTCCCTTCATACAGTTCATATTGTACAAACACCACGTGTCCAGCTCATTTGCTGCATCGAGTCAGCGTTGACGTCTATTAGAGTCTGCTGCACCCAATACCTTAAACTCTTCTAGGTTTTATCAGCGGATAGACTGCCACATTGTGGACCGCACAGAAATAGAGCATTCTCTCTTTTATTTCCAATTATTTCTCATGTGTGGAACTTTGTTACTCTCACCCACTGTTTTAAAGTTAGAATAGTCTAAAACAAACACTGATTGGACTGTCTTATTGTGTTATCAAAGCAAGACCCCTCCAAATGTCATTCCTTGCAATAAGAAAAAAAATCTTACTGTTACTCAGTGTTGATATTAGCACACACAGATATTCCCAACACCCTGTGTTTTTAATCAGAGCGGGCAGATCACTAGCAGGGCCGGACTGGCCGTAGCGGGCACCGGGCATTCCCCCGGTGGGCCGCCAGGGTTGGGGGCCGGTTTTGAGCCCCTGGGGGCCGATTTTGTTACAGGGCCGTTTTTGCAGCATAGCTGCAATATCGGCCTCCTTAACGAAATCGGCCGAAACCGGCCGTGGCAAACAGCTCGGCCGCACCCCCAACCCCCGGGGGGGGCTGGCCGAGCACTTTGCCAGGGCCCGTTTTGGTTCCCAGTCTGGCCCTGATCACTAGTGCTCGTTTTATAGATCTATAGTTTTGTGCAATAGTCACAAAGAGGGACAGAGGGCCGTTCAAGGTCCAGCACACGCGCCCCTGGGAATGTAGATATACATAAGGTGTGCAGTTCCAGCCTTGGGGAAGGTCGGAGGAACCTGAGGGATCAAGTCAGGGGGTCTGGTCCTTCAGGAGCAAGAGCCCTCACACACCCCAAGGGGTGTCATGCTTAATCATAGAGGCAGCTCCTCGTTGGGCCGGCGCTGCAATGCCCAACGGGCCCCGCTGGGGGGCTCTTTGCCGGAGTTCTTTTGAGCTGCCGTAGTGAAGTATAGGGTATTATATGAGGGTGTTAGTGAGTGAGTAGGATGGTGCGTTAAAAATGACTCGAGGTGTTAATAAAGCAAATGTTTAATGTATGGAACCCTCGGTCGAACCTGGGGTAGGTTGCACGCTTTTCGCAGCGATCCTCAACTGCGGCATGACGCTTTTGTAGCGCGACTTCGCCATTGCTCGTGGAGCCATAGCCCATCTGTATTAGCGGTCGGTTCACCTATCGATTGCCCCAGGTATACTAGATACTCTAATGCACTGGGACTGGTACGGCTTTAGATAACACATGTACTTTTGTCCGTCCACTTCCCCATGAGTAGTTTAGTTCTTCACTTTTCATTGTCCTGACAAATTGCCCTGATCCTCTGTGCCAATTTTATGGCAAGAAATATGTGGACCAACACTTATATTTAGAGCCAATGTGGACCATTATATCCATTCTGGCCTACATTTGTTTTCAGGATGACCGAGGGTTCCATACATGAAACATTTGCTTTATTAACACGTTGAGTCGTTTTTAACCCACCATCCTACTCACTCACTAACACCCTCACATAATACCCTACACTTCACTTCGGCAGCTCAAAAAAACTCCAGCAAACAGCCCCCCTGCGGGGCCCGTTGGGCAATGCAGCGCCGGCCCAATGAGGAGCTGCCCTATGATGAAGCATGACACCCCTTGGGGTGTGTGAGGGCTCTTGCTCCTGAAGGATCAGACCCCCTGACTTGATCCCTCAGGTTCCTCCGACCTTACCCAATATAGGAACTGCACACCTCTATATTTTTGTGCATCATTAATAATGTGCAATATGAATTAACCTATACGATTTCACACCAGCACGCTGTTTTTAAAAACAAAATTCCTATGATATATACAAGTGTATATTCTGATGTGTTTTAGTTAGGCCACATTTCTGTGTAAAACCCCTGTAGCACCGCCTCAGCCACAGGTTATTCGCCTGACTGAAGCCGGCGGGAAAGACGTGTCACCTTCTTGCAGCATAAGCAGCGGCGTTATCCATTTGGCATTACCAGCAGATCAGCGCTTCCCTCTCCCACACTTACCTCATGCTTGGTCCACTGGCGCTCGCTCTCTCCCAGCCTGAGGGTATCCAGACAGGTTCTTGGAGCCATTTTACTGCCCAAATCTTCTTCCCAGAATTCCTCACTAGGGATTCTGGAGGCCTATGTAGTTTACCAACCCAAGATGGCTGCCACCATTTCAACTTCCATATCATCCCTAACTATTATGGAGGGATCCTGGTGATTCTGTTTCCTCTTCCGTGGTGAGGCCTATTTAAGGGAGAGTCAATCTGCCTTCCAGTGCGTAACAACGCTTTGAGTTCCTTGCAGTGCTTTTGCTCCTGGATTCAGCTTTGGCTGTTATTTCCATTCCAGTCTTTCCAGTAATTCACCCCTTCTCTTTCTTTGTGCTTGGGCATCGCTGCTGCAGTCTGTCTTGTTACTCTTGTTTCTAAGCTCTGACAACTGCCTCTGGAGTAACATCTTATTAAGAGTTTTTTTGCCAGCTGTTTTTTTTTCCCCTTGGGACTCCTTCTGGAGGGCACTTTTCTGCTGGGTGCTTACAAGTGGGGGCGGCAACGTGGCTCTGGGCAACCAGGTGCCAAAATCGCCCGGAGGCTCAATCAGATGTCTTAGTCGTGACAACGCCATCTTGAACAAGATGAAAGTTATCTCTGTCACTCATTCATGGTTCCCTACAATATCCTCTCCCCACAGGCTCCACAGCACACAGTCAAGCTGAAGTCATAATAGTTTATTTTTATTGCTGTTATTGTTTAGCTCATTATGAACATTCACATCTCGGATGTAATATTGTCAGAGCCACTGGAATTATGCAATTCTGCGGCTGTGGCTTTTTTCACATAATTATGGATTAGTCACATTTGCCACATAATGCTTCATCTGCTGCATAACCTGTAGAATTTAACAAAAAAATGTTTCTAGCTCAAACAGACCGAAGGTTACTAAAAATGTTGCAACGTATTTGCGCGCAGTGGAAGGCCCTTCGCAAAGTTTAAGTGGCCATCTTTTAGTTGCTTATTTCTTTATTTGGTAGTTAAACTGGTACTAATGAGGTGAAATCTTTGCCACTGCAGTATTACCATGTGTAAAAATGCCAAAATAATAAAGTAATAATATCAAAAAATATGCCACACATTATGCCACGTAATTTGCATTTTCTTGGTGCATAATTTAGTCAACGCTGCCACATAATTTGGTGCACCCCTGCTGCATAAGTCCCATGGCCCTGAATATTTTTACATATAACTACATCTTCCTTTTCTTCTCCAGACCTATTCACTTGAAGAACGTTTTATCATCAATGTTTTTGTGTTCAAACATTAAAATAGACGGTGCTGAATAATTATTCTGGAAAATGGAACAGTGCTTAGGTGTTGAGGAAATTACATTTATTTTTCATGTGCTCTGATTTGCTGAATAAAGTGTACATTTGCTCACAATATTAGTTGTCCCTCTACATTAGCATTCTACTGGTCCTCTTCCCAGGTAGGAGTCCTTATTAGCAACGTCCCAGACTCTTTCTCTCCCTCTTTCTAAACAGTGTGCATAGGACGTTCCTGTTGACTCTGCCCCTTGAAGAATTCGGTGTATTATGTCTGATTCTCCTCTCAACCGGAAGTCTTAAATTTTAGAAGTCATCAGGTCTCAGCCCGTGTTTAGGTGTTAGAAGCCTCTTTGCCCGCTCTCCTGGAAGTAGTTTGTCTATTAGAACATTTATGTCCCTTCTGCTACGTCCCCCCCCCACACCCCCCCCCCCACTTCGCCTGAGTCCACTGCCCTCTCAGCAGGACCCACTCTCCTTCATGTTGAAAACACAAACACCAATATTGTGAATACTCCAGAGAGCTCCAAATGGCGGCCCCATCTGTTTGATTTTTAAATACACACACGCCTTGGAAACACTTGTCGAGCAGCTGAGGTTGACGTGCGCCTATTTTGTGTTAACGATTCTGTCTGCAAAGCTCAGTAACAGACTATACCAAATTAGCTACAATTCACCAGAACAAAAAAACACCCCAATGCCGAACCACGGTGGGACATCTTTACAGTGCAGCGAACAGCTCAGTGATTAAACGCCTGCCTGCTACAGGCTCCTGTTTAACCCTTCATATCACATACTACAAGGCAGTACTAACAGTTCAAAGGGAACATGCGCCTGCTGCAGAGGTAGGTGTGTTTGTGTGTGCGCGCGCGTGTGTGTGTGTGTTAGCCTACACGTTAACTTACAGCATCACAGTATATTCAGGGGAACGTGCGTCTCCTACGCAGAGGAAGAGAGCGCGCGAGTGAGAGAGAGTAACTCCGCATCATGTTGGTATCACAGTACAACAGGGGAGCACATCCCAGTAAAGCGGTTCAGGGGTATATGCACCTACTGCACTGGTGTGTGTGCCTTCTATACGTCGTAAGACTCGATCCGAGCCACGGGCTACTCTGTGTTTCATCATTTCCAGGTCGATAATATGAATGCTTTTGAGTTGCCTAATCTAAAAGCTACTATATATGCTTAAATAACAGGCCTAGGTTCATTCCTCACCCCTGACAGGAGAGAACTTAGGATGCCCTCGAGGCCCGCGGTGCCATCCACTGCACCCGTAGAAAGGGCAGAGGTTAATCCTGGTGACCTGAGCACATTCCATCTCCACTCTGCCTCTGCCTGCCACAGCCTCCCCCCAAAAACATTATGCTCTGCAGACACACACCGAATTATTCGCCCATTCTCGCCTTCGCATTCACAATGGCGTCTTTAGAATTGAATTTTAGGGGGTACACCTTAGCCACAGATAAATGTGGTGGGGCCACCGATAAAACATACATATTTAAATATACATATGTACATATATGTGTGTATGTATATATATATAATAAATAAAACTATTGCAATTAAAGGAACTTGGACAAATCAATGTGCTTGACAAGGTGCAGGGTCTGGCAGTGTTTTTTTCTATATCACCTTCTGAGTCTTGGCACAAAGAGCAGCTGTGGTCATGGGATACGGGGTGGGGGGGAAATATAGAGGGAAAGCCCGGGACGTATCTGGCCCCCGGCGTATTCTTCAGGACGGTGAGCCTATACCGACCGTTAAAACAATTCCTCCTTAGAAACAGAAGCAACAGGATAAGCTCACGTCCCACACTACAAAACCAGTTTAAAAAAATAATAATAATATTGATGTAACGGCGCACAACAAACATAATTGTTGTCTCTTGTGCTCTTAAAAACATCAGTTACTGGTGAACGGTTTTGTTTTTATGCTGTTTTGTAAACCACAACATCCACCATTTTGCATCCTCCTTTTTCAATGGCCGGTGGGCCCTTATTTGAAGTTACTTATCTATGGTGTTAGGTCGAAAAACAAGATGGCGCTTCTTTGAGGAATTAGGCCTCAGCCTCAACCTGCGCGTATTACTTGCTCCCGTTGTTCAGTGCTTTGTGGTGGTTGTGTGATGTTTTGGCTGCAGTGATCCATGTGTTTACCTGTCTGGTGACTTGCAGAGTGGGTTATCACCACCGAAGCCTTTGGTCTTTAATGCATTACTGGTAGCCAAGTGAGTATGCATAGATGAGAGATGCCTATTATGCCAATGACTTTATCAGTGGGAAGCGGTATGTGTTACTGTCAACTGGTTCCTTGACTGTACTGCGTTACCCAGACTTGTCATGGGTTCTTCAGCTGCTCCTTTTTCAGATTCACTGATGCCTTGTGTTCTCACCAGCATTTTAGGGGTGGTATTATATAGTACTTGCTTGACCAACTGCATTGGTCACTGTTGCATCTGTAGTTCTGGATTAAACCAAGGCTGCCTAGTCTTGGATCCACTTCATGCCTCTTTCTTCCAATTTCATTATTTCAATCTGGCAGGTTCTTTTGCATCCCACTTCTTTTGCCATTATCTTCCTATTTATTTATTTATAAAGTTTTGTATAGCGCAAACAAGACCCTAGAGGGTATCGGAGAGTTTTACAGAAGAGTTGCAAAAAACATAGGGGAGACAATTGTGGCAAAACAGGAGCAGTATACAAGAAAAATAACAACAGGTACATAATGAAGTAATAATGGAGGGCATCAGAACCACAACATTGCAAAATATCATAAGTGAGCAGAGGAGCAAGACAAAGAAGGCGGAAGAACATGTGAGTAGAGTAAGGCAAGAAGTGTCGATGTAACACTAGATGAGGAGGAACAGGCCGTTGGTCTTGGGGGACCAGCCAGGTCCACGCTTGTCTGCCGAAAGGCCGAGGCTAAAACCCTAACTCAGAAAAGTACTCATCAGTAAAGCTCTCGCTTCCTTTTTGAAGGCAACTGTTGATGGAATCAGTTTAGTTTCCGTAGGTAGGGAGTTCCAGATTCTCTGGGCAATCCCTGAGAAGGATTGATTGTAAGTTTTCATTTTTTGGTTTAAGCTACAAGGTACTGGAGCTCCTGGAGGAACGGGCACCGCCTGAGAGTTCTAGCTTATTTGCAAGGTACAGAGGAGTGTTGAAATGAAGTGCTTTGTGGGTTATGCAGGCAAGTTTTAGTTGAATCCTTGCTTCAAAAGGTAGTCAATTTAGAGATTTCAAATCAGGGGAAATGTGGTTGCTTTTCTTGGAGCCTGTGATGAGCCTCACAGCCGCATTCAGTGAAGCCCTGAGAGGGACCAGTCTGTACCTTGGTAGACAGCAGAGGGTTGCACTGGCATATTCCAGCCGTGAGATGACTAATGCTTGCACAGCGGACTTGAAGTCATCAGGGGGAAGGAGGGGTTTTAATTTCCTTAGGATGCTCAATTGGAAGTTCGCTCCTTTGGTAGATGCGCTGATGTGATCCTGCATGTTCAAGTTCTTATGCAGCACAATTCCCAAGGATCTCGTAGAGTGTACGATGTGTGGTATGCAGTTGAGAGCTGAGAGATTTTTCATACATTTCTCCACGATGGGGGCTTGCTTGGGTGGTGAAATAAGGAGGAATTCCTATCTTTTTGTTCCTCGCTTTTTCTCCCTTTTCTGCCTTTCTATCCAGTTCTGCGTAAAGGACAGTGATTAAAAAGAACTGGTGGGTCCCAAAAGCGGGTGTCAGTGCACACCACGTGGAACTACAGGAACAAATTAAGCACTGGATTGAGAACGTCTGTGCCTTTGGTCTAATAATGGGAATAACTTGGAACCTTGTATCAAGCCCTAGTGAATATGGTCAGTGTCTAATTGTAAGTCTTTCTGTTACAGGCACACGTATTCCAATGTCAGTCTATTTCCAGTCCCAGTGGTGATCTTTTCAACCACGTCAACATTTTCAAGTGCATTGTTTGCAGTCAGATGTTACTCAAGCAGAGTGTGTGTGTGAGAGAGAGAGAGTGTGTGCGCATGTGTATATACTTGCTTGTCGATGGGTGATGTCTTGCAGAGTAAATATTTCAAATAAGGTCCCCAGGGTAGTGGCATGACTTGCACAGGGTCACACAATGTATGAAACCGGTTATATAACTATATCAGATTTACAAAGCCTCCACTTGGTAAACCATACTAAATGTTGCTATTGGTATCAGAGCTCAGCCAATTTACTCTCCCGATTTCCGGTACATATTGGAAATGAGGCACAGGGGATGTCATTACTCTACAGGATCACACATTGTAGGCAACTGAGGACAAAATTATTACACTTCTGCCAAGTCAACAATTTAACCAGTATTTCAAACTAACTGCCTGACATCACATCACTGAGAGGAGACAACGCCCTCATCAATCGCATGTAGGATGATATTTTGTAAAAACTCAACAACCACCTTTACACATAGATCGTGCAATCACAAATGGAAATGTTTACAAAAACGTAGTTTACCATCTTCCCTGCTAAATTGAGAAAGGGAATTCTCAAATTCTGCAAGAGCCAGAAGCGCCATCACTTCCAACGATCCTTAGACAATGTGCACGGTTAACCACCATCTCAGGTCCACTGCTCAACACCTCATGAATGCACATTGACAGTCGATCTTTCATCTACGTCTGGCCAGTAGCACCCACCAACACTTTGGCCTATAATAAAATTTAACAATCTTCACAAAGTACTACTACAGGCCTCCTCAAGGAAGAACCAGAGCGCACATTTATGAATTCTGCAAAGACTTTTTAAATCAACTGCTGATGATGTTTAACTGACCACATAAAATGCGGTTCTAGAGACTTTTCAACATCCATCGCTCAAGAAAAAGTTGGACCTACATCTGTGGTATTCCATTTGCACCAGCCGCGGCCCATGCAGGTAAGAGCGGTGGGGCCGGGTGGGGGAGATTTCGACGGACGATGACGAGGGAAAATTAATTATTTACTTAAATTTCCCTCATCATCATCCGTCGAAATCCCCCCTCACCCGGACCCACCGCCCCACCGCTCTTACCTGCACAGGCCGCGGCTGATTTGCACCTGCAATGCCCCCTACTAATCAACTCCCTTATGTGGTAGCCTACAAAACAAAATAAAAATAAAATAAGGTACAGGTTTTCCAACCAGTTCCAGGTGATAAGGAAATGTATTTGTTGAGTGTTTTTGGAAAGCACTCCATGCTCCATAGAGTAGTGTCAGATCAATCAGGGAGGAGGATAAGGAAAGAAGAAAGACTACGAATCCGGAGATCAAGTGAGTCAAGTTACTGGCTGATGCTCTTTGTAGGATGAGAAGTAAAAGCAGGAAATTGAAGGCTGTTCATGGCCTTAGGCCTGGATGAAGAGGGGAGTTCTCAGAGACCTCCTCAATTTGAGAAAATTATTTTCAAGTTTTAGAAGCAGGATTAGAGTATTCCACAGAGATGAAGCCCTGGCACATGGAGAAATCCTCTGCCAAGTTTTATGCCATGCATCGGGCGGCTGAAGTGTGACTGGTTTATGATTAGGGCTCCCAGTTTTCCATTTTTACTGATGTTTACAGATAAATACAGACAAAAAACAATGTATAACCTGGCTGTACTTATTTTTAAAAGTGGAAAAATACAGAAAAGTGTACTTCCTGTGAGTGGCGTTTCATGCTGCCCTTCATGAATCTTAAGCCAACAACTGAGCAGATAGACAGCATGGACAGTTAAAAACAGGACGTGATTTCCTTAAATAAAGGCATATTTTAACATATATTTCTATATAATTGCAATATTTACCCCCGGGTGCAGTGTTTTGCTATATTGGGTGCTTAATTTGCTAAAACACAACAGGCATCAAAGTATGAGTGCATGTTTATCAGGTAAATAAATGTGGAAATATACCATTTTATCACTCCATTTGTTCGTAAAACGCAAATTAAATATGGATAAATACCAACAAGATAGGTACAAAATAAATATGGATAAATACAGATGGAAAGGTTTAAAAATAAATACCATAAAACCAGAAGCCCTATTTATGATTAGCAAAGCCTAGGCTTCTAGCTGGTTTATAGAGAATAAGCAGTAACATTGGCAAGGAGCACATTAGGAACTCTGAGGTTGAAGCTAAGGTTTCTAAACTGTGATCCCTTACTGTTGGTCAGTGGAAGGGATATCAGTGCTGGCAAGATGTAGTCTCACTCCTTCAGGCCAAACAGTATCAGAGCAGCGTGATCCAGGCAGTGCTTAATTTGTGGTTGCAGATGGGGGCCCACCGGCACTCATTTTTGGGGATCAACCCTTATTTTTCTTCAAAAGACTTTCATCCAGAAGTAGGGAGAGGAAAACCCAACAGGGGGAAAGAGAAGGAAGAGAAACGCAGATAAACGTGGCAAAATAATAAAGCAGGGATGAAAAAGAATCTGCAAGAGTAAGATAAAGAGGCATGGAGCGTCTGGTGGTGGATTAAAGAGGCATGAAGTGGAATCAGGACTAGTGCAGCCTTGATATCTAGTATCTTGACCTTCTACAGCACCGGCAACAGTCTGGTGGCAGGCTAATTTAGCAACAGTGGGCTAGAAACTCCCTGCTGAACCACACTGCCAAGAATAGGTGCTACACTCTGCCTTGGAAAGAATTACCCCAAGATATCCTGTTTATCCAGGCCTCTTTTCAATATTAACAAGCACTCATTAACTCAAGGGTCTCGACCACCATTGTCTGTGCTTCCAGAGCCTTGCAGAAAATACTCAACTTCTTCTAGCAGGAAGGTGAACCTGGCTTGCAATGTAACATCTCGTTTGCCTGAAACACCTGTACATTTAAAAAGGGGAGGGTCTTCTTCCCCTGAGGATTCTACATAGAAGTACCTACCCACAGTGCTTGGAAGCTAGATACTGGCCTTGGCTTTCCTGGATCATTTTAATTTTTTTACGTGGGCTGGCTGAGGAATCAGACCGAAAAACTAGAATGAACACAGAATCAAGCTGCCAGGCTCTGGCCCAACTGGAGAACTTCCGGCCATATTACTCCCATCCAGAAATAACTGCAATGGGGTGGTATACAAACTGTATGTTTAAAATGTTGTATACAAGATCTGCTGGGTCAGCTGGCAACTATATCTGCTTTATATTACACAACCTTCAAAAATCGAGGATTCATCTACTCATTCTGAGTTTTGAAAGCCATGAGGTCAAATTAAAAAGAAAAAAAAAACAGTGAGCACCAATTCACTAAACTATTTCTACGAATAGTTGAACACGCTGCAGACTTAGTTGTAACGTATGCCTGACTTTCCTGGAGTAAAACAGACTTGTTCACGGGAAAAAAAATTGTGACTTTGTAGAATAAGCAAACTTAAAGTAGGCTTCAAGGTTTTGGTGGTACAGCTCTGGAATGCTATCAACCCTTCAGAGAGGGCTGAACCAATCCACCCCCGTAAATTGAAAGGTCTGAAAACATATCACTGTAGGGAAATCTCTGGGGGATAAGCATCACTGCAAAATAAACCACATCTCACCCAGAGGAACCAGACTGTGGGACATACAAGAACTACCAGAACCTGAACCATGAACACTACTGAGTTTCCATTCCGCTCTGCACTCGCACTGCCAGAGACCACATGATGACATGTTGGAGCTTCATGAGATGGCTTAGTAAATAATGCATGAAACCAGCAGTAGAAGCCAATGACAAAAACTCTTAATTTTAGAACACAGAAGAACCTGGCTGCCCTGCCCATCATTTGTAGGAGGATGTCACATTACCAGTAGTGGAAGCCAGCAAACTGGGCAGTCGCTTGTAGGAGGAAACCACCACTAGTACAAGACAATCCCACCAGTCCTCACGTTTAGGACACAAACCAATGGTAGGGCTCAGTGCTTAATTTGTAAAAACGTAAGTGCCAGGGTCCTTCTCTGGAGGCCCCTGCAGCCTGCATCACCCACTGCCCCTGCCAGCACTACTAATAGCACTACCAATTGAACTACTAACCATGGCACTCCTACAAGTGTGATAATTCAGCCTATTCTAGGCCATCCAAAGCTATAACAATGGCGTGAGTGGCAGGTACAGTTCTTCTTTAATGTATATTGTCTTATTAAACCCTGTTGTTGTGCTCATCTCACTAAAGCCAGTGTGCCAAATAAGTGCCGGGTGTTGAGCACCGGAAACCATGGGCTCAAATTAAGCACTGGGCTCAACCACTCAAGTCTTTACATGTAAGGGAGAACAAAATCACCAGTAGATGATTTGGCTTTAAGTGGGCTGGGTCCTGTCGGTGCTCAGCACTGGCAGTTCTAAAAAGCAGGCACTGAGGCGGGTCCCTATTGGGCACTCTGTTTTTGCCCTCACCATAAGGGTGAAAAACTGAGCGGTACCACTCTTCACTGCCTTTGATGTAACTTCGGAGACTCGTTTTAGTGCTTTCAGTCTAATGATTTCAGAACGGAAGCATTTTCAATATTATATACAATGAAGCCATAGTTGTTGCATAATTATCTTATGCAACTAATAACCATTGACAAAGCCAATAGTTCTGGCTTGTTGTATGTGTAATGTTACTTGTATTATATGTCTCGATGCAATGACAGAAGCAGCAAATTATCAGTGGGGTGGCACACTACGCTTAGCAAAGATTTTTAGCGTAGGTGTTTTTTAACCACGCCCTCAATTATATCGACCACGCCCCTTTGAGAGACCCCCCAGTTTTTTCATTCCACTTAAAGCCCTGGTTGTAGAAAAACAGCGAACCATAGAAACAGCACCAGACAGTACCAGACACTCTAGCCATCACTTAAGAAGCATCCCAAACTACTAGTACCTCCCTTGTAGGAGCTCATCAAAGTGCCTATAGGACTCAATCTTCCACCCTTCAGTGCTCTCACATGACAACCGCTGTGACATGACAACCATGAAGGGTGGACAAACCCTCTTAGACTACAGTGATACTTGAGCATACACAAGCCAGACCTAAGCGGATCCCTGTTTACTATCACCTAATCTGCCACGCCTGAAGAAAAAGCTTTAAGTACTTTCAGAAATATTGATTTGAATGCTCACAATGAAGTCTCGAGTCTGCTGAACCTCATTTAAAGTTTCAAGTTTAACTTTTTAGGAAGCCATGTAATTGGCCTGGACAGTTAGAATATTCAATAATCACTAATAATCAGAACATGTATTGCCACTAATTAGAAAAGCATCATGAATACAGAGGAGCCATTTTTACATAATTAAATTAAATTTTAAACTAGTAATAAAAGCTACTCCCATCCAACAGGCTCAAAAAGTATACCAAAGCAAATAGAAGGAATACATGAACATAGTAGTAATTAATACTTTTTCTTTTTAACTGAGTTTTATATAGCGCGAACTTGACCCGATTCGGGTATCCGAGCGCTTTACACGAGCACCAGTTGCGTTACATGAGGACACATTAATTATTGTTAGGCACGGGGAGATTAAGTGATTTGCCCAGAATCACAGGATGTTGTGCGTCCCTGCCGAGACTCGAACCTGGTTCCCCAGCTCCGAGGTCGACACCCTAGCCGTTAGGCCAACTCCTCTCCCTACTACCACTACTTGAATAACTTAACTTGCCTTTTGCACATTTTAAATCCCATTACTGTATCTAAACAGTCTAATAAAAGATGTTAATGTATATACATTGACACCATCTCCTCATAGCCTAACGTGTATCTGTAAATACCACGTTCACCCCTTAGGGCATCTTGATGCTGTTTATTGTTACCCAACTCAATGGTACTCATGTTATCGACCTCAGAAGCATGAAAGGCTAAATGGACCCACTAGGATTCATATCTGTGACCTGAAGGTCAAACACTGATCCATGATGTGAATGCATTAGTCCATTAAGCCACCATATCCTGCTCAGTGCAGACAGCTGAGCTCTGGAACCCAGTGGTTAATTTGTAAAAAAATAAGTGAAGGGCCTCTCGTCAGGAGACAGCTTGCACTTTCCCATTTCTCCTGTTAGCGCTGCCTAAAACAGAACGTGAAAGAGGGGAGAGGATGTGGCGAAATGGCCAGAGCTGCTGACTTCGGAGCTAGGAAACCAGGTTTGAGTCTCAGCATCGGCTCAACATCCTGTGATTCTGGGCAAATCACTTGATCTTCCAGTGTCTACTATAAATGAATGTGACCTTAGCTGGTGCTCATGAAAAGCACTGGTGTTAATGATTAAGTGCCTGTGCTGAGCACCGGAAACAACCAGCTCAAATTAAGCACTGGGAACGCCCTTCCACAAAGGATAAGGACCATCTCGGATCACCTGAAATTCAAGGAGGCAGTAAGACCTGGCTGTTTCCAAACACAGGACCCTCTCTGACTCAGATCACCTAAGATGAGGATAAGACTATCATATCCAATGCCAACCCTCCGCAGCACTCATGGTTGTAGACAACTCTATAAGTTAGTACGTCTTGATCAGAGAACCTTTGAACTCAGACTGCAAACCCACACCGCGCGTCATCTTCATAGTTCTGGCTTGCATTTTGGGTCCGAACTAACATTTTTAAAAAGCAGCAGTGAAAGGCAAAAAAGATTGCTGTCTGTATACATTTCATATATGAGATGAAGCATTAAATTTGTGATTATTCAGTGCAATATTGAAATGTAAAATAGTTGCTCATGCACGGCATTGGAAACAGTCCACAGGAAGTGGGAAGATACATCAAACAGCCAACAAAAAGAGGTGAATTAGGTATATACTGCTCTGGGTGGAGCCAAAGCCCACTCTATGTATATTTTAAAGAATCGGTGGCAAGTTGTGTAGACATGATAAGCCAGACCTAAAAAGCAGCATAATCTTGCCTACATCACTCCACACTTCAGCGCAAAAATACGTTTGTAACAACACATTTGGAGCCGAGTTAGTTTCAGCCCCATGAGAAGGGAGAGGCGAACTGGGATCCTGGCCCCGGCCTCTGGCCTACCTCTACTCCCATCACATCACACAGTTATGGATACTGCTACTGAGAGGCGGAGAAGTGTGTAGTATGCTATGTAAAGTCACTTAACATATTGCAGCATAATATAACATCCTACCACTGCAATGCATGGGACAGGACCAGTGCTTTAAATGGGCCGGTACTCCCCGGTACTGAGTACCGGCACTTTTTATTTTTACCAAGCCGAGTACCGGCAGTTCTCCACTGTCAAGGAGAGTACCGGTACTCAGGTTCTGACTGATAAGGTGGTCACTGGACTGGTGCCCGAGGGCAAGCTGAGTGACGGTTTTTTGGCAGCATGTTGCCCGTTGCCGTCTGTCTGTATTATTCAGTTGTGGCAACTGGCAAGCTGCCTGATGGGACCTGAACGGCCAATTGGAGGCCTGCCGCTGGGTCGTCTTGTTAGTGTTTGCCGTGAAGGAACGCAGGTACAAAGGGCCATTTTCACCCATTGGCCTCCCAGTGGGGTCTGATTGTCTTTCTCCTCTCTCACTTGCCCCTGCAAATCCACCCCCCAGCCTGCTCAGACATTGAGTCCATGATGGGCGGGGATGAGGTGGTGGCCTCCCTGGTGCCCAGGTGAGGTGGGAGGAGGTCAACTGACCTTTCCTTTGGAGGCCAGTATTGTTCTTCCCCTGACCTCTACCCTGCTGGCCTCTGCATATGCTCGGGACCCTGCAGTGCTCACTGTCTGCCACTGCAAGCTCTCCGGCTGTGGGGCTTTCTGCCGAGGGGAGAGGAGGGAAAATGGGGGTGAGTGAAGGTGAAGAGTGAGGGGGAAGGAGCAGACAGTTTAAAGTAGGGAAATATAGAGAGGCTGAAAGGGTAAACGCAGATATAGATATGTAAGAGATCCACACAGGTTACAGAAAGAGGTAGAGAGGCGCGGAGAGGGCAGATTAGAAATAGAAAGAGTGATGGTAGAGACAGTGATAGGATACAATAGGGGACAGAATTAGCTACAAACGGGAGAGAGGTGAGTGTGGGAGGGATCGCGAGGTTTGAGATGTGAAGACAGATAGTGTATGTTTGAGAGGAACAGAATCGGTACATATTTGAAAAGAAATGCGAGGAATGCTTGTTTATGTGTGTGCACTCTTGAATATATAAGGATTGCGCCAAATGCAAGCAAGTAGGAACATTAGAATTATTATATTAAGAAGCTGTAAATATTACAAAACAAGGAAACATGAACATTTGGCGTTTGGCCTTCATTTTGTGTAACGAGTTAACACATTTTGTTTAGATTGATACATTTCTCACATGTTTCGTTCTGTCCCGCAACCGATGTTAGTGGCTGAGTCTCTCTCGCCCAAGAGCACATTGATTATTAGCCTGAAAGTGCTAAAAGTACTGTTGATGGCTTGGCACATTCAGGGTTTTAGCTATTAATCTGCACATATGGAAAGTTAGAGATCACTATCCAGGAAATGCAAGGGCAAAATGAATACCTCAATAGAAGTGTTTTTGTTTCATCATGTCTCGCTCCGCCTCTAACTCCGCCCACTAGCCACGCCCCTAGCTCAATTTAATGAGTACCTGCACTTATTTTTTCCCATTTAAAGCACTGGACAGGACCACAGGCCATGAACACAATAACTTACACAACCTCTAGTAATAGTGTACTATCTAGTTGGCCCTATAACAAGAAATGTCATGAAAGGCACACCTTTATTTATAATCCACTACTCTAGGATGGGCAGAAAATAGCGCCCAGAAGGTTATAATCCCTACTCTAGCGCATGCGGCATATAGCGCCCAGAAAGTATCCCAGTTTTGCCTTCACTCCGGTTCTGTGGTAATAGTAAGGATGTGGTTGCAGGAGAACAACTAACCTACCATAACATAAGCACAGCACAGCACACCTTTATCCCTCATAAGGTGCGACGCTAGTCTGTAGGCAGTCTTGGGCTTCGAGGCACACAAGACATAACTACCCCCCCCCCCCACCAATACCCCGCTCGCGCTGTGCCATAATAGGACCCGGTAATGAATGAGCTGATTCTGTCGATCCCTTAATACAATAAACTAAGTATTGAATATTGATCAGATAGTGTATGTGCCTCCTCTGTGCTCGCCCCCGGCCCACACGCACGCCAAAGTCCAATCCACACACTTAAGCAAACAGGCAACATGGCATAAAGGCGTTACTATATCGAACATCTGTAATACAATGCACTGTTGTGTGGTGTCCATTACTACAACCCTGCATGCCAGACCTAAAAAGCAGCACAACCTACGCTTGTGTGTCGGGTGGTACCGTTTCCATAGCACCCAGTAACCCACCCCAACCAAATCCCCGGTCCCTGCCTTCCAGTAATAAATACATGTGCTAACAGGCGATTTCGTTTATCTTGTTGGCGCTATAAAGGCGCATAACGTCAGTTTCTATATAAAAAAAATGCCTATTAACTCCATTCTGCGGTGAGGGGTAGTGTGTGTGTGGGGGGGGGGGGTGCTGGGTGCTAGCCCGGCACCCTATAGCTGGTTACACCGCCCAGTCCCGGTTCACCAGCCCGTCATATTATAAGCGAGGGTGTTTGCAGACGCGCTGTTCAAGCACCCATGATATAAAACACAGGAGACACCCGTCATCTCACGCTCTGTGGCGCTCCGAGCTCTATCCCTCGTGATACCCGGTACTACCATAACCCCCACCCCTTCATTCCCCATTCACACCCTGCAGTCATTTTCCTGCTTCCACTGAATTTGCCCCTCTCGCTTTGCGCTGCCTCCTCTTCCTTTCCTAGCGCCCTGCTCTCCCCTCCACCTCTTTTCCTCACCTCTTGCCACGCTGAGATCCTGCGGACACACGGGTGAATATCCTTAATTCGAGCCTGGGCAACGTGCGCCGCCCGACTATACGGCCACTTTCGTTCGTACCTCGTAGAAAGCACGTTCTGCGTAGGCGTTGTGCTTTTAAAAAAATATAACCCGATATATTATCATAAATGTTCACCTGTGGACCCCCTACAGACTCCCCCTCCTATAATCACATCCCTGCAGTATCTTTGTTCCTTTTCTGTATGGACTCCCCGGGAGGGCTGCCCCCTGCCATGCGCCCCCACACCTCCGTATGCCCCCCCCTTGTTGGTCCGCAGTTACAGACTGATGTAGCCTGCCCCAGCCCCTGGCTAGCCGCCTGTTGTCACTCACCGAATACCGGTACTTACAGGAGTATGCAGAGCCTTTCTGAGCATCCCTGGGGTGTCTGGCGGAGGGGCTGGGGGATCCGGGCCCCTGCCGCGCGCCCACATCCAGAGGGAGATCAGGAGGCAAAGCGGGGAAATCCAGCTGTCCCCCCCAGCGACGAACAGGTCTTTGATACAGGAATCCTACAGAGGCGGCTGTCAGGACCACCAGAGCTCAAGATGCGCCGGGGAGAGCTGCGGCTAGCAGGCTCACCCCGCCCCTTCCGAGCCCGCAGCCAGAGCCACGCCCCTGGGCGGGGCTGCGAGAGGCCAGGGGAGGAGCAGAGTGGTGAGAGGGCGGGGAGAAATGTACCCGTGGGTGGGATGAGGATGTGTAAGGATGAGAGACAGACAAGAACATGGTCGTGAGAGAGAAGACGGAGTGCGAGAGACGAGGATCGGATCGGGACTTTGAGAGGAACACGGTGAAGGACATAAGTAGATGACAAGAAATATAAGAGGACAACCGCCAACGGAAGAGGAGAAAGGAGCAGGGCCGAGAGAGAGGCAGGACAGTCTGAGAAAGAGAACGAGTGAGGCGGAGCCGGGTTGTGTGAGTTTGGAGAAGTTTGTTTGTGAGAGGATTAGGAGGAAGGTGTACGGATGGAGTAAGGCAGTTGCAGGGCTCTGAGCCGAATTAGAAGCACTGAAGCAGGCCTACGAGAATGAGGGGCAGTTGGATTGTGACTTGAATGTAGGGGAGAGGCACATGGATGAGAGAAGGAAAGAAGAGGAGCATGACTGCGTGTGCCTGTTTGTGAGAGAGGTGAGGGGCAGGCCACTGAGAGAAGGCGGAGGGAAGAACAGGGCTGTGAGAGAAAGAGCAGTCTTCAGGATGTGGCACAAGGAAGGGGAGATCAGTCTAACGAAGGGGGCTGAAGTAAGGCTGACAGAGACAGACAGGAGGAAAGAAAAGTGTTGTGACTTGCCTTGGTTGCTATGCATCCTTCCCAGAGTTCCAGGTCCCTGCTGCTCAGCCAGTGTGAGGTCATTAGAATGTTGAGACTGTATGCTGCTCAGCCAGTGTGTGAGGTCATTAGAATGTTGAGAGTGTTTGTGGTTGGATGAGTGTCAGTTGAAGGAATGATGCTGCTCCTGGTGGGGCATTATCTGTAACGTGGAACAAGTTTAATAAACCTTCATCGCTAGTCCATATGACTTGGCTACGCACCATCATTTATTGATTGTAACACTGGCGACGAGCTGAAAATAAACTACGCGTGAAGAGCAAGAAATTAAGAAAAAATTAAACTAAGAAGAAACTAGAGGAATTGCAGTAGAAACTTGAGGACTACAAAGAAGAAGAGATTGAAGCCTGCATAGAAGAATTGCGCCTGGTACCCCAACCAGTGTCTATGCACATCAGACAGTGCACTGACCAGGGTAAATCCACAGGTCAGCGTAAAGCACGCAGCAGAGGAGAGTGCTGCAACAGAGTTTACAGGCAGCGTTACATGAGAATGAACTTGTAGTGAACTGGCAGCGTTTATGGTAAAGGAACTGGCAGCGTTTGTTTTAAAGTGAACTGGCAGTTCTGGCAGTGTTTAAATTGCTAATGGGACATTAGCGGTCCAAGTGGTGTCATTTGCACAGGACTTATATTGTGCAGGAGCTTACTGTTGGCACAGGATTTCATCATGGAGTATGGGCCGCACATTTAATCAAGTGGCTACAGGGCACGCAGTCACTTACATCAGGAGACTGCAAGGGTGTGCACAGCTCTGTGTTGTTGTGCGTGCAAACAAAGGAAAAAGAAAATAAACAGAAGTGATCGGGGGCACTGATCAGGTCTCGGTGAGTGCAGAAAGTGGAGGCAGTCAGGAGCATTTTTTTTGCCTCGGTCACTGTTGCAAGGCTTTGCTGTTGTTCCCAAAAGTTTGGGTTCTACGGAATTGTTTTAATTCAAAGTTGTTGCAATCAGTTGCGGGAGCCGGCGTTGTGGCAACGTCATATGAGGAAGGTTTGACCAGCGAGCAAGTGCCCTGACCTTCTGGCCTGGGACCCGCTCTCCCTCGCCGCCGGGCCGTGCGCCTCCGCTGACTGGAAAGAGCAGGGTTCGAGACCGTTCTCGACCCGCTCTCTGTGTTTGCTCAGCTTTGCCTGCATTGCTGTTTACATTGTTGTGGTTATCTAGCCTCTCTCTGTTAATTTGCCTTTCTCTCCACTTGTTACTTTTATTTTTTTCCTTCTCTCCACTGCTCATTTTCTCAGCGCCTGTTGACCCCGCCCACTTTCCCGCTTGCGCTTCCCGCCCTTCCTGCCTTCCAGCTGTGCTTTCCCTCCCCCCTCTCCTATTTAATGGAGGCCGCTGCGCAGAGGTACGATCGAGTGCCCTGACCTTCTGGCCTGGGACCCGCTCTCCCTCCCCGCAGCTCCGCCTGGCCGTGCGCCTCCGCTGAATGGAAAGAGCAGGGTTCGAGACCGCTCTCGACCCGCTCTCTGTGTTTGCCCAGCTTTGCCTGCATTGCTAGTTACATTGTTGTGGTTATCTTGCCTCTCTCTGTTAATTTGCCTTTCTCTCCACTTGTTACTTTTATTTTTTGCCTTCTCTCCACTGCTCATTTTCTCGGTGCCTGTTGACCCCGCCCACTTTCCCGCTTGTCGCTTCCCGCCCTTCCCGCCTCCCAGCTGCGCTTTCCCCCCCCTCCCCTATTTAATGGAGGCCGCTGCGCGGAGGTTCAAGCGAGTGCCCTGACCTTCTGGCCTGGGACCCGCTCTCCCGCCCCGCAGCTCCGCTTGGCCGTGCGGCTCCGCTGACTGGAAAGAGCAGGGTTCGAGACCGCTCTCGACCCGCTCTCTGTGTTTGCCCAGCTTTGCCTGCATTGCTGTTTACATTGTTGTGGTTATCTTGCCTCTCTCTGTTAATTTGCCTTTCTCTCCACTTGTTACTTTTAATTTTTGCCTTCTCTCCACTGCTCATTTTCTTGGCACCTATTGACCCTGCCCAATTTCCCCGCTTGCCACTTCCCACCCTTCCCGCCTCCCAACTGCGCTTTCCCTCCCCCTCCCCTATTTAATGGAGGCCGCTGCCCGGCCGCGCCGAAGGAGCGCCAAAGGCAAGCCTGTCTGCGCCCGTTTGCGACCCGACCAGCGCCAGGAACCCTGGATCTACAACCACCCCTGCTACGACGCAACTACCCTCCTCGCCCATAACCCCGGAAGGAGCAACAACTGCCAGCTGGCCACGCCGAGCACCACCCACGGACAGTTCTTCTGCCGCCACTGCCGCCAGACCTTCAACACCATCACCACCCCCGCTCCGAACGCCAACACCCCCGAAACCCTGAGGTGCATCCTTCTCAACATGCGCTCCCTGCACAGACAAGCCACGGAAATCTGGGACCTCCTCGACACCCTCTCACCAGACGTCGCCTTCTTTACAGAGACCTGGACCAACGCCTCTTCCGCACCCGACATCGCCACCGCCATTCCCGACGGATACAAGATCCAGAGGAAAGACCGCCCCAACCGCCCAGGAGGAGGACTCGCCATCACACACAAGAACTCCCTCCGACTCTCCACCTCCACCACGAATGACTCCCTCTCCACCACCGAGCACCTTCATTTCCAGATACGGACAAGCCTGGGAACCACTCTTTGTGGCTCCCTCGCCTTCAGACCCCCCGGACCTCGCGTCTCGTTCGCCACGACTATCGCCGATGTCATCGCACCCCACGCAATCGCCTCCATGGACTACATACTCATCGGTGACCTGAACTTCCACCTCAACAACCCCATCGACCCCAACTCCACCACCCTCCTGGACAACCTCGCCAACATCGGCCTGAAACAGCTCGTCACCACACCCACCCACAAGGCAGGACACACCCTCGACTCCATCTTTGCAGGAGGTAACAACATTCATTTCAGCCACACTACGCAACCCCCCTGGACGGACCACCACTGCGTACACTTCAACTTCGACAAACCCACCGCCCCCAAACCGGCAACACGTCCTCCACGAAGGAACTGGAGCAAAATCACTGAGGAGCAGCTCAACCACACCCTCATCCGTGATGCCCCCACAACCTCGACCGACTCCAACCTCGCTGCCAAAGAACTCCACACATGGATCTCCAACTGCGCAGACGAACTCGCACCCCTACGCAACTCCAACAGACAGCGCCCCAGAAAGGCCACCTGGTTCACCACCGACCTCCAAGAATCCAGATGCACCTGCAGACGTCTCGAGAAGAACTGGAGAAACAGCAAAACCCCAGAAGATCACACCACCTACAAGACCGCCATGACAGAATACCACCAACGCATCAAAGCCACCAAAAGGACCTTCATCCGAAACAAGATCACCGCCAACTCCAGCAACTCCAAGGAACTCTTCAGCGTCATCCAGGAATTCACCAAGCCCCCCAGGGAAACCACGGACATCACCCCCTCCCAGGACCTCTGCGACAAGCTTGGATCCTACTTCCATCTGAAAATCAAGAGCCTCTACGACCATTTCAATGACCAAACACCTGACACCGAAACCACCGCCCTCTCCAGCAACGCCAATGGGCCTACCATCTCCTCCTGGACCCCAGCCACCACCGAGGACACCACCTCGACCAATGAAGGCATTCACTCAGGAGCCCCCACAGACCCCTGTCCACCACACATCTATCGCAGAGCCGCCACCGCCATCGCTCTCGAACTTCGACGCACCAACACCACCTTCAAGACCAGCACCTTCCCAGACGATTGGAAATGTGCAGAAGTCAGACCCCTGCTCAAGAAACCATCAGCAGACCCCACAGACCTCAAGAACTACCGACCCATCTCCCTCCTCCCTTTCGCGGCCAAGGTCACAGAGAAGATCGTCAATGCCCAGCTAACTACATTCATCGAAGGAAACTCCATCCTCGACCCCTCCCAATCCGGATTCCGAAGCAACCACAGCACCGAGACCACTCTACTCGCCGCCACAGATGACATCCGCATCCTCCTCGACCAAGGACACACCACGGCCCTGATTCTACTCGACCTCTCTGCAGCGTTCGACACCGTCTCCCACCGCACACTCACCACCAGACTCCACGACGCCGGCATACAGGGAACCGCCCTCAAATGGATCAGCTCCTTCCTCACTGGCAGAACCCAAAGAATCAGACTTCCTCCCTTCCTCTCCGAACCCACTGAAATCAACTTCGGAGTACCCCAAGGTTCGTCACTCAGCCCCACACTCTTCAACATCTACATGGCCCCCCTCTCCACCATCGTCAGACACCACGGACTCAACATTGTATCCTACGCCGACGACACCCAGCTAATCCTCTCCCACACCAAGGACCCCGTCACCACCAGACTCAACTTCCAGGAAGCAATGAAGGACATCGCATCCTGGATGAGCAACAGCTACCTGAAGCTCAACTCGGAGAAGACAGAAGTCCTCATCCTCGGACCCTACCCCTCCGCATGGGACAACACCTGGTGGCCCACCGCCCTCGGCAGCCCTCCCACACCCTCGGACCACGCCTGAAACCTCGGCATCGTACTCGACTCCTCTATCCATGACCCGACAGGTCAAAGTCGTTGCCTCCAGCTGCTTCAACATCCTCCACATCCTCAGAAAGACCTTCAAATGGATACTCCCCGAATCAAGGAAGTCCGTCACCCACGCACTCATAACCAGCAGACTGGACTACGGAAACGCCCTCTACGCTGGGATCAACAAGTCTCCCCCCCACAAACTACAGACCATACAGAACACCGCAGCCAGACTCGTCATCGGCATCCCTCGACAGGAACACATCACCCAACACCTGCGCAACCTCCACTGGCTCCCCATAGAGAAGAGAGTCACTTTCAAGATACTCACACACGCCTACAAATGCCTCCACAACACCGGACTCCAATAACTCAACAAGAAAATCTCCTTCCACATACCCAAGAGAAACCTCCGATCCGCCAACCTCGCCCTCGCCGAAACCCCGCGCATCAACAAAGCCAGGACAGGTGGAAGAGCATTCTCCAACATAGCGGCCAAGACCTGGAACGTGCTCCCGATCGACATCAGACTTGCCCCCTCCCTCAACATCTTCAGGAAGACACTCAAGACCTGGCTTTTCGACTGAACGGAGCTGCAACCCCCCCCCCAGCGCCTTGAGACCCTCACGGGTCAGTAGCGCGCTTCACAATTTCCTGATTGATTGATTGATTGAGCTACGTCAACGCATCGTAGGCACAGATTGGCTACTGCTGGTTAAAGTGGGATCCTAGCAATGTCGTTACTGGAACGCTGATCTACTGAAGTGCGTGTGCAGGAGCTTGCGCAGGAGTCATGAGGGCAGCGCAAGGTTAACATGATGATTTCACGTGCATAGCCGCGTCGCCCGCCATATTTGTGTGGTATTCATCTATATTTATGTATCTATTTTGCTTTCATGTTTATTTGTCACTGCTTGCGCAGTGATTATATTTGAAGTGTTCTCTTTGTTCTAAACTGTGTTTGGAACCCATGGTTGCGAGCGCTCATCCAGTTCTAGAGCGTGTGGGCTTGATCAGTTGGCTGCCGCTCAGGACTGGATGAAAGCTCGTCGTCGTGGGCCCGAAGAATAAACTTCAAAGGAAACTTAACTTTTCCCAAAAGTGTTGGCATTACATTCTTCTGCGTCTGGAACCTGCTTTACCCTATGCCACATTCTTTGGTACCAGGAGTGGGGTGTGCTCTCTTGGATCAGCTCTGGACCCACCGACCATAATTTTCCTTGGCAGCAATTGTTCCCGAGTCCTGAGCCAGCTGTCGAAAGGACTACGGAGAGAAAGGGGCATGCAAGCTGTTAAACCCTGCGGCGTTCTGCTGTCTCTGGGCTGGTTTACATTGTGCCCTTATTTACGGCAGGGGTCCCTTTAATTCAATGCAAGGCTCAAGCTGAAATCCCCGCAGGAGTATACGGCGAGCCGCACGCTCGCTCTTCAAAGGAAGATTTTTCAGGGCGTGTGCATCACAGTTGGACGTCTTCGTATGTCAGCGCCGACTCGCTGAAGAATTTCCAAGCCTCGTTGTCGCCCAGAGGGCACGCACGCTGGGTGATATCAGCTCGTCACGCCAGCGTGCTGCCATTTTGAAAGTGACAAAAGGGGTTTCTGCCGCACTGCCTACGGATCGAGAAGTGGAGCTGCTCGCTGCAGTTTTCTAATCTCCTGAGGTGTTAACGTTTGTCAAGTTGACAAACAGATGTTTTTTTTGATAAAAGCGCTTTCACTTTAATGTCGGCCATGTACCTTTCTTCAGATGCGGTTTGTGTAAAGAGAGGGGGCGGCCTCTAGGAATGTGAAAGCGCCGCATGGGCGCGAGTAAACAAAATAAATAAATAAATAAGCACAACCGCTAAATGCGGACCGCGCTGCTTAAATAAATAAATGCGGCCACTATAGTTAAAGCGGACCGCCATTAGTAAAAATTAAAATAAAAGTGCGCAGCATGCTGCGAGGTAGTGGGTGGAACAGGGGAAGAGCATTAAATAAAAGAGTGCTCACCGACTTATAAAGCAGACCATGTAAGAACACCGGAAAAAGGTCCAGTCATTATGGAAGGCAACAAATGCAGACAAGGTGGTACCAAGAAGGGACTAACAAGCCCGGGACTAACAAGCCTAATACCGACTCAGAAGCCAGCGTTTACGAAAGACAATGACACAAGCCAATTAAAAATGTGGGTGGAGAGTGGGCGGGGCTTCAAAGCCATACTCCACTACTGCATGCCTTGCAGCAGCGCATGCGCTGCCCAGGCTCCACCCTAAAAATAGAGCATATTTTAATGAATTTTTAGAGCTCTTGATCAGCAAAATCCACCGGAGGGCTCCAGAGATACATGTTTTTGAAGCAATAAATAAGTTGAAATGCAACTGCAAACAAGCATTGGTCAACATAAACTTTGCAAACTTTTGAAAAGTTGAAACTGTTAGTTCGGTGAATCTGGCCCTGTTTGGGCAACCAAATCCAACAGGGCAGAGTTTAGTAAGGGTACTTTGAACAGTTACCTGGCCACCAGAGAGTTTTTCAGGCAAGTTCCAAACTTTACAGGATGACCACCATAGACATCAATGGAGTGGTCCTGATGCTGACAATACATGCAAAAGTTGCTCAATGGATGCTCCTCGTGCTGTGTGGTTGACGGGGATGAAGTGTGGTTGATCTCTCGGTCCACGGGCGGGTTAAGGCGACTTTGAGCACGGAACTAGGGGTCCTACGACATCCTCTTTGCAACAGTAGAAGGCCAGCTGCTGCTGGGTGCTCAATCAAGCAACACAGCGGTCAGAGTGAATATCCTTGGTGGAGATAGTGTCCCTCTTTGGTGATGAATCCGGTCTCTGATAGCACTTCCGGTGTCCGACAGACACAACTTTTGGCTATCTCAGATTTGTCTTCTGACACTCCCGGCGGCAGCCCGTGGCGATCCCTCCGGAGTGGCTACTGCTTTGCCAGCTTGCGCTTCCTCAGCTTTGATATCCCTGCTGCTGTTCCAGGAGGCCAGCCAACTGGCCCTTGGATTCACTGCTTCGATCTGGGGCGGGGAATCAACTTTTCCCTGAGCCAGGAGCCAGAGGCACAGTCCAAGCTCACTAGCCCAAAGTGAAGCAGGTGCAGTCCTGGTGACGATGCAGCCTCTCTTTGTGCAACTTCAAAGGTAGCAGAGCAGTCCTCTTTCGGTCCTCTCTCCAAATCCAACGTGCACTGAGGTTCGGGGTGCCGGGGTTGCCCATTTTAACCAGGGAAAGTGCCTGTCCAATGGGCTAGGAGGTCCCATCCTCTTTGGTGACAAAGTTCCGGCAATGTTTGGCATTTGGCAATCCCAGAGTGCAATATTCTTGCCACTCTCAAGATGTCTAAACCATCTCTCAACTATCAGGAGCTTGGTAGCCCACCCAGAGGTGAGGCTACCTAGGGGCAACACGCCCAGGGGAAAAATGGTTTGGGGACGGGTTTTCCTTCTTTGGCCCTGTCTCCAACTTGTCTCCAGGAACAAAAGGCACCCTGCTTGGGTGTGTTGTCACAGGTGGCCCTTCAAAGGTGCCTTCCACTTTGAAGCTCACCTTTTGGGCTAACACCCCGAGCAGCCTTCCTGTGAAAGGAGGTCACACCTTACTCTGCGGCAACTGCCTTTGTTCCTGAGTCTGGGAGTCGTTCACACGTCTCCCCAGGTGGGCAGAAAACTGTCTGTTGGCCAGGGCTTAGGGAAAGCCACTGGACTATTTGAGTCACAGAGTGGCAGCTTTCTAAAAGGTGCTTAACTTTAAAAGTGACATAAATCTTGAATTGGGCATCAAGTCGGATTTAATGCCACAATTTATCTAATACTTTACTGGACCCTGTTAGGTAGTCCCATTTGGAAGTTAGCCAGGCTGGGATGCCAGCCGGTAACCATGTGTTAGCCAGTGGGGCTACTAACCTTTCCACAGCAAAACAACAATTTGGAAGTGTTTTTGTTAAGACATATGAAAAATAAATGTCCTACTTAATAATATATAGCTCCTTGCCATATGGCTCCATAGGCCTTCCTTAGGGGAGACTTGTTTTTATTGTTAAGAGAAGTGGGGGCTTTGCCATTAGTGGTAATGGCAAAGTCGAACTAGCAGGGTACACACTGCTCATCCCATCTGCAGTGGCTGGCTGGTGACCATTTTGTCATTTGTCACAATCAGGGTCGCACAAACAGTGCTGCAGCCCTGGGTGGACATTCTGCTTTACATGCCCTGGGTAACATATACTAGGGACTTATATGTAAGTCAGTACTTGCCAATTGGGAACATCCAATTCAACATACCTTTTGTAACGGGTCAGAACACTGGCGCTAGGTTCTGGTTAGCAGGCCTCCGTGCTTTCTCAGAGTTGGAAAAATAGCAGCTAGCAGTTCAAATGTGGGCAAAAAGTGGAGGGGGCAACCTGCACAAAGGTCTGTTTTTTTACACCGTGTCTTTCCTAATAGACACAGGAGCCACTCGTTCAATGGTTAGAACTGTTGAGGTCCTTAACCTACCCCTGTTGAAAAAAGAAGTCCAGGTTGTTGGCATCAGAAATCAGCAGAGTACTAAGCAAGTTAATGCCCTAGTAAAAGTAGGAAACAGAGAGCAACACCAGTTCATAATCTGTGATTCCAGTTCTGTAAACCTTTTAGGCCAAGACCTTCTTTGCAAGCTCAACTGCGTTATATATTGCACGGAGGATGGGGTAGGAATTGAGACCAAAGCAGCTGACAGCGTGCTCAAGTTACAGTCACCAGAGCCTGTTGTCAGGCTGCACCCGGTCCTCACTACAGAGGACTTGCCAATAGACTTAAGAGAGACAGTGAGGGAAGAGGTCTGGGATCAGTTTACTCTCAGACTCACCCACATAAGATGACACCCAATGTCATTGCAGTGATCACCTCCATCATTCAGAACATGATAGAGCAAGGGATCCTGAAGGAGGTTATTGGAAGCCCATGTAATGCCCCAATTATGGCCTTGCAGAAGTCAAACAAAAAGTGGAGGTTCATTGAACACCTCAGAAAGATTAATCAAATTGTCGTTCATGCTATCCTGTGGTACCGAACCCTGCCATGATTTTATTTCAAATTCCTCCAGAAGGGAAGTGGTTCACAGTCATTGATCTTTGCCAGGCATTCTTCGAGTCCCGTTGCACAAAGAGAGCCAGTTTTCTTTTCCAAGAGAAGACCCTCATGTGATGTCACACCCCACAAGGGTAAACAGAAAGCTCATCCTAATTCAACCAGATTCTTAAAAAGAACCTGGAGTCCTTGCAGTTACCAAGCAGCTCGACACTAATCAAATACATAGATGATCTCTTGAAGGCCTCAATGATTAAGGAAGCTTACAAACAGGACACTATTGCTTTACTCAATCATCTGGCTGAAAACGGACAGAAAGTTTTACCTGAGAAGTTGCAATACTTTTAGAGGGAAGTCATGTATCTGGGACATCAACTAGCAAAGGGAGTGAGGTGAGTGTCTTATGCCTTCATAGAGAAAGTCCTTGAAATGAAGTTTCCAACCACTCAGAGAGAGGTGAGGATGTTTGTGGGCATGGTTGGCCACTGCCGACAATGGATCTCAAAGTTTTCCTTGGTGGCAAAGCCTTTGATAAGGCTGACACACGCTGATATCAATGACCGGTACCAAAGGATAATGAAAGCATGGAAGCCTATTGGAAGCTTAAAAATTTACTTTGCAGTGCACTCATTCTTAGAATGCCAGACTATGCCAAGGATTTGTTCTCTTTTTTCACAAAACAGATGGGTGTGCATTGTCTGTATGAACGCAAGCCCATTGAAAAACCAAGCATTCCTTTGGCTATTTTTTTAGCCAGTCTTGATCCCGTGGCCACAGCGTTGACAGGATGTCTCAAAGTGGTTGCAGCGGTTGGCTTTAGCATACAGCAAACTGAGGGAATCGTGATGGCTATCATTTAATTGTGATGGTGCCACACTCTATTGAGATCTTCATGACTCGTATCAGAACTCAGCATTTGACAAACCGCCACCTAACCCACTATGAGAGAATCATCTTAGTGGCTGCGAATGTTTCTATCCAGAGTTGTAACACATTAAAACCTGCTTCTCTATTACCGATCCCAGAGGGAGATGATGAGGGTGAATTCAACCTGTATCAGTGTAGCTCAGTCGTGCACAAAAACAAGGCCTGACATATTGGATATCCCATTTTCCGAATCTGACCGCACTCTTTTTGTTGATGGATCATGCCTGAGAGACCGACACGCTATCTTAAGAGCTGCGCAGATGCTGTTTGTACTTTGAGTGGTGTAGTTGAGGCTTCTTACTTGTGGCATGTAACTTCTGCATAAGTAACCAAATTGATATCCCTTACCAGAGCTTGCTGTACCTCAGAAGGCTCAGAAATTACCATTTACACTGATAGCCAGTATGGATTTGGGGTTGTTCACATTTTGGTCAGTTGTGGTTGTAGAGGAGAATCCTAACTTCGGGTGGTATCCCCATCTAGAATGAGTAGTATGTTTCAAATCTGGTAGATGCCCTACAAAAGTTCTAAAGGAGATAGCCGAGTGTGCTGCACAAAAAAGTAGCAATGATTTTGTCACCAGAGGCAATCGTTATGCAGATGAAGTCACCCGATACTGCACCATTGAATCTAGCAATTTTCACATAGATAAACCATGTAACACAATGGGAGAAACGGGGACCAATATGCTACTGAATACTGTCCACACATTCAGTGAATTGAGAGAATTACAACATGCAGCCAAGTGGTAAAAAAGGCTAAGTGGGAAAGGATGGTATGTGCAAAGGATGCTAGTGATATTTGGGTGTCAAATGAAGGAAAGCCAGTCCTCCCAGATTCCCTTTTACCAGCAACGATGAGACACAAGCATGGTCCAACTCATGTGGGAAGAGACGGAATGGTATCTACTTTCCGTTCTCATTGGATTAATCCTAGGTTCAGAATGAAGCAGAAGATTTGTGCCTACGATGTCTGATCTGTCAGAAGCAAAATGTGGGCAAGAGAGTTGCAGTATCCATGGGTCTCATCTGATGGTCCCTTTAACTGTGTTCAGATTGACTTTGTGGAAATGCCACAGTACAATCAGATGAGGTACATCCTCATCATTGGGTCCCTATTTTCACGATGGGTCGAGGCTTATCCCACCCGGAGATGTGACATCCTAACAGTTGGCAAACTATTTTACAGCTTTAGGGATTGATCAAAGGTTTCACTGTAGCTACAGACTGGAAGTATCAGAAATTGTAGAAAGACTGAATAGGGCAATCAAGGCTAAACTGGCTAAAGTTTACACCTCTACATTGCTTAAATGGCTTGACACCCTTCCTTTAGTGCTCATGAGTATCCGAAGTACCCCTTTTCAAAGAACTGGATTATCACCGCATGAAGTGTGGTTGGGGAGAGCCATGCGAATACCCTCTGTCCCGGCAACTGTCCTTGTGAATATCACAGATGACGTGGTCCTCGAGTACTGCAAAGGATTGTCTGACGTGGTGCATTTTATTCTCTCATCAGCTGTCCAAGAATCCCCAAGGCATAACTTGAACCCTGGTGACTGGATTCACATCAAGAAACACCTTTGCAAGTCCCGCCTGGAAGAGCACTGGCGTGGATCCTAACAGGTGATCCTTGTTACAAACACTGCCGTCAAGTGTGCTGGTTTTCTGAATTGGATACATGCTTCCAACACCAAGAGGGCAAGGTAAGAAAGGGAAGAAGCAGAGTAATCATCTGCCAATTCCTCGCACCACCCTAGGTTTGAAGTATTCCAGGCGTCAGGAGAAGAAAAGAAAGATCAGGCTGTAAATCCGCCATCTCCATTGGATGAGCAGCCTACAGAGACAGAGACTGATGGGAATGTTGTCATTCCAGCAACCCCTGCGAAGCCAACAACTAGATTGAGGATATGCATACAAAGGGACAGCTAAAGTTCATGGAAGGCCAAGACTAATCTACAGCAGCAAGTTCCTTGAGGAGTGGAAGCTGAATCAGGAGGCTCTACCTCAGAGAGTGAATTGGCCCCGTCATAGTCAGAAATCTCGGGCACTTTAAAAAAAGTAAGGCCAAGAACAACCACCCCTAGAAAGAGACTGTTGACGCCCAAGATGATACCAGAGGCAATTATGGAAGACAGTGAGCCAGAAGAACAAGAACAACTGGATCAGATTGACGTTCCTGACATTGACTTGGAGTTGACTAATACAAAGAGACCTAAAGAGAGAGGAAGGTAAATTGAAAATACTCAGGTCCAGACTAGACGTACCTTGCAATAACTCAAGTTTGACTCTGAAGACTACCTGACCTAACTCAGAAGAGGCTCCCTGATACCAAAGACTTCTGATGACAAATACCTCTTTACACCAACCAGTGACCAAACATCAAAGGGACGAACAGAGAGCTAGGGTAACGGTCAGAGGATGATAGCACCTTAGGCCTCCAGCTGATGCAGAATAAAAATCATAGTAGATTTCGAGACAGGGTAGAGATAACAGTGTAGTAACCAGAGGACTAATCTTTATTAATAACTTCCTTGATCTGATCCAAGTCGAACATGGTGCAGTCACACTGCAAAATTATCATTGTAAGTTTGGCAGTTGAGAGTTTGGTTTCTATGCTTGAATGGCTGTTCTCTTGCTGGGAGGGGTAATCCTCATGTTTCAGATAATTCTACGATCATCCCTGTGGTCAACCCACCTTTGCTCGAGAGTAAGGTTTCACACATCCCACATGAGAGCCTGTACAGTTATAATGTGCATGATCAGATGTTTTTCTGAATATTTAAAGGTCATGGAGGTTAAGGATTGTTTTGTTTGCTCTCATCTTCCTGCTTCAGTAGGTGAAGGAGCGGCTTACTTTAATCTACCTCCACCATATTAAGTCTCTTGCTATTTTTTCTTAAATGTATTTTACCAGCACATCTCTATTACACTGTTTTATTCTGATTTTGATGATTCTTTAGAAAATGTACCTATTGTCAGTGAGAAAATCTGTAGCTAAATACATTTCTCGCCCTCATGAACGGTCAAATTCAAGGGATCAGCGTGAGCACATGATAAAATTCTTTCCACCTGAAACTAACGCAAGCACTACTAATCATAGTTTGCATGATGTAACTTGTAAAGCTAACCAAGACAAGAGGTTGTTTGTAGATGAGTTGACGAAAGGATAAGAGCAGATGAAGAAAGAGGAGAAAGACTAATGCAGAGCACATTATTGGACAAGGAAAGGAAATCTTGAAAGACCCACCTCTAGACTAAGAGCCTTATTTCAAGTCCTAGGACCGCTGTACTTACAGTGGCAGTCCAACCACTGCCACCACTGCGGGTCTGCCCACCACATTTCGAGTGTGGTGGTCAGACCGCTACAGGTCCGCCGCCTCCTCCAGGATTCAGGATCTTGTGGTGGTGATGCATCAGAAAGGGGCAGGAATATGCTGGCGGTGCCGCTGTGGCACCGCCGAGCATATTCTGAGCTGCATTTCCACCGCCCATTTCATGGCTGTGAGCCCGCTATGTAAAGGGTAGTAGAGATGCAAATAAGAGGGCCCTAACAGGGCTCCCTGCCGCTTCTGGGCTTGGGGGTGCATGCGGGGGGCACATGTTGCGTCTTCCTGGAATTGCACCCCCATTCTTGCATGGTGTGGCATGCACAACATGGTGCATGCCCCACTGTGCAGGAATGTGCTACAGGCGCTGTCACGGCTGCGGTCTGCTGTTAAAGCTCTCCTATGTGCCTAACACAGCTGCCACTGTGAGACCGCTGCAGAACAACCCGCCCGCCCTGGATTCAAGTCGAAATCCAGGGGGTGGGTGCACCACAAGCTTGGCGGTAATCCTGTGGGCGCAGTTGTGGTGATCCTAAAGGAGGACCGCAAACTCATAATAAGGCCCTTAGTATTGAAGTCACCAAGAAAGGACCATTATGCATAATACGACAACTAGAGGCAAACAAGATAGTTGAGAGGTTAGGATGGAGTGAGTGCAAACATAATTATTTGGTGAAAGGGAAAGCTTTTTCTAATCTAGAAGTCAGCATTAAGGGCATTTGTTATGTGTCTGGTAAATCCACCTATTTCCAGCTACCGCACAATTGAGTAGGTAGTTGCTATGCCACTTCAGTCTTCCCCAGGATCTATCATACTAATGAATTAGACTCTCCCCATGAGAATTATATTTGGAGAAGTAAGTGGAGCTTCAAGCATATTCTTAGGGATATTTTTGGAGCACTTATACCATCTATATGAGTAGCATTGAACGATGTGAAGATTTGGAAGCTGTCTACTTTAGTTGACCGACTTGTGACAAATACTGCGGGCGAAGTAACAGTGATTAATAAAGAATTGCTTGCAATGAGAGCAATCATTATGCAAATTCACATAGTGTTGGATTTGCTCCTTATGAAAGAAGGTAGAGTTTGCTAAGTCATTCATGCTCAAGAATGTTGTGCATACATTCCTTGCATAGATATGCAATTTGGCAGTTATATTACTAACATAACTAATATAACACATGAATTAACCAAACTGGAAGAATCAGGTGCCTTGGAAGGATTAGAATCATTCTTTGGATCCTTTGCTAAGGGATTTGTTAAGATGGGGGAGTGGCTGGGTAGTGTAGGAGGAGGAATTTTGAAGTTGCTATTAACCCCTCTCTAGATCATACTAATCGGAATTGCATGTGTGCTCATTTTCTTAACTTTTTGCACAGGAACTTCATCACAGAAGGGGATGAATTTGTGTGTATAAGAATCTGTCAGCAACAAGAGGAAGAAAGTGGAAGAGACTTGATGTCAAGGTTGAAGAACTGCAAAGCAAGCTTTATGACACCCTGAAGGATCTATGAAAGACTAAGCCGAAGAATCCAAAGTTGATGAATGATGAGTTGTAATAAAGAATTTGGGTGGTGATTAAAATCATCACAGTGGGCATCGATCACTGTGAGCATCTATTTTCTGTCATTAAATACAGTATTACGAATTGAGCTTATGCTAACATTAGATTGAGTCAGACTGTCCTCCATCTTCCCTAAATGTCACAATATACCACATGATAACTGCAGCTGATTCCTGTTCTAAATAAAACACTTTCACTTGAGTAAGCAGAAAGCGTTCTCATAGAAATTTCCTTGTTGTACTGAATCAAGGTCGGTTCTCGCTGTCCCAGGTTTATGTTAAAACAATGTATCAGCTTAACTGTACAGCTAAGACTGTGAGAATGGTTTAATCTCAATGTACTACTATCATGAAAGAATCCTAGAATGTATTCTGTAGTAAAATGTTTCTTTTAGCTTATATTCTATTTTTCCAAACCCTTAGAATCATGTATTCCCACAGAATGTATGAAAGTCTTTGTCTAAAGCCCTATATAAGACAGTGGATTTAGCTAGCAAGAGAGGCCCTTTGTTCCCCACTTTAGAAGGCGAATCTATGCCGGATTTCTTTTAGAGCTGCTAAAACTTTTCATGACACCTTCTCTAATTTGCCTATTAATTCTTTATAAAAAACATTGAAACGAGAATCTTTGTCATTCTTATGAGAATGTTTCAGCATTATGCATGGGTTCCCTTGATTAGAAAAGTGACCGTTCCAGTCGGGGAGCACCAAAGTTCGTATCGGAACGACAGCCCTCCAGGTCCTAGTTGTTGGCGAGCTCCATGAGACTAAATTAAAGACAGGTTGACGCACCAAAAGAACCACATACTAATATCAAACCTCACACTGAGGGCCTCATTACGATGTCGGTCGGAAACTAAACCACCCGACTCCTTGTCGGATTCGGTTCAGACCACGCACGATTGGTGGTTCCGACCAACCAATTATGATGCTTCAGAACACCGTTCTGAAGGACTCCCATTGACTCCTATGATAGTCTGTGTTCCGACCGACAACACAGGCTCCTATAGGGAAAATGGGTGTCTGCGGAAAACCTTGCACCCTGTGGCGGGCACCCCATGGTGCCTGCCACACTGTGCATGGTTTTACAGGGGGGTCCCATGGGTACACTCTCAACCCCAAACCGGAGGACCCAGGATGGAGGGGGGCCTGCTAGAGGCCCCCAAAGTCAGTTTCTGACAGCCTTTTCATGTCGGACAGACCGAGTCGGAAAGGCTGTCGGAAACCGACATTGTAATCGGTCGGTCGGAAACGTGGTCCGTAGAGCTGTACAAATCGGCTCAAACCGACTCGGACTCTCCAAATTCCGGTCGGAACCGATTCGGAACAACCGAACGGTTTCTTTTCCGACTTCGAGCATCGTAATCGGTCAGTCAGAATTGTTTCCGACCGAGTCGGGCGGATGGGTTTCTGAGACGGTCAAGGAGAATCCGACTGTCGGTCGGAGGCTTTCCGACTGACATCGCAAGAAGGCCCTGAATGTTTTCCCTACAACTGAGTATGGTAGGTACTTGATCTGTGACCACAAGTTGGACCCCCAAATTCTACTTGACTCTAAATGGAATGTTCCGTCAAGCAGCCAATGTCTAATGTGTGGGAGATGCGGTTTAGGTTGAGATTGATACAATAACACAAGTATTACAATCACAATAAATATGAATGTAAAGTCAGCGTTATCTCAGCACTTAGAAAAACATCTTTAAAAAACATCTTAAAATTGAAGTATTGCAGAATCTGAAATTTTTGAGGTAGTGTCAGGTACTTGGGGGCCGATTAGGATGACTGTGGGACCGCCACCGACAGCCCATCGGTGGCTGTCCCACCACCATCGCAAACATTTCTCCACCCACCACATTTGGATGGCGGTGGCTGTGTGGCGGTCGGGAAGACCGACCGCCATGGATCCGACGGGCTCCCGTCGGATGCAGAGTAATGCCTACAATGGTGGCGGTGCCTACCAGGCACCGCCGTAGGCATTACGATGTTCCTTTCCGCTGGCCCTTTCATGGCGGTGAATCCGCCATGAAAAGGCAGGCGGAAAGGGACTTTGGGGGCCCGTAGCGGGCCCCCCTTCCCCCCTGGCCCTAAGCTGTGGGTATTCCCTACATATCCCTGCACCATGTGGCAGGCACGATATGGTGCCTGCCACATAGTGCAGGGATATGTAAGGTGTCCCACTTTTGCATTGCTGCGGATGCTGCACTCGCCGCAATGCAAAACATAGGCATTGCGACCGCCATGGTGGCGTTCGCATTGTAATGCCTATGTTGGGACCGCCGACAGCTTGTCGGGTGGTCCGATTTCTGATAGGGTAACAGGTGAATGTAAATCCGCCCGCCATCCTAATCTGGCCCTTGGCTACTACCATTAAAACCCATAGTTAATAACAGTTTTTTGGCAGGGTGCGTGTGGTTCCCCAAATTTTTTATATCCTGTTCCACAGATCAGCAGCGCAACTGTCAAGGCACTGTAAGTACTCACTTCTTATGCCGATACTCCCAGGAGCAGAATGAATGAATGAATATTGGATTTATAGAGCGCAAACTTAGCCCCAGGGCGTCAAGGCGCAGCAGGAGAGACACTGTTACAGAGTTAAGAAAATATGCTCAGACTGATATCTGTGTAAAAAGCTAGGTCTTCAGAGCTCTGCGGAACAGGGAATGGGACGCTTGTCCCGACAGATCATTAGGGAGGGAATTCCACAGCCTAGCAGCGGCAATGGAAAAGGCCCTGCCTCCCAATCTAGCCTTCTTGAACCTTGAGACTATCAGCAGATTTTTACTCGCCGATCTAAGCTGCTTTGTGGGAAGATAGCTCTGGAACAGCCTTTTGATAGAGTCAGGGCCTACGCCATAGAAGGCATTATGGGTCAGGCATAGGGTCTTAAACAAAATTCTTCGATCCAAAGGAAGCCAATGCAAGGTAATGAGAGAGGCCGAGACTGAGTGATATTTTGGAAGATCCATCACCAACCTGGAAGCGGCATTCTGCACCAACTGCAAGCGTCTCACCATACTCTTGTTAATGCCCAAATAGAGGGCATTACAATAGTCCAGTCTGGACATCACTAAGGCAATAACTGCCTGCTTTCGTGCGGCAAAGGAAAGAAACTGTGAAATTTTCCTGAGGATCCTGATAATCCCAAAACAGGTGGACACTATTCTGCTAATCTGCAGATTTAGAGAAAGAGAATTGTCCACTATGACCCCTAAATTTTTGCCATGGACTACAGGGCAGGGACAGCAGCCAAGCGTATCTGGCCACCAGTCGTTGGACCAGATGTTCTGTTGATTTCCAAAGATCAGGACCTCTGTCTTTTCCCCATTGAGTCTAAGATAGTTTTTGACCATCCAGGAGGAGACTGCCTGCATACAGCTTTTAAAATTCGCAGCAGATTCCCTGATACTATGTGTGATGGACACCATAATTTGTGTGTCGTCAGCATAAGACAACACCTCAAATCCAAAGGACCTTACAACCTTAGCCAGCGGGGCAACATAAATATTAAAAAGGGTCGGGCTCAACGAGGAGCCCTGCGGGACTCCACATGACAGAGGGCTAGGAGCCGAGTGGAATTGGCCCATTTTCACTATCTGTACCCGATCACTGAGGAAGGAGGTAAGTAACTTAAGGGCCGTGCCCCCGATCCTTATCTCCTTGAGCCATTCCACTAACCTCAACGGAGACAGGGTATCAAAGGCTGCGGTGAGGTCAAGAAGAATCAGCAGTGTGGTATGCCCTGCGTCGACCTGTACCCGGATGTTATTAAATACTGCAGTTAGCGCTGTTTCCGTACTATGATAGCTTCTAAAGCCATGTTGTGAACCATCCAGCAACTGATAATCCTTTAGATAAACGCTAAGGTGAGAATTTAAGTGTTTCTCCAGAATTTTGGCTGGGACTGGCAACAGGGAAATAGGGCGATAATTCTTTAGTTCCATTGGATCCAAAGCAGGCTTTTTTAAAAGCGGTTTAACCACTGCAGTCTTCCAAGAGGTGGGGTACTGCCCCACGGAAATGGCTACATTAAGTACTGCAGTTAGGTGGGGAATAATAACTTCTCTTCCTGTTTTTAACACCTTCAGAGGGCATGAGTCCAGTGGGACCCCGATGTAATTCCCCCTAACAGGAGGACCGTAGTTGCTGGAGACAAAAGAGGGAAGGTAAGTAGCCTCGGTAACTCCTCCATGATAGCCGAAACATTCGGCTGGAGGTGGGGTAAATTCAGTGGAGCAGATAGGGCAATTTCAGCATTGAAAGTTTCCAACGAGGAATATATATCTGTGATTTTGGTGCGGAAAAATTCAGCCATTCTGTCACAGAGCTCTTGAGAGAAATCCGTCAGGTCAGAGACAGGTGGGGAAATAAGAGAGTTGATGACATTAAAGAGTTCTCTAGGAGATTTAATGGATTCCGTAACCTTTAAAAAGTATGAACTTTTTTCCTCAATAATAGCTGTTTTATATTCCCTCAAGCGCTGTTTGTGAAGCTCTCTACCCGCCGGCGCCATATCTAGACGCCATATCCTTTCCTGCCTACGGCATGATTGCCTCAGCTTTCTAAGTCTATCAGAGAACCATGGAGCAGAGGGCTTTTTCCTAGCTGCATAATGGTCCTTAATAGGCGCTAGGGTATCCAAAGCTGCTATAAGCCACTTAGAGAGTTCAGCTGCCGCTAGATTAGCATCCATGTGCGAGGAAAGCTGATCGTTTTTAAAAACATTAGAAAGAGCCTCCTTATTAATAAGGCTGAGATTTCTCTTTCCCACTATTGGCCTTGTTGTAATTTTCGTAATTCCCACCACAGACCTTCCCACGAGCACCAAATCAACTGGTGGCCGCGAGAACCCTGCTGGGGGAAAGGGGAATGGGACAGAGAAGAGACTGCCTGGCTTTTCCTTGGATCTCCTCACATGCTCTTTTCTTCCTTCTATATGTGTTAACTTTCTCGCTCTCTTCCTACTTGCTCTATCGTGGGAGAAACTGTAACAGAAAACACACTATTATAACTTCTCTAGTAACCCCTCCCAACACTCCTTTAAATCTTCACTCTATACCTTCCTTACCCAACAAGCTTAAGGCTTTAGCTCCTCTTCATATTTTTCTCTTCTTCAATTCAAGGTATTTACATCTCATGTCCTGTTAGCACAAAGCAGACTTAAGTATTTTCTATCTCATTAAATCCTTAATCGTTTATTTATTTCTTATTGACACTCTCTCTTACTTGTTATTTGCAGTTACAATCTTATCACATTTTCTTCCAACAGGTGGGAATAATTGCTGTTCGCTGCCTTCTGCTCTTCGGAAGACTCAGGACCAGCCGGAACCCAGGTAAGTGGATTTCTTCCAAGCTCACGTCTATTTATCTATTTTCTTATACTGAATTTCCTGAACTCAAGAACGTTATTAGCCTAAAGTAGAAAACTATCTCCTAACTAACTATCTGACTCTAACGGGAGCACTCTACCCTACGCCTAAAGCCTAGCATGCAAGAAACTACTCTAATACCCTGACTGAACTAGCACTGCTCCTAAACGTCTTCTCACTAAAACTTCGTTGGTGAAGTGCGCAGTTTGGAATTCAACCGACGCACTTCACAGCTGGTTTAGACCTCGCGCCCGGACCAAACACGAGAATCTAGACCGGCAATAGTCTGAGCATTCCTCCATTTTGGGCGTGCTCGACCGGTTGCTTTGTTTCGTGCTACGATCACCCGCCGTTTCTTGCGAGCGGGTAATCGTTTCAGAATCAGTGCGTCCGAGGTGACTGCGGCACAAAGGAGTTTGCGAGCTCCGTTCTTCTGGCCCCTGACTGCAACTCTATTACAATAGGCCAAGTCAATGCAATCCTAATGAGGTTCGGCACAATGGGGTAGCCCAAAAGCTTTCCAAAGTCCTGAACATTTTTAACACTTATGTTTCTGGAGGTACTCCTCAAATTCACTGGAGGGAATACTCATGAGTTGGTTCTGGATTGTACTTTGAAAGTACCTACAGATTCTTTGCTCATTATTGTATCTTCTTATATATGGTTAACTTGAGAAATAAGTCCAAATCAAAGTCTATCACTGTTTGTAAAAGTGGATTTAAAGTTAACAAATGTTCAGTGTTTTCTACCATAGTTAAATTTATTTGACCCCACAGGTACCTGGAGAAATTATCTAAAAATAATTGAGTGACAGCATATCATAAACAAAAATATTGAGAGACACAAATGTTGTGTCAAAAATATTGTGTACCATAATATTGTGCCCCTTTTTTTATAATGGGAGCAAACAAAATATCATGTCAGGAATATCATGGATGAGAATATTAGCCAGAAACAGGTAGCATATTCATTTTTAATAAATATTGGTTTTAAAGTAATTTATTTAAAATAGTTAATAAGTTAAATTTAATAAATAAATATTTTTAGTCATGTATTTACATTGTGTATATCTATCTATCTATCTATCTATCTATCTATCTATCTATCTATCTATCTATCTATATATATATATACATATATATCTATATATTATCTACTGGCGGTCGCCAGTAGATAGTTATAGTTAGAACCTATTTTCCATAGGAAATCCGCAACATTCTATTTGAAATAACTCTTGCGTCGGTTGACGAATCTTCGCGAAATTTTCAAACTTTATGGCCCGCTCCGGTCCGCTCCTACCCTGAAAGTCTCAGGGTGATTCGTCAAGCGGGGGCCGAGAAAAAGGGGGGTCCCAAAACGTGTTTTCCCCATTCATTTTCCCATAGGAAACTTTAGACACGGCTACAGCCTGAACTGCTGAACGGAATTACACCAAATTTGGCAAAGAGGTAGTTCTTGGTTCAGAAAGAACCCTTTTTGTTAAATGGTGTAAACCGTTCAGTAGTTGCGGAGAAATTAAAAAATAAGAGTCAAAAAATCAATTTCCCATAGGAAACTTTATGCAAGGCTACAGCCCGAACTGCTGAACGGAATTACACCAAATTTGGCAAAGAGGTAGTTCTTGGTTCAAAAAGAAACCTTTTTGTTAAATGGTGTAAATCCGTTCAGTAGTTGCTGAGAAAATCAAAAGTAAAAACACATATATTCTGGGCGGAGCCTAACCACACATGTCATCGTGAGATCTGATTGGCTGTCAGCACTTCATCCTGGAATTGCTGGCAGCCATCTTGGGACCAATATAAATGCATTGTAGTGAATCGAAGATTTTGAGGGTTACCAAAAGGAGAACTATAAAGGGTGATAACAGACTTTAGTTACATTAGAATTCATTTGTTGATGGTACCATACTAATTTCAGGAATTGTGGTGTGTTCTAAGGTGATTTTACCCTGTGAAAAACCTTCTGCTGGGATATCATGAATCATGTTTGAGAGAACTATTTTCACATGCTTGTCCCATACAGTTTTGGAAGGTGCTCCAGAAGCTAAAATGAGAGCATATTTTCTGTAAATTCACATTATCTTTCTCAGTCATGTGAGAATGAAGTCTGACATTCTCAGTAAAACATGTACATCCAACAAGGGCAGAGACTGTCAGTTGATTCCTTTGTGTTCTACTGCAGCTTCCCAGAGTGTTCTAAAGAACAACTAGAGTGCTAACAGCCTTACTAATGACAAAAGTATGGCACACCTGAAGCCATCTTGATTGGAATAAACTGGTAACACTTAAAACATTTAATTTAAAAAGGAACAAAATGATGGGGTTCATCTTGTCATAGAAATTATGGTTAGTGCTCTGGAAAGAAAAATTAGGACATGTTTCAAGTGTGATCTCAAATATCTTCCTGTTATATTTCAACAGGAGCAGCCTGTCAGTTGATGCCTTTGTGTTCTACTGCAGCTTCCCAGAGTGTTCTAAAGAACAACTAGAGCGCTAACAGTCTTACTTATGACAAAAGTATGGCACACCTGAAGCCATCTTGATTGGAATAAACTGGTAACACTTAAAACATTTAATTTAAAAAGGAACAAAATGATGGGGTTCATTTTGTCATAGAAATTATGGTTAGTGCTGTAGAAAGAAAAATTAGGACATGTTTCAAGTGTGATCTCAAATATCTTCCTGTTATATTTCAACAGGAGCAGCCTGTCAGTTGATGCCTTTGTGTTCTACTGTAGCTTCCCAGAGTGTTCTAAAGAACAACTAGAGCGCTAACAGTCTTACTTATGACAAAAGTATGGCACACCTGAAGCCATCTTGATTGGAATAAACTGGTAACACTTAAAACATTTAATTTAAAAAGGAACAAAATGAGGGGGTTCATTTTGCCATAGAAATTATGGTTAGTGCTGCAAAAAGAAAATTTAGTGCATGTTTTAAGTGAGATCTCAAATCCTCTTCTATTTCATTAGAAAATTCTGACATGCAGACTGAAACAATCACTTTCAATACCAGCAGTAGACTTCCAGTTAACTCCTTGGTGAGCAGTAGCTTTACTACAGTGATCTAATGAACAACTAGAGTAATAACATTCTGAATTTATGGCAAATGTGTGACACATCTGAATGCCTTCTTGATGGAATCAAAGTAAAAAACTGAAAGCATTTCCTACTGAGGAGACTGCAGTAAATGAGGAAATTAGGAAACTTCATAACAAAGAAGTCTTCCAAGATGGCCACCAGTAAAAAAAAGAGCCCAAATGTAGCACAAATATTACCCAGATGTAGCCCACATATAGCCCAATTACAAAAGTGTGCAAAACACTTTTTATTTATAGTTTTTTTGTAGTTTTATGTAGTGCAGACTGGTCAGGTATTGGAGCGTTGCATCTTAAAACATGACCCCCTACACTACAAAAACACCACTGCACTACCCTAAACCCTAAAACACTACCCCAGCACGACCCCCTACACTACACAAGCACCACTGCACTATCCTAAACCCTAAAACACTACCCCCAGCATGACCCCCTACACTACACAAACACCACTGCACTACCCTAAACCCCAAAACACTACCCCAACACCACTGCACTAACCTAAATCCTAAAACACTACCCCCAGCACGACCCCCTACACTACCCAAACACCACTGCACTACCCTAAAAACATGACCCCCTACACTACACAAACACCACTGCACTACCCTAAACCCTAAAACACTACCCCCAGCACGACCCCCTACACTACACAAGCACCACTGCACTACCCTAAACCCTAAAACACTACCCCCAGCACGACCCCCTACACTACACAAACACCACTGCACTACCTTAAACCCTAAAACACTACCCCCAGCACGACCCCCTACACTACCCAAACACCACTGCACTAACCTAAATCCTAAAACACTACCCCCAGCACGACCCCCTACACTACCCAAACACCACTGCACTACCCTAAAACATGACCCCCTACACTACACAAACACCACTGCACTACCCTAAACCCTAAAACACTACCCCCAGCACGACCCCCTACACTACCACAAGCACCACTGCACTACCCTAAACCCTAAAACACTACCCCCAGCACGACCCCCTACACTGCCCGAACACCACTGCACTGCCCTAAACCCTGAAACACCACCCCTGCACGACCCCCTACACTGCCCGAACACCACTGCACTGCCCTAAACCCTGAAACACCACCCCCAGCACGACCCCCTACACTGCCCGAACACCACTGCACTGCCCTAAACCCTGAAACACCACCCCCTGCACGATCCCCTACACTGCCCGAACACTACTGCACTGCCCTAAACCCTGAAACACCACCCCCAGCACGACCCCCTACACTGCACGAACACCACTGCACTGCCCTAAAAACCGAAACACTACCCCCAGCAAGACCCCCTACACTGCCCGAACACCACTGCCCTAAACCCTGAAACACCACCCCCAGCAAGACCCCCTACACTGCCCGTACACCACTGCACTGCCCTAAACCCTGAAACACCACCCCCAGCATGACCCCCTACACTGCCCGAACACCACTGCACTGCCCTAAACCGTGAAACACCACCCCCAGCACGACCCCCTACACTGCCCGAACACCACTGCACTGCCCTAAACCCTGAAACACCACCCCCAGCACGACCCCCTACACTGCCCGAACACCACTGCACTGCCCTAAACCCTGAAACACCAGCCCCAGCACAACCCCGTACACTGCCCAAACACCACTGCACTGCCCTAAACCCTGAAACACCAGCCCCAGCACGACCGCCTACACTGCCCGAAAACCACTGCACTGCCCTAAACCCTGAAACACCAGCCCCAGCACGACCCCCTACACTGCCCGAACACCACTGCACTACCCTAAACCCTCAAACACCAGCCCCAGCATGACCCCTACACTGCCCGAACACCACTGCCCCCTAAACCCTGAAACACCACCCCCTGCACGACCCCCTACACTGCCCGAACACCACTGCACTGCCCTAAACCCTGAAACACCACCCCAGCAAGACCCCCTACACTGCCCGAACACCACTGCACTAAAGCCTGAAACACCACCCCCAGCAAGACCACCTACACTGGCCGAACACCACTGCACTGCCCTAAACCCTGAAACACCACCCCCTGCACGACCCCCTACACTGCCCGAACACCACTGCACTGCCCTAAACCCTGAAACACCACCCTCAGCACGACACCCTACACTGCCCGAACACCACTGCACTGCCCTAAACCCTGAAACACCACCCCCAGCACGACCCCCTACACTGCCTGAACACCACTGCACTGCCCCTAAACCCTGAAACACCACCCCTGCACGACCTCCTACACTGCCGGAACACCACTGCACTGCCCTAAACCCTGAAACACCACCCCAGCACGACCCCCTACACTGCCCGAACACCACTGCACTGCCCTAAACCCTGAAACATCAACCCCAGCAAGACCCCTACACTGACTGAACACCACTGCCCTAAACCCTGAAACACCACCCCTACACTGCACAAACACCACTGCACTGCCCTAAACCCTGAAACACCACCTCCAGCAAAACCCCCTACACTGCCTGAACACCATTGCTCTGCCCTGAATCCTGAAACACTAGCCCCAGCACGACCCCCTACACTGCCCAAACACCACTGCACTGCCCTAAACCCTGAAACACCACCCCCAGCACGACCCCCTACACTGCCCGAACACCACTGCACTGCCCTAAACCCTGAAACACCAGCCCCAGCAAGACCCCCTACACTGCCCGAACACCACTGCACTGCCCTAGACTCTGAAACACCAGACCCAGCAAGACCCCCTACACTGCCCGAACACCACTGCACTGCCCTAAACCCTGAAACACCAGCCCCAGCATGACCCCCTACACTGCCCGAACACCACTGCACTGCCCTAAACCCTGAAACACCAGCCCCAGCACGACCACCTACACTGCCCGAACACCACTGCACTGCCCTAAACCCTGAAACACCAGCCCCAGCACAACCCCCTACACAGCCCGAACACCACTGTACTGCCCTAAACCCTGAAACACCAGCCCCAGCACGACCCCCTACACTGCCCGAACACCACTGCACTGCCCTAAACCCTGAAACACCACCCCCTGCATGACCCCCTACACTGCCCGAACACCACTGCACTGCCCTAAACCCTGAAACACCACCCCCTGCAGCACCCCCTACACTGCCCGAACACCACTGCACTGCCCTAAACCCTGAAACACCACCCCCTGCACCGCCCCCTACACTACCCGAACACCACTGCACTGCCCTAAACCCTGAAACACCACCCCCAGCACGACCCCCTTTACTGCTCGAACACCACTGCACTGCCCCAAACCCTGAAACACCACCCCCAGCACGACCCCTACACTGCCCGAACACCACTGCCCTAAACCCTGAAACACCACCCCCTACACTGCCCGAACACCACTGCACTGCCCTAAACCCTGAAACACCACCCCCTACACTGCCCGAACACCACTGCACTGCCCTAAACCCTGAAACACCACCCCCAGCACGACCCCCTACACTGCCCGAACACCACTGCACTGCCCTAAACCCTAAAACACCACCCCCAGCATTACCCCCTACACTGCCCAAACACCACTGCACTGCCCTAAACCCTAGAACACTACCCCCAGCACGACCCCTACACTACCCGAACACCACTGCACTACCCTAAACCCTAAAATACTACCCCCAGCACAACCCCCTACACTACCCGAACACGACTGCTCTGCCCTAAACCCTCAAACACTCCCCCAGCACGACCCCCTACACTACCCGAACACCACTGCACTGCCCTAAACCCTAAAACACTCCCCCAGCACGACCCCCTACACTACCCGAACACCACTGCACTGCCCTAAACCCTAAAACACTCCCCCAGCACGACCCCCTACACTACCCGAACACCACTGCACTGCCCTAAACCCTAAAACACTACCCTCAGCATGACCCCCTACACTACACAAACACCACTGCACTACCCTAAACCCTAAAACACTACCCCCAGCACGACCCTCTTCACTACCTAAACACAACTGCACAATTTGTTACAGGCGTTGCAACGCAGGCCTGTGGTGCTTACTGGAAGTACCTAGTGGGCTAGTTGGGCCCCAGGGACCCTCAGGATTCAAGGTGACCTAATCCCCCAACTTAAAACGCACCACGGGGCGCGTTTGCACAGTGGTGAAGGGAGGGGGCGGGGCCTCAGGTGACATGTGCGCAAACACGCCCTGTGGTGCGTTTTAAGTTGGGGAATTAATTCCCTTTGAATCCTGAGGGACCCTGGGGCCAACTAGCCCACCAGGTACCTTCAGTAAGCACAACAGAGTTGCGTTGCAGAGAGGTGAAAAAGGTGCGTGGCCTCGGAACGCCTCTCTGCAACTCAGCTCTGTGGTCCTAACTGTAGGTACATGGGGGCTAGTTGGGCCCCAGGGACCATCAGAATTCAAGGGGACTTAATCTCGCAACTTAAAACGCGCCACGGGGTGCGTTTGCACACATGTCACCTCAGGCCCCCCTCCCTTCACCACTGTGCAAACGCGCCCTGTAGCGCGTTTTAAGAGGTAGTTTTAATCCCCCTGCCCTATTATGTACTAGGGACTTGCAGAGGAGGTCATGCTAATCACAGGGGTACCCCAACGCATAGTGTTCCCTAGTGTATGTAGGTGTTTTCACTGTATTCTAAGTGTCTTTTAGCATAGCACTGGCTCTGGTTAGTCAGAGTCAGTTACCACCAGTACCCGTCTGAAAAAGTTGTGGGCACAGGATGATTTTGCAACAAGGCCTCTTTCTGCTCCTCTGTTGGTTCTTTCTGCACATCTTTTGCTTCTTTCTGTGCGTTTTTTCTTCTTTCTTCACATGTCCTACCTCTGTAGGCATAGTTAGAAACTAGCATTTAAAAAAACCTTTGAAATTCACTTAAAAATCATAGGTTTCAGGCACGTTATAGTTAGAAATTAGCATTTAAAAACCTTTGAAATTCACTGAAAAAACCATAGGTTTCAGACACGTTATAGTTAGAAATTAGCATTTAAAAAACCTTTGAAATTCACTGAAAAAACCATAGGTTTTAGGGACAGTTATAGTTAGTTGGACATTTCACTCGTACAAAACCATAGAAATTCCCCGTTATAGTTAGTTCAGCTAACTATAACTCGCGCCCCGCAATGCACTGCTGATGACGTCACATATTACATCACTCATGACATGGTCAGTGACATCACTCATGACATCACTGATGACATCTCAAATGACATCACTGATGACATCATCCATGTGATAATTTCATGCATCTTCTCACACCCTAATATAACTTTTGATACACCCACTCTAAATTACAGACTGCCATTCTCAAAACCATAGACACTCCAACACCAAAAACTACATACCCACTCACTGATTCTTAGGTCTACACACTCATCCACTCACTCACCCGTACAGTCACTCATACTTAGTCACTCAGTACAGGACTATCATATGCACCCATACACCTATATAAACACTCACACACCGCCACTCATCCATAGAGGTACTCACACACCTAGTCAGTCATGCAAAAACTTAATCACACACCCATTTACTCACCTATACAGTTATACACACACCAGCTCACTTACTCCTACAAATACTAGCACATTCTTACGCTCTTATACAATCACTGATACAAGTACACACTCATCCATACAGCCACTCTCACAATCACACACTCTCACTTATAGCCATTTATATACTCCAACACACATATATACTGCCTTTCACATATGTAGTTACTCACACATGTACCACTGAGATATACATTCAATCACTAACACACCCATACACACACTCACCCACCCATACAGTCCATCACAGATGCACTCTTGAAACCATGCACCCAGTGAATCACCAACTCACACATCTATGCACAGAGTCACACACACCCCACCCACACAAACACTCAGGCACCCATACAGATACTCAGACAATCAATCAATAACCCATGTAGACACTCATGTAGCTATTCAGAAAGCCCATGCAGCCGCTTACAAACCAACAGACAGACGGATACAGACCTTCACACAGTTTAGTCACTAACCCATGCATTCAGTAAGATACATTTAATCACTCACTTGTAGAGTCAGTCACTCACGTACTAAATCATCCATTCAGACACTTATACACCCACTCATTCTTCAATATGCCTTTCCCTATATATATTAAACATATTTAAACTTTACAGAAACACAGTCACTGGATGATGTCATCAGTGATGTCATTTGAGATGTCATCAGTGATGTCATCAGTGATGTCACTGACCATGTCATGAGTGATGTAATATGTGACGTCATCAGCAGTGCATTGTGAGCGCGAAGTTATAGTTAGCTGAACTAACTATAACGGGGGAATTTCTATGGTTTTGTACGAGTGAAATGTCCAACTAACTATAACTGTCCCTAAAACCTATGTTTTTTTCAGTGAATATACATATGTATACATATATATGTATATATACATATATAAATACACACATATTTATGTATGAATATATATACATATATATATATATATATATTTTAAACATGTGCATATATATTATCTACTGGCGGTCGCCAGTAGATAGTTATAGTTAGGACCTAGTTTCCATAGGAAACTCGTTTTTTGTTTCTCTGTTGCAGAGAGGTGGTCCAGGCCACGCCCCTTTTTACACCTCTGTGCAACGCAGCTGTGTGGCGCTTACTGGAGGTACCTAGTGGGCTAGTTGGACCCCAGGGACCCTCAGGATTCAAGGGGACTTAATCTCCCAACTTAAAACGGCCACAGGGCTTGTTTGCATACATGTCACCTCAGGCCCCCCCTCCCTTCACCACTGTGCAAATGCGCCCGTGGCGCGTTTTAAGAGGAAGTTTTAATCCCCCTGCCCTATTATGTACTAGGGCCTTACAGAGGAGGTCATGCTAATGACAGGGGTACCCCAACGCATAGTGTTCCCTAGTGTATGTAGGTGTTTTCACTGTATTCTAAGTGTCTTTTAGCATAGCACTGGCTCTAGGCCTGGTTAGTCCGAGTCAGTTACCACCAGTACCCGTCTAAAAAAGTTGTGGGCACAGGATGATTTTGTAACAAGGCCTCTTTCTGCTCCTCTGTTGGTTCTTTCTGCACATGTCTTGCTTCTTCCTGCTCTTTTCATCGTCTTTGTGGACTTCTGTTGCTTCTCTCTGCATTTCTTTTGCTACCTCTGTAGGCATAGTTAGAAACTAGCATTTAAAAAACCTTTGAAATTCACTTAAAAAACCATAAGTTTCAGGCACGTTATAGTTAGAAATTAGCATTTAAAAAACCTTTGAAATTCACTGAAAAAACCATAGGTTTCAGGCACGTTATAGTTAGAAATTAGCATTTAAAAAACCTTAGAAATTCACTGAAAAAACCATAGGTGTTAGGGACAGTTATAGTTAGTTGGACATTTCACTCGTACAAAACCATAGAAATTCCCCTGTTATAGTTAGTTCAGCTAACTATAACTCGCGCCCCCGCAATGGACTGCTGATGACGTCACATATTACATCACTCATGACATGGTCAGTGACATCACTGATGACATCACTGATGACATCTCAAATGACATCACTGATGACATCACTGATGACATCATCCATGTGATAATTTGATGCATCTTCTCACACCCTAATATAACCTTTGATACACCCACTCTAAATTACAGACTGCCATTCTCAAAACCATAGACACTCCAACACCAATAACTACATACCCACCCACTGATTCTTAGGTCTACACACACATCCACTCACTCACCCGTACAGTCACTCATACTTACGGTCACTCAGTACAGGACTATCATATGCACTCATACACCTACATAGACACTCACACACCGCCACTCATCCATAGAGGTACTCACACACCTAGTCAGTCATGCAAATAATTAATCACACTGCCATTTACTCACCTATACAGTTATACACACACCAGCTCACTTACTCATACAAATACTAGCACATTCTTACGCTCTTATACAATCACTGATACAAGTACACACTCATCCATACAGCCACTCTCACAATCACACACTCTCACTTATAGCCATTTATATACTCCAACACACATATATACTGCCTTTCACATATATAGTTACTCACACATGTACCACTGAGATATACATTCACTCACTAACACACCCATACACACACTCACCCACCCATACAGTCCATCAAAGATGCACTCTTGAAACCATGCACACAGTGAATCACCCACTCACACATCTATGCACAGAGTCACACACACACCCCACCCACACAAACACTCAGGCACCCATACAGATACTCAGACAACCAATCAATAACCCATGTAGACACTCATGTAGCTATTCACAAACCCATGCAGCCGCTTACATACCAACAGACAGACGGATACAGACATTCACACAGTTTAGTCGCTAACCCATGCATTCAGTAAGATACGTTTAAGCACTCACTTATAGAGTCAGTCACGCACCTACTAAATCATCCATTCAGACACTTATACACACACTCATTCTTCAATACGCCTTTCCCTATATATATTAAACATATTTAAACTTTACAGAAACACACAGTCACTGGATGATGTCATCAGTGATGTCATTTGAGATGTCATCAGTGATGTCATCAGTGATGTCACTGACCATGTCATGGGTGATGTAATATGTGACGTCATCAGCAGTGCATTGCGGGGGCGCGAGTTATAGTTAGCTGAACTAACTATAACGGGGGAATTTCTATGGTTTTGTACGAGTGAAATGTCCAACTAACTATAACTGTCCCTAAAATCTATGGTTTTTTCAGTGAATATATATATATATATACATATATATTTATACTTAAAAATATAACAACAGTAATAAACAGTGAAAGAAAATGAAATGTAGCAAACATATATACAATCAACAAAAATATGTAACCTCATTTAAAAATGAAATTAAACATAAAAAATTGATTTCTTTAATACTGTACATTAACTGTAAAATAATACACACACATATATATATACTTATAAATATTAATACTTTAACTAAAAATAAAAAATAATAAGAGAAACAAAATCTTAACTAAAAAGTAATATATAAAACCTTTAATTAAAGTACTATAATAAATAGAAAAAATAAATTCTAAAAATAATATAAACATTTTAAGAGCAATTTAAAAAAAAATAATTAAACAACTAAAACAAATATAAATCAACTCTAACGAACATTAGTGAAACTGTTAGGGTTTGATTCACTATTTCGACTCCAATTTATGCAACAGTAGGGAAGGCATTGGACTTCAGAGGGGTTAGATTTACTATTCCTTCCTCAGTCTAAGCAACAGTAGGGAAAGTGATGGACTTTGGAGCGGTTAGATTTACTATTCTTACTCCAATATATGCAACAGTAAGGAAGGTGTTCAACTCCGGAGGGGTTAGATTTACAACTGCCTTTTCTAGTCTAAGCAACAAGATAGAAAGTCTAAGCTACAATAGCAAAAGTGTTTGAGTTCGGAAGGGTTACATTTACTATTTTAACTCTAATGTATGCAACAGTTAGAAAAGTGTTGAACTTTGTAAGGATTAGATACTCATACATATTATTTTCTGGAAAACATTCAAATACCTGCAAATATTTTTTTTAATCATATTTTATATAAAACAAAATGCAAACATTATAAACTTAAAAAATTAAAAATACAAAATAATTAAAAAAAACAAAATGGATTAAAATTAAATTCCCTTCTCTCCCTACAATCTAAGAAACACAAACATCCCAAAAATTAACAACAAAAATGACTATGAAAATATTACTTAAATTAAACAAATAAAATAAAAAAATATAAAATACATTTTACAAATATTAGTATTGAAACATGTAATAATAAGTTACATCATATAACCTAAATCATATAAAATAAATCATTTAAATAATAAATATTTAAAAATGTATATAATTATCAATAAAAAACTAAGATTAACAATTAATTTAAAAAGTATAAATTCATAAACTTCCCACCCTATTCTCCTACAAACACAACAAACCAGTACTAAAATATAAATTAATAACAAAAGTATAAAAATGTAAATATAGATTATAATTTACAGAATTACAATTATAAACTGCTTTTTTAAGAAACTTGATAACAATAATACTAACAATGCTCGTAGTTTAAATGAATATCCTAGCTAATGTATATTAAATTTATAAAAAATAATATTTATTACAACTATATTAACGTAAACAATATAAAATACAACACTAACCTTAAATACAATACTGTATTAAAAAAACAATTCTTACCTTAGATATTCTGTTCCACGACATTTTGATACTCACAATATTTTTGAGAGAGACAATGTTCATCACACACAACATTTTTAATCCAATATTTTTGTCATTCATCCTCGAAAACTACTAGCCACAATGAAGAAATTCTGTTTATTGTGGCCGATAAGGGACAAGGACTAGCCAACTGTCCAAGTTTAGTAGCCCTAAAACTTTGAAGGGCTATTTCTTTGTAACCTCTGATTCTGGTCAAAATATCCTTTACTACAGAACACAAGGGTATCTGGGTTGTCTCCAGGTGCAGCCCGTTCAGGTAAGAGCGGTAAGACTGGGGGGCGGGGTGGGGGGGAGTCGACAGACGGCGAGGTGAACTCAAATTAAAAAAACAAAAACCACTTACCTTGCACTCGGCGCGGCGAGCGCAAGTAAGTGGTTTTCATTTTTAAAAATTTAAGTTTACCTCGTCGTCGTTTGTCGACTCTCCCCCCACCCCGCCCCACCGCTCTTACCTGCACGGGCTGCGCCTGGTTGTCTCCCAGTTAGGGTTTGGGACTCCCTAAAACAATGCAAGGTGGAATCTATGTTTATACCACGTTTGCTGGTGGGGCAGCTCACCTGGCATTGCAAAAGGTTGTGTCACAGCTCTCTACTGTATTTACTAAGAGGTGTTCAGGGTAGCAGATGTTTGGATCAGGTCCTTAGAATCTCAGGACAGAAGCCTCTTTGCAGGAAGGTCTCCAGGGAACAGCCACAGGGGTGTAGCTACATGTAGTGCAGCCATGCAATGGCACCGGGGTCCATAGGTGAAAGAGGCCCAGCCTGGCCTGAATAAGCTGCAGTTAGATAAGCACTGGAACGCTCATGTTCTGTGGTTACTCTGCCCGCCCGACTCCATGTAAGTTAATCATGTGATGGTGAAGTCTGGAGGCCCCAGGCACGTGCTGGCACCTCAAATTCTGCGTTATTACAGAGGGCGGGATTTAGAAACTTGATTTGATGAAGTGCGCACAATTGAGGTAATTTTAAGCTGGGCAGTGAAAACATAAGACAAACATATGAAAATAATAATTAGAGGAAGGGGATCTTCAAATACGGACACACTGGGGCAAAAACAGAAGCATATTTCCATAGCTACCTTAAAGGTACATAGAGTGAAACTTTAATTCAAATTCAAGGTTTCCAGAGAGTGGAACCTCACCCCGATACAGATGGAACTGCATCGTGCTCAATGTGCTACGAGATACCCTGCATATATTGTGTGTTTCTTGGTGTCTTTGCAACAATAATATGAACACAGACGGATTCAACAAAATTTGAAACAAAGGCATTTAAATCCGTCCAAAGCGATCCCATCACATAGTACTGCTGAAACAATATTGACCTGGAATAGTCCATTTTTTGCAAGGCACTTGCCATTTGCCTATCCCCACATACCAGTTGCTGTATTACAATCATCTTGAGCTCAGTGGCTCTACGTTGTTTGTGACAATTTTGGATTGTTCCCTCAAACGTCCTGCCCTATAGAGGTCAGAGGTCAGCCAACCAAAGCTTTCCTTTCAACTGGTCAGCTAAATACACAAGATTCAGGGGCAGGTCGCGCCACATAAATGGTTCTTTGCTCTGGACTAACCTTCGTGCTTATCTAGGTCCAGATTTACTATGGGCTTGCGTCACCATCGCGTCACGCAAGGCGACGCAAGCCCTTAAATCAGATTTACTATGCAGCTCAAAGCCACCTTGCGTAGCTCTGAATGGCATAGTAAATCTGAAGTAACGCAGGGCGGCACAAGTTGCTGCCTTGCATTGCTCTGCGCTGGGAAGGTGTTTCATAGGTGGAGCATGTGTGTTCCCACGCATCTTCCCATGGTTTTTGGCACAATACTAGATTTACTAACACTAGTCAACCTGGGAATGCGTCAAAATGGTACGCCTCCCAGGCGAGTCGTAATGAAGAGAAATATGTTTATTTCTCCCTGTTTTTTACTCTTTCAGTGTGTGCGCATACTGCAGCAAACACAAAAATAGGAAAATGCCTCAGAGGATTGTTTTTGTGAAGGAAGGTGCTCTTCCTTCACAAAAAAATCCTGCCTGTTATGTAGGCTCACTTGCTCCATGGCGCAATGATGCCTGTGTTGGCGCTTGGCCACAAGTGCGTCAGCGCAGAGCGAGAACAGGAAGACACCATATGTAAGTAAATATGGCACATTCCTGCCCTCTCCTTTTGATGCAGCAGAGCACAGCAAGTTGTCTTGTTGCGTTTTGTTCCACCACATATTAGTATATCTGGCCCCAAATACTCTAGAAAGTCTTCATGATGTTCCAAAGAGACTGAAAAATAACTTCCAGTGTTCCACGTTAAGGCGACGGCAGGCAGCTGCCCTTTAGCGCCAACACAGTTGGCCACAAGAGGGTGGCATCTTGCAACAAATGGCTTCAAAAGAGTCCCTGTTGCTTGAGAAAAGGGAGCACCTGAACAGCAAAATTTCATTTTCCTGTGTGGCTCCTTAAATCCTCGCAGTAGAGCTGCTTAAGAGTCTACGAATGTCCTGCGCTTCTGCAGGTAGAGCATGGCCATTAAAGTGCAAAATAGCACTTTTCTATCAGAGCCATGTGAAAACTGTGCAGGAGTCGAAAGTCAGGTGGGGATTACCAAGCAAGACTGTAACAACTGGAGGCTTTTACCACTGGTATCCTGGGACTTACTATTGAACACAAAACCTAGCACCAAGTACAAACCTTACCACTTGACCCTCATAGTGGGGAATAGAGCACTTCTACGCTTACTCATGGAGGTGGTGTGTGGTTAGAAACGCTGTACTCAGTCCAAATTTAACAGTGGTTAATAAATCATTGTCTAGCTAGTGTTTTATGTGAGAGAAGTTCTTCTACCACACATTGCAATACTCTAGACAAAATGATAGAGGGTAATGTAAGGATTTACAGTGGATAAAATAATCTCTTACCAGGTGGGAGAGGAAGATGCTGATTAAACTACTCCTGCGTGTGCAAATTCCAACAGGTGCTCTTTCATGGAATAGGGATGCTAGCCTCTGTTTCCATTCCCTATCCAACTCTTTCTGAAAGGATGATCGTTTTTTGGAGCATAACATGTCCCAAAACAATTCTTCACCCGTTTATACTACCTTATTTCAGGTTTTTATTCTTCAGCTTGAGGAAGGGCCGGGACAGCCTCTGCTCGAGGTGGTGTGCCTTCTGCATGGCCCACCAAGCAGGATTGCACCAACTCTGGACCAACCAACACTCTTGTGGCCTCTGGCATGCATACGCACTTCCGCTGAACAAGGGAGGGGCGACACGTACACTGGAGAGGAGGGGGGCAGAGGGGCCATGCACCACTAGATCAAGCTGTGGACAGGTTAGTCTCTACTAAGGATTATTCCTCAGGGTCCTGGTCAAAAACCCTTTACTCAAACAAAGAGAAGAGCCCACCCTCAATTGTTATAGGAAATCCAACAAAGGCAGAAGTCACCAACACTTACGTTGACTGTTCTGTTGAGCTGGGGTGACCACCAACCTCAGCCCTGACACTCCCAGTACAAAGCCATCACAGGGCCTATGTATCTCCTGTAGAAAGTACAACGGGTGTAGCATGAACACCTTCTTGTCTCGGATTGTTTGGTTCCTGGGCATTCACATTGGCACCAGGGTTTCAAGATCCCACCAGACATGGCAGCAGTGCAGGTCGTTCCCTGCGGCCTCAGCGGGCAACTCTCAGTTCTTCCTGCCTCAGCTTCTTGCAGTCCTGTTCTCTTCTAAGTAGAGTCTCCGACGTGCAAGGGCACCTCCAGCCCCTACTCTCACCAGGTAGTCAGGTGTCAAGGCATCTCTGCTCTTGGCAGATTACAGAACTTCAGGTTCCTGTTTCCAATCCTGGCAAATGGGAGTTGGTAGTCAGGGAAGTTGGAGCTTCTCGGCTTCTACTGGTGTAGCCCTCCAGATTCTGGTATAGAAGTCATGGCTGCGCTGACTGGTAGTTTCTGGCGCTTACTCATATTAACATTGCAGAGTTTGCATATTCCACAGGTCCAGCTCTGGGACTGGTGTTGAGCGGTTCTTGCATTTTGGGAAGTAGAGTGTCGTGGAGTGCATTTGCTGGAGTACAGTGCCGCAGAGTGGAGTAGGGGCAAGAGAGTGTCATAGAGTTGAGAAGAAGGGAGTAGAGTTTAATAGTTCACTGGCAGAGAGTGTTGTAGAGTGCTGTAGCGTAGAGTTGGAGTGGTGTGGTGTGGGGTGGAATATGGTGGAGTGGATTGAGGTATTGGGGTGGATTGGACTGGAGTAAAGTGGGGCGGATTGGATTTCGGTAGGGTGGGGTGGATTGAGTGGAATGGGGTGGATTGTAGTGGGGTGGATTGAAATGGGGTGAGGTGGATTGTAGTGGAGTGGATTAGACTGGATTGAGGTGACTGCATTTGATTGAAGTGATAGCACTAGGGTGGGGTGGATTGGATTGGGGTGGGGTGGACTGGATTGGACTGGGGTGGTTTGGAGTGGGGTGGAGTGGAATGGGGTGGATTAGACTGAACTTCAGTGGGGTGAATTGGATTGGACTGGAGTTGGGTGGATTGGACTAGAGAGTGGTAGATTGGAGTGCGGTGGGCAGGATGGATTTAAGTGTAGTGGGCTGAATTGGGGTGGGGTGGACTGAACTGGGATGGGGTGGATTGGATTGGGTTAGAGTGAATTGGAGTAGAGTGGGGTGGATTGGAGTGGATTTGGGTAGATTGGGATGGGTTGAGTGGGGAGATTGGAGTAGAGTGGGGTGGATTGGAGTGGATTTGGGTAGATTGGGATGGATTGAATGGGAGGATTGGAGTGGAGTGGATTGTAGTGGGGTGGCTGGAGTGAGACTGACTGGATTGGACTGGAGTGGGGTGGATTGAAATGGGGTGGCTTGGATAGGGGTGGGATGGACTGGAGTGTGGTGGATTAGGCTGTAGTGTGGTGTGGTGAATTGGAGTGGGATGGACTGGATTGGATTGGGGTGGGGTAGGGTAGTTTGGATTGGGGTGAGGTGGGGGGTATTGGGGTGGGGTGGATTGCTCTGAGGTGGGGTGGATTGGAGTGGGGTGGGGCGAATAGGATTGAATGAGGTGGATTGGATTGAATGGGGTGGATTAGGTGGGGTGATTTGGACTGGGGTGGGGTGGGAGGGAGTGGGGTGGATTGGATTGGGGTGGATTAGATTGGAGTGGACTGATTGGGGAATTGGATAGAGGTGGGGTGGATTGGAGTCGGTGGATAAAAGTGGGATGGATCGGAGTGGGGTGGATTAGAGTGGGGTGGATTGGATTTGTGTGGATTGAACTGGAGTAGAGCAGGGGTGACTCCTCCGCATTGGCAGAGGAGCATCGCCCTACTAGCTCAGAGCCAGGCAGTGAAAAATAAAACAATGTTTTATCATTGTTTTATTTTCCACCCTGCTGGCAGAGCCAGCGCGCGTAGGGAGGGGCGGGGTCGGGCAATGGTAGGGGGAAGGAGGGCTGGTTTGTGCACTTCTGAGTGCACGTGTTTTTGGCCGGCCATCTTAGGCCGACCAAACACACATGTGCACTTAGGTTTCTCCAACCCAGCTGTATTGAACAGCACGGTTGGAGAAACAGCACAGACTCCCTGTCCTGAGCGGAGCATCAAACCAGCCCCCTCAGGCCAATCCCCACGTTCATAGCATGAGAGCAGCACGGGGATTGTACAGGAAGTCTGTGATGCTGCCCCAGTGCCTGCTGGGACAAAGAGGCAGCAGAACACCGAGGCGCTAGGAGCGATGCATCCAGCAGCTTCAGGTAAGTGTTTTAAAAAAAAATGATTAACCCCTCTGCGCTCTCCCTCCCGCGCTCCCCCGGACCCCCTCCACCCACCCCACCACCTCTTCATTGTGTCAGCTGCCACTGGAGTAGAGGGGCTTGAAATGCAGTGGAGTGGGTTTGAGTGGAATGGATTTGAGTGGACTGGACTGAAATGGAGTGTATTGGACTGGAATGAGTTGGATTGGACGGGAATGGGTTGGGTTGGACCAGAGTTGGTTGGATTGGATTGGTTTGGAGTTGGGTGGGGTGGATTGGATTGGAGTGGAGTTGGATGGATTGGTTTGGTTTGGTGTGCAGTGGTGTGGATTGGAGTGGGGTGGGGTGAATTAGGGTGGTGTGGAGTAGGGTGGATTGGAGTGGGGTGGATTAAGGTGAACTGGACTGGATTGGACTGGGGTGGATTAAGATGGATTAGATCGGGGTGGGATGGATTGGAGTTGAGTGGGTGGATTGAGGTCTGGTGCATTAGATTTTAGTGGAGTGGATTGCAATGGAGTGTAATGGATTTGAGTGGGTGGGTGGATTGGTTTTGATTGGATTGGAGTGGGGTGGGTTGGATTGGAATGAATTGGAATAGGTTAGATTGGATTGGAGTGGGTGGATTGGATTGGAGTGGGGTGGGTTGGATTGGAGTAGAGTGGGTTGTTCTGGTATGGGGTGGATTTGATTGGAGTGGGGTGGGGTGTATGGGAGTGGGGTGGGTTAGACTGGAGTTGGGTAGATTGGACTGGAGAGGGGTGGATTGACTGTAGAGGGGTGCATTGTGGTGGATTGGAGTGAAGTGGGGTGGGGTGGGGTGGGGTGGGGTGGATTGGGGTGCAGTGGGCTGGGGTGAATTGGATTTGGGTTAGGTGGATTGGAGTGGGGTAGATTGGATTGGCCTGAATTGGAGTGGGTTGGATTTTGGTGTGGGGTGGAATGAATTGGAGAGGGGTGGATTGTGTTGGATTGGAGTGGGGTAAATTGGAATGGAGTGGGGTAGATTGGGATGAAGTGGGTGCATTGGATTGGGGTGAGATGGACTGGATTGGGGTGAGGTGGATTGGAGTGGGTGGATTGGATTGAAGTGGGGCAGATTGGATTTGAGTGGAGCAAATAGGATTGGAGTGTGGTGGATTGGACTTGAGTGGGACGGATTGTTTTGGATTGGAGTGGTGCAGATTGATTTTGATTGGAGTGGGGCAGATTGTTTTGGATTGGAGTAGGAAAGAATGTTTTGGACTGGTATGGGCAGATTGTTTTAGATTGGAGTGGGTCGGATTGTTAAAACTGGAGTGGAGCAGATTAGAGTGGGGAAGATTGTTTTGGATTGCGGTGAGGCAGACTGTTTTAGATTGGAGTGGAGCAGATTGTTTTGGAGTAGATTGTTTTGAATTGGAGTGGGGCAGAGTTTTTGGGATTGGAGTGGGGCAGATTGTTTTGGATTGGAGAGAGCTAGGTTGCAGTGGTGTAGATTGTTTTGGATTGGAGTGGGGCAGATTGTTTTGGATTGGAGTGGGGCAGATTGCAGTGGTGCAGCTTGTTTTGGATTGGAGCGGGGCAGATTGTTTTGGATTGGATTGGGGCAGCTTTTTTTGGATTGGAGGGGGGCAGATTGTTTTGCATTGGAGTGATGCAGATTGCAGTGGTGCATATTGTTTTGGATTGGAGTGGGACTGATGGTTTGTATTGGAATGGAGCAGATTGTTTTGGATTGGAGTAAGGCAGATTGTTCTGGATTGTAGTGGGCAGATTTGTGTGGGCAGATAGTTTTGGATTGTAGTGGGGCGCATTGTTTTGGAATGGAGAGGGGCATATTATTTTGGATTTCAGTGGGGCAGATTGTTTTAGATTGGAGTGGGGCAGATTGGAGTGGAACAAACGTGCTCTTGTTGCTCAAGCCCTAATTTTGGACTGAGACACCCTATCATGTATGAATTCCCTCATTACGGGTGTGCATTAACTATCAGGAACTGACATGAGCAGAATACTGCTTGAGAGAGAACAACGGTGGATGTACCGGTTGAAGACACATATAGACGGCCTGAACAATGACATTCCATGGCGACAAATATAAGTCCACCAACCATACTGAGCTAGTTTTACAACTACAAGTTATCCTGTTTAGTAAATAAATGTGCAAACGGGCCATTTTGGCCATGTGATTCTTCACAAAATTGCTAGACTTTGTCTTGTCCCCTTCTGCCTGCTTTATCTATCTATATATATAATATATATATCATCTTTCCACCACCATTTGCTTACATCCTTGGTCTGTACTTGGCAGTCAGTTTACAGGCACCTGAACCTTTAGTGCCTCCATTGCACCTGTGTGGTTGTGCTCACCTTTGAGGCACTTAATTCTTTAGTGCCTCAACTGTACCAGTAAAGGTGCGCATAGAGCTGAGGCTAAGATCACCTCCAGGAAATATTTTTAATAAGGTGTAGAGAGAGAAAATGTATATAGAAAACTAAATTTCCTCTGAAGGAATTACATGACCATCAATCCTCCATACACACATCGTTGAAACCCCTCTCTTGGTACTTCACCTGTTGCATCAAAGCGAAAATCTGTTAAATCACTCTAGAAATAGTAAATCCAGTCACTGGTATGAAGGAATTTACATCCATGGTGGTCAAGAAATCTTACGTTTATGTTGTATATATTTATGGTGGTGATAATATGCATACACATAATTAGACATGTTTTAACTCTTTGACCGGCCGCAGGAACACTGTAGCTCGAGCTAATGGCCTTGCGAAATACACAAAGGAGTTAAGAAATCAATAATAATTTGTAAAGGATGAAATGGTTCTTGAACTCGGCACATTGCCCATAAAGAAAAGTAATGTGTGTCTGGAGGAGAGAATGTAGAGAACCCTGGATGGACATGCAAATGTGGAAGCAGAGGCTAGGACTATATTTCCCAAGCGCCAAAGCACATCGCTCCGTCAGACGTCACTGAGAGGGCGCTACTTCCGAACAGACACTTTTAAAATGCTGGCGTGCCGCAACAGCGGTAAAATCGGGAGGAGGACTGTAAATAGACCATAGGTGATTCTGTGAGGGTGACCTTTGATGAAGTAAGTCGCTAAGGAAATAGATCCTTTTCCTTCCAACCACCCGACCTCCCTTTTACCAATTGTTTTGGATTGGAGTGGGGCAGATTGGAGTAGGGCAGGCTGTTTTGGATTGGAGTGGGGCAGATTGTCTTGGATTGGAATGGGGCAAATTGTTTTGGATTGGGGTGGGTCAGATTCTTTTGATGGGAGTGGGGCAGATTGTTTTGGATTAGAGTGGGGCAGATTGTTTTGGAGCAGGTTGTTTTGGATTGGAGTGGGGCACATTGTTTAGGATTGGAGTGGGGCAGATTAGAGTAGGGCAGATTGTTTTGGATTGGAGTGGGACAGATTGTATTGGATTGGAGTAGGGCAGATTGGAGTGGGGCAGATAGTTTTGGATTGGGGTGGGTCAGATTCTTTCGGATGGGAGTGGGGCAGATTGTTTTGGATTGGAGTGGAGCATATTGTTTTGTATTGGAGTAGGGCAGATTGTTCTGGATTGCAGTGGGGTATATTGTTTTGGATTGGAGTGGGGCAGATTGGAGTGGTGCAAATTGTTTTGGATTAGGTGGAGCAGGTTGTTTTGGACTGGAGTGGGGCCGATTGTTTAGGATTGGAGTGGAGCAGATTGTTTTGGATTGGATTAGGGCAGATCGGTCTGGATTGCGGTGGGGCAGATTGTTTTGGATTGGAATGGTGCAAACTGTTTTGGATTAGGTGGAGCAGGTTGTTCTGGACTGGAGTGGGACCGATTGTTTTGAAATGGAGTGGAGCAGATTGTTTTGGATTGGAGTAGGGCAGATTGTTCTGGATTGGAGTGGGGTAGATTGTTTTTGATTGGAGTGGGACAGATTGGAGTGGTGCAAATTGTTTTGGATTAGGTGGAGCAGGTTGGTTTGGGCTGGAGTAGACAGATTGGAGTTCGGCAGATTGTTTTGGATTGGACTGGGGCAGATTGTTTTGGACTGGAGTGGGTCAGATTGTTTTGGATTGGAGTGGGGTAGATTATTTTGTATTGGAGTAGGGTGGATTGGAGTGGTGCAAATTGTTTTGGGTTGGAGTCCGGCAGATTGTTTTGTATTGGGGTGGATCAGATTCTTTTGGATGTGAGTGGGGCAGATTGTTTTGGAGCAGGGTGTTTTAGATTGGAGTGGGGCACATTGTTTTGGAATGGAGTGGTGCAGATTGTTTTGTATTGTGGTGGGGCACATTGTTTTGGAATGGAGTGGGGCAGATTGATTTGGATTGGAGTGGTGCAGATTGTTTTGGATTGTGGTGGGTCAGATTCATTTAGGTGGGAGTGGGGCAGATTATTTTGGATTGGGGTGGGGCAGATTGTTTTGGAGCAGGTTGTTTTGGATTGAAGTGGGGCGGATTGGTATGGATTGGAGTGGAGAAAATTGTTTAGGAATTGAGTGGCGGAAGGCAGGGCAAGATGGCATCTGCTTGATCGCTGCGCCGGGCTATCCCTGAAGCTCCAGCCCTAAATGGTGGAATTACGGTGTAAGGAATGCTCTAATTTAGAAGAAGGTGAAAAAAAACAAAAAAAATGAAAGGGTGTGATATGACTGACGAATCTTACCAAGCCTCGCCCGACTTTGGTTTCAGCGTGCTCTTTCACTCCGTGACCCGCGTGGGGTAGTGGCAACGACGCTCCTCTTGGCCAGATCCGTGGTCAGCGCCTTACGTGGAGGTTTTACACAACATCTCTAGCGGAGAATGCCACCGAAGCCTAGTAAGGCAGTAAAGGATGCCCCCGCTGTGGGATGGGTATCGGCTCAGTCTCGCCATGGTGCGCTGCCCAAGAAAGTAGAGGATGCTGCGGCTTCAGCCATGAAAGGACTCGAGGACATGGGGGAGATATGCAGGAGGCAGTCGTTGGGGAAGGCGGGCACCAGTCAGGGTGGCCCCAAGCTGCTCACGGGTTGGGGCCGCAAAAAGATCTGAGGATGCGGAGGAGGTCCGCAAGAGGCAACTGCTGGGAAAGGCATGCTCCGACCAGAGTGGTCTCAAGCAGCCTACGCTGGTGGAGATTTTTTCAACCGCCACAGCCAGCCCGAGACCGCCCGCCAGCGAACTGAGAGGAGAGTGCCCTTCCTTGGTTCTTGGTCAAACAGGAACAAAGGGCGGTGCTCAAGTCAATGCTCTTCCTTTGGTGGAGGACACTGAAACAATGTTGCAGTTAAGAAGTGGAAAGCCAGCAGGAGCTGGGACCGGGTTGCTTGAGCAGAGCAATAATGAGGGAGAAGGCCACAAGAAAGGGACTTTGGGGTATGGACCATTGGAAAAAGGGGAGAACTCCGAGTCTCTCAACAATGGGGCTGCAATCCCTGAACCGTTTCTTTCTCCTAAACTCCAGCGGACAAATTGGTCGGAGGTCAGCACAAGGAGGGAGTTGGGAGAAAAATTATTTTCATTAACAGAGGAATCTGAGCTGTCGGCATCAAGTGCCGGACCCACGGATGAAGAGTCTGGAACCGGGACCTCAGTGTGCAGCCCCTGGGGCAGTCATGGTAAATTGTCCACCCAGAAACGCACAAAGAAGTTTAGGGCAAGAAGAACCAGTCAAGACACAGGCACAAACACTTCTTGTAAATTAAAATGGTACTACTCTGCCACCATGCAGGTCTACAATGATGACGGGGGGCAGAGGGCATTCCCCATTCTGGGCCGGGTACTACCTCAGGCTTTGCAGACATCCACTCCATCGAGCTGATTTACTCTACCCTAAAACAAATGCAAGGGGAGGCACGGCCGGAGAATCGTAGGGTCCACCTGGCTTCGAAGAACATGCAAGGTCTGTTCGGAAATGAAAGAAAGAGTAACCCTAGTGGAAGAAAGGGCCGGAGTACTAGAAGCAGAAGTCAGGCAACTAAAAACACAAATAGGCACAGGAATAACAAATGACGGATGTTATTTGGAAGCTTGAAGACTTTGAGAAACGCCAACACCGCTATAATTTAAGGTTCTTAGGCCTAGCTGAACACATTGAGGGGAACGATATTAAATCTTTCATGGTAGGTCTACTCATAGGAGCTTTCTCCGATCTGCCCCAGTGGGACTGGGAGATTGAGCTGCAACGGATCCATGGTTTTCCAATGACACTGAGAAGAAGCCATGCTACGGAGCAACCCGATAGGCCCAGGGCAGTCTTGGTCTTTTTTGGCAACTTCCTCCTTCGGCAAGCCATTTTTGATAAGGGGAGGCCAGAAGCTAAAGGCACCTTTGAGGGCCACACTTTTTTTGTGGGGCTATATTTTTGCCACACCACAGTTGAAAGGCGGTGGCGACTGTGTCAGCCGATCTCCCCTTTTCAGGGACTCGGCTGTGAGGCATATTTATTGAATCCGGCTCGCCTCAAGGTTATATCCAAAGGGAAGGTGTGGGTCTTTACCTGGGAAATCAAAGCTCAGGAGTTCCTGAATGAGATTAAAGGGGGGCCAGGGTCCGTAGGAATATAATGCACACTGGACTATGGCTTGACTCTGGGAGGAATGTTTAAGTACGCAGCCTAAGGGCAAAGTGTAGGTCTTTCTCTCTTTCCCTTGATTCTGTCCCCTGTATTCCTTCTTCTAAACCTTCCTACCCTATTGTTCTTTTCCCTATGTTTTGTCTATGTGGGCTGGAGCTCGGGGGTTATTGGGGCGGGGTGGTCACAGGTGGCATCACTAAGGTCATGTTTGACCTTTTTGCTCGAGTATGGTGGGTAGGGTGGGGTTAGGGAGTTGCAGGGTGGGTCAGGGGCAGGGTTGGGAGGGGTGGGGAGCGATATTGCGCGGACGGGGGCGTCTACACAAAATGGAGACATAAATGCAGGATTAAATATAATAGTTGTGATAATGGTTTCTGGTGTAAATAGTAAGAATGAGTAATCTGCGGATTGCAACAATCAATATTTGTGGTTTAAATTACTCAATGAAGAGACGGAGGGTGGCCTATGACATTCAAATTTTTAAAGCAGATATTATTTGCCTGCAGAAAGCACATATTGAGGGGTCAAGAAAAAAGGTTTTGGATTCACTGGGATATCAAGTGGTATGTTGTACATCACAAGGGGTAGGCACATGGGGGGTTGGCAATCCTGGCTCAGAAAGGGGGGTGTTCCTTCCCTCGTGTCCGGGAAGATAAGTATGGTCGTTGGGTCATCACGGAGTGTCTACACCTCAATGGGAGGTTTACAATATGTTCTTTATACAGGTCTCTCCTTGATGACCCAGCAGTATTCAACTGGCTAAACCTTGAGTTGACCTTATGGCCACTCCCCCTCATTATGTGGAGATTTTAATATTACTCTAAATAGGGAACTGCAGGATTTGTGGCCAAAGCTGCATATAGGTTGTAAATCCAAGGTATTTAAGTCCTTATTGGATCTAAAATTAGCTCATGGGTTAAGAGATGCCTGGGTGGCGAAATATCCTGCTGATCCGGGCTTCACATACTTTTTGGCCCACATCAAAGTCATGCGAGGTTGGATTTCTTTCTCATTTCTCAAGACCTTTTACAGGCGAGCTGCATTAAGAAATATCCTAAGGTCATGTCAGACCATAATCCATTGGTTTTGGTAAAAGATAGTGTAGGTCAACGTCGGTGCTGGTCCTTTGAACAGGCCCTTCTACTGGATGAGAAATATCTTAGGCATATGAAGGAGTGGATTCCTGTTTTCATGTTGGAAAATCTGGGTAGTGCATCGGCTGGGATGGTCTGGGGTGCTTTTAAGGCTGGGGTTTGAGGGGAGACCTCCTGGTATAGTTGGGCCCATCAAAATAAAGAAAAGCTTAATTTAGAGGAACTGCATAAAGGGCTGTCATTTGCAGAGACAAATTTGATAGATGCGGTGGCCAGGGGTACCGAGTTTCAGATGGCACAAATGAGGGTGGTAGCTGCAAAAACAGCAATAGTGAGTAAGTCGACAAGGAAAGCTGCTGATAAATTTCTGACACAGAAACATAAATTCTATGAATATAGTGAGAGTGTGGGCCACCTCCTGGCAGTTCATACCAGACAGCAAACAATACAGCCTCATATAAAGGAAATTAGGGACCCTCTACTTGGATTGGTGACAAATAAATCTGGAATCAGGGCTGCCTTTCAGAGATTTTATCAGCAGCTATACTCTGAAGACTTGGTTAACACGTTTGAGGAAATGAATGGGTATTTGAATTTGGTTACATTGGGTAAAATAGGCACGAAAGATCTGGAGTACCTGAATCAACCAATAACGGTAGAAGAAATTACTTTAGCAATTTTTGCTCTACCTGCGGGCAAGGCAGTTGGTACAGATTTTATACCTGGAGAATTTGATAGGATCCTATACCTCAGCCTTAAAAAATACTTACTGGAGATTTTCTTGAAAGTACAAGAAGGAGAAGAATCACCCGGGTCCTAGGCCCTAGTGAATATTATAATATTTCAAAGGAAAGGAATGCCCCCTTCAGAGTTAGGCTCATACCGGCCAACCACCTTAATGAACAGCGACTCTAAAATCTGTTCCAAAATTTTGGTGACAAGGCTGTCCGGGATAATCAGTAAAATCGTCTCTTCGCTGCAGCATGGGTTCATTCCAGGTCGGGGAACCACAGATCATATAAGGCGGGTTATCACACTTTTTGACGCATCCTCAGTAAGGGGAGATCCTATGGCTCTAATACTTCTGGATGCAGAAAAAGCATTCAATAGAGTTTCTTGGCCCTATCTCTGGGCCTTGATTGAAAATATTGGACTTGGGATTCGGTTTGGATTGTCTCTAAAAGCATTGTATAAACAGCCTAAAGCTAGGATTTCATTGATGTGGGGGGCAGTCGGATTCAATCATGATACAAAGGGGGACAAGACAATGATGCTCTTGTTCTCCCCTGCTATTTGCCCTATATATTGACCCACTGATAAAGAAGATAGAAAATAACAAACTAATACTGCCTGTCAGATCCTACGATTTGGACACAAAAATCTTGGCCTATGTAGATGATTTAGCAATTGTTACCCCGGCTCCGGAAACTGCATTAAGGGAAATCGAGGAAAAGGCTTACCAGTTCGGCAAATTTTCGGGTTATCTTTTAAATCAGTATAAAACCCAAATTGTAAAGAACGGAGAGGTGGAGTTGAAGGATTGGTGGGTCGTGGAAGGGGCTATTTATTTGGGGGTTAATATTACATCTGACGCTGACAAAATCGTGGGGATGAATTTAGATCCATTAATTAAGAAAATCAGAGGGGAATTTGCTAGAATAAATAATCTATGACTGTCTTTGATAGGAAGAACTAACGTGGTCAAAATGGTCTTTCTCCCCAAAATCCTTTATTTTTTTAGAGCTATCCCTCTCGAAGTCGGGAATCAATGGTTTCATATAATTGAAGGTGTTATCTCAAGATTTTTGTGGGCTTATACTAGGTCTAGAAGGGTGCTCAAATACTTGACTCTCCCATGTGAGCGTGGGGGGCTAGCGGGACCTAATATCAGACTCTATTATTGGGCCACCGCCTTGCAACAGATGGTTACCATGTTAGGGACAAAAGGGAAGCCAGATCGGACTGCCCTACTCCATATGAACTCTCGATTGATGACATCGGGGGTTATCTGGCGGCAGCTAGAATATGGGTACTATAAAAGAGTGAGATTTAAGACACTCTGCTGCTCTTTCAAAATCTGGGCTTCGATTCGGAAGAAATTAGGTCTGGGACGCTTCAATTCTTATACCCAGCTTCATAAGAACCCCAACCTTCCAGAAATCTTTAGAGACTCTCTTGTGATTTGATGGGAAAAGGGTGGTCCTAACAAGTTAGGGCATTTCTTCTAGGAGGGGGAAATAGCTACGTTTGAGAACCTATGGCTTAGGTTTAATTTAGGACATAATTAATTTTTTTAATATCTTCAGGTTCGGGACTTCCTTGAAAAAAAAAGTGGGTGGCCCTGAAGGGTTCTTTAGAGTTGTGGTAGTTGAGAAGGTTCTGGCAATGAAAACTCCTATTGGGACACTTTATAAGTTGCTTGACGAGGCAATGCCAGACGATATGGATAAGCAGGAAATGTGGTGGCAAGAGAAGGTTTATGCAGGAAAAGATACTTTTCTTGAGTCCCGGAACTTAGCTCAGACTACTTTAATTTCCGCAAATTTGCAAGTGCAGGATTTTAAAACCTGTTACAAGTTATATTATACACCGGAGAAAATAGCGAAATGGGGGAGGAACAAAAAATGTGCACTGTCCTCGTTGCTACTTATACAGCGCTGACTTGGTTCATATGTTTGCAAGTTGTCCAGCCCTGGGGGGGACTGAAAGGGGATATAATGGAAATTTTTGGAGGTAGATTAGGATTAATAAGAGAACTGAATCCACAATTTATATTACTCGGGGTTGAGAACAAGGCAGTCCCTTGCCAGGCGCAGGCATTTGTGTTTATTGCAATGACGGTTCTAAGACTGTGTCTGGTGATGGCGTGGTTTGACCACTTTCCCCTGTTGGTTCAGCAATGGTTAGCCCGCCTCGTGGCTATTTATCATACTGAGATGGCAGTATACATACGGAAAGGCAAGGGTGCAAGCAGTGCTTTAAATGGGCCGGTACTCACCGGTACTGAGTACCGGCACTTCCGAATTTTCTTGCCGTCAGTACCGGCACTTTTCTTTATCCAGGGAGAGTACCGGTACCCTGTTCGGCGGCACAGCAGGCTCCGGTTAGAGCATCTCCTCCAGCTCAGGGCAGTGCTTCCGACGAGCGTGTGAGTCACTGAGCCCTCAGTGGCCTTGCAGAGTCCCTGCTGAAGATTCCAGCAGCGCCCACTTGAATGTCCCCAGACTGCAGGGGTTGAGAGGGCTTCCATCACGCTGTGATTAACAGGACAGGGTAATCACAGCGTGATGTAAGCCCTCTCCAACCCCCTGCAGTCTGGGGACAATTAGACTCTAGACACACCCTGCACTGTCGATCGGATACGCAAAGCCCATTCAGCTGAAAGTGATTTCGCCCCTCCCCCTCTCCATTAGGTGAGTGAAATGGGCTGGGACTGCCTGTTTTTGAGTGAGAGAACGAGGGAGAGTATCAGGACATATATTAAAGGGAATGTGTGGAATGCTTTTGCGTACAGGTCTGCTTGTTTCTGTCGGTTTGTGCGCTTGAGAATATATAGTATTATGCCAAACAACCATAAATAACAGTAGGGCATTAAGAAACAGCAAATATCACAAAACAAGAAAATGTTACCATATAATCCTGTTTGGCTTTCAATTGTGTAATGAGTTAACCTGTTTTCTTTACATAAACGCATTTCATGTGTTTTGATATGTGCTGCAACTTGTACAGAAGCCATTATGTACCATCATATCTTGCCCGTAGCCCCGCCCCTAGCTCCGCCCACTTGCCACACCTCTAGCTTATTTTAATGAGTACCTGCACTTATTTTTTCCCATTTAAAGCACTGGGTGCAAGGAAAAGGGGGCTTCGGGTGTGGGCTCTTTTTTCAGGCTTGATCTCTACAATGGCTGAGGGATAGGGGCGCTCTTCTATATGGCTTTTGTTAAAGAAAGAGGTAGCGGTGGTTTGTGGGGCAACCTTATCCATCTCGGGATAGTAATACTCTTTGTGTAATTAGATGAATTCAATTTTGCTATTTTTATTGGATTTGTATTAAATTGATTGTAAAATGACCTGTTTACCTGGGTAGAGGGGTGGGGGGGGGGATTGGATTGCATCTTGAAAAACTGATAATAAAGAATTTTTTTAAAGGATTTGAGTGGGGCAGATTGGAGTAGGGCAGACTGTTTTGGATTGGAGTGGGGCAGATTGTATTGGACTGGAGTAGGGCAGATTGGAATGAGGCAGATAGTTTTGGATTGGGGTGGGTCAGATTCTTTTGGATGGGAGTGGGGCAGGATGTTTTGGGTTATAGTGGGGCAGATTGTTTTAGAGCAGGTTGTTTTGGATTGGAGTGGGGCAGATTGTTTTGAATTGGAGTGGAGCAGATTGTTTTGGATTGGAGTAGGGCAGATTGCTCTGGTTTGGAGTGGGGTCGATTGTTTTCGATTGGAGTGGGGCAGATTGGAGTGGCACAAATTGTTTTGGATTGGGTGAAGCAGGTTGTTTTGGACTGGAGTGGGCAGATTGGAGTTTGGCAGATTGTTTTGGATTGGAGTGGGCAGATTGTTTTGGATTGGAGTGAGGCAGATTGTTTTGGATCGGAGTGAGGCGGATTTGAGTGGGGCAATTAGTTTGGATTGGAGTGGTGCAGATTGTTTTGGATTGGAGCCGGGCAGATTGAAGCAGGGCAGATTGTTTTGGATTAGGGCGGATTGAAGTGGATTGGTGTTGAGTGGATAGAATTTGAGGGTGGTGAATTGAGATGGAGTGAGGTGGATTGGATTGGAGTGAGGGCAGCTTGGAGTGGGGCAGATTGAAGTAGGGGAGATTGTTTTGAATTGGAGTGGGGCAGATTGTTTGTTTTAGAGTGTGGCAGATTGTTTTGTATTGAAGTGGGTGGATTGGAGTGGAGCAAATTGTTTTGGATTGGGGCAGGTTGTTTTGGATTGGGGTGAGGCAGGTTGTTTAGGACTGGAGTGGGCAGATTGGAGTTCAGCAGATTGTTTTGGATTAGAGTGGGGCAGATTGTTTTGGATTGGATTTGGGCAGATTGCAGTGAGGCAGATTTTTTTGGATTGGAATGGAGCAGTGTGGATTGGGGCAGTTTGGAGTGGTGTGAGGTGGATTGGACTGCAATGGGGTAGATCGAGTTGGGCTGGATTGGTGTGATGTGGATTGGAGAGGGGCAGATTGTTCTGGATTGGAGTGGGACTGATTGCTTGTATTACAGTGGGGTAGATTGTGTTGGATTGGAGTGGGGCGGATTGGCGTGGGGCAGATTGTTTTGGATTGGAGTGGGGCAGACTTGAGTGAAGCAGATTGTTTTAGATTGGAGTGGGGCAGATTGTTTTGGATTGAGTGTGGCAGATTGGAATGGGGCAGATTGTTTTGAATTGGAGTGGGGCAGATTATTCTGGATTGGAGTGGGGAAGATTGTTTTGAATTGGAGTAGGGCAGACTGGAGTGGGACAGATTGTTTTGGATTGGAGTAGGGCAGATTGTTTTGGATTGGAGTTGGGCAGATTGGAGTGGGGCAGATTGTTTTGGATTGGGGCAGATTGGAGTGGAGCAAGGTGGATTGGATTGGAGTGGGGTAGAATGAATTGGGCTGGATTGAATTGGTGTGGGGTGGATAGGATTTGAGGGGGTGAATTGGGATGGATTGAGGTGGATTGGAGTAGGGCAGATTGGAGTGGGGCGGATTGGAGAGGGTAGATTGTTTTGGATTGGAGTGCGGCAAATTGTTTTGCAGTGGGGCAGATTGTTTTGGATTGGAGTGGAGCAGATTGTTTTGGACTGGAGGGGAGCAGAGTGAAGTGGGGTGGCTTGGGAAGAGTGGACTGTGGTGGATTGGAGTGGATTGGGAGAATGGGGTGGACTGGATTGGTCTGGGGTGGGCTGCATTGAGTGTGGTGGATTAGATTGAGTAGACTGTTGTGGGGTGAGGTCGGGTAGATTGTCGTGGATTAGAGTGGGGTGAATTGGATTGGAGTGGGGTGGATTGGGGTGTACTGCACTGCATAATTTCGAAAATTACACATAGGAAAGAAACAATGTTGCTTTGCAATGTATAAAACAAGATAATGTCATCTTTTGAGGACAGCGCCCATGAGCAAAAACAAAACATAACATCAGTGCAAAGTGAGAAAATAATGTTTTTGCCATTCACACTCCTTCTGTTTGCAGGGCACTAGAAGTTAAAAGAACAAAATAGTACCTCAATCACGTTGGGAGCAGCGGACAGACACTGATTAAATTCAGTCAATCAGTACCTGTTCCCTGCTCCACAGAAAGGAACGGAAATTATGCTATGCCTGCAGTGACCAATTACGACGCTGTAAAAACGTGCCATGCTAGCCAACAAATGGTAAGCAACGGGCCGGGCTCCAAGCCCTTTTCTATATACAAGTGTGTCTCCCAAGCGAGACGCATGCGCTAGCGCATGCTCTCGCAGGCTCGACCCTAAAAATCAGTCAAAGCAGGGACAAACGCTATCCAGAGCCATGCAGAGGACCTTTTCTGTTGCAACAGCACCACCCTCTGCATACCTGCAGTGGACACTTGGAGCAATGCCAATATTTTGGACCTTGGCAATAACCATGTGCTCATCCAGACTAACTCCTGCAAATGCTGACTGTGAGGGCTGGGTTCCCCTCGTAGTGTAGGCCACAGCTTTGGACAATAAATGGCACACGCACACAATACTGCTGGGGTCGCCTAGTGAACCACGAGAGTTCAGACCGCTTTTATTTATACCTTTGGGCCATGCCTGGCCCTCCTGTTGTGTATTTGCAACAGTATATAGAGGAGGCCGGGTGGCACTCTACATCCCTCCCAACTTTTGCTAGCATAAAACATTTTGGTGTGAAACATGAAAATGCAACCATCACATACATAGTCTTTCAGTCTCAGGCTGGGTGTCAGATTGGGTTGGAGTCCATACCTCTGTCTGCGGCCACTCTCTCCCTGTCTCTCAACTGGCCTCTTTTCGATCCACTTGGCCGGACGGTGAGCACTTGATCAGGCTTGGTGTGGTCACCACTATTAGTTCAGGACTGGACGGTGATGTGTTTGTGACAGGTCTGGAGACATCAGCTTCTGACATGTTGGGCTCTTCAGATGCGTGGGGGTGGTTGCTGTCACCATTCGGTTGAGACTTGATCTGTTTGAACCATGACACATTGGGTGACACGGAGGTCTGTCCACACAGGGTGGTCATCATTGTTCCCTTGATACTGGTGATCTCCTACACTTCTTTTTCGAAGGGGGTACAAAATTTCCACTCGGAATGATGGTCTTTCAGCACCGCCTGGTCACCGACAGCAAGGTCAGGGGCCATCGCTCCTTGCAGGCCCTGTCGTTTGTGGCCTGTCGTTTTTCTTGGGTGGCTTTAATGTCAATTTCTTCTGGGCTCCAACTTGGTCCAGCTGGGATGACGTCTTGGGTGTGTCTTCTCAGTAATAGATTGCTTGGAGCACAACCAGTGGTGCTGTGAGGTGTCTGTCAGTAGGCTCTCAAGAACGGTGTAGGCAGCACTTGGCAACCTCACCACGCTCCACCTTGATCCTGAGGGCTCTGTTCAGGGTGTGCATGAAGCGCTCAGCCTCGCTGTTCGCCTGAGGCCACTGTGGGGTTATCTTCCTGTTTTGGATGTGCAGGCTTTGGAGGTATGTCTGGAAATCATTTCATCAGGGACACCCAGGAGTGCGAATACTTTCTCGAGCATTGGCTTGACATTTCCAAATGCGGTTGGCCTGACCAGCTCTACCACTGGAAACTTTGAGTGACTGTCTATAATCAAAGCAGTGAGCCTGCCATCGGGGGAACTGCCAAAGACCATGCTGAACTGTGACCACGGTGTTGTGTACGCTTCCTCTGTGATTATTGGAGCATTCAGTGGGTCTCCACTTATGATGCACAAGAGTGGCAGTTGTAAACTTTTTCATCAACCCACTTGTCCACCCCTAGGAACCACACTTTGTCTCTGAGGTGAGCCTTTGATTTCACAGTCCACTGCCGTGCTTTCTTGGCCTTGACTATACTGGTGTCTCTTTCTGTGGCTTCACAGATCTCATCCAGTGATAGGGCTTTTGGGCAGGTCTTGTGAGTTACCATTTGTAAGAATTCCCCTGCACCTTCATCTGTCTCTGATAAATTGTTGTCATCTGGTGCTGCCGCTGGGTGACAGGACAAATAGTCCGCCGGGTTGTTTGTGACAGGCTGGTATGTGATTTCGAAGGACTAGAGTTGGAGTTGCATGGCCGATCGTTCAGTATGAGGTGGCCCATTCCTGGCAGTGCCAGTAAAGAGAGGCATTAGGGGTCTGTGGTCGTTCACGACGTGAAATTGCTGTCCACAGAGGTATAAGTGGAAGTGCCGACATGCCCATCTGATCGCCAATGCTTCCCTCTCGATCTGGGTGTAGCGTATCTCAGTGTCGGTGAGCGCCCAGCTTGCGTATGCTATGGGGAGTCAGGAGCATTCTTCTTTTCGTGCAGTAGGACTGAGCCCAGGCCCACTGAGCTAGCGTCCATGACCAGTTCCGTTCTACGCTGGGTGTCGAAGTTGGGCATTGTGTCATCCATCAGGAGTGCCTCTTTCACGTTGTTGAAGGCCTGTTTCGCCTGAATGTTCAAGTCCCAGAGGCGATCATGCTTGGTCCGGACATGGAGTGGTTCCAATAGGGTGACCAGATTGGGGATGAACCACCCACAGTAGTTTGCCATGCCCACAAAGCTTCTGACTTCGGATGCATTTTGTGGGTGAGCCACAGTCCTGAGGGCATCTACCTTCTTTGGGTCGACATGTAGCCCTTCGCTGGAGAACCAGTAGCCGAAGAATTTGACTGAGTTGGTGTAAAAGGAGCTTATCTTCCTGTGGAGGGTGAGCCTGCTATCTGCCAGTCTCTGTAGCATGCTCTGAGGCACGCGTGATGATCTTCTAGGGTGTCTGACTTTAATAGAATGTCATCACTCACGTTGACCATGCATATCAGCTCAGATAGTATTTCTCTGATAACATTTTGGAAGACTTCAGCCGCGGACGATATCCCAAAGTTTAGGTGTTGGTATCATTGGAGCTCAATGTTGGTGGAGAAGTTGCTAATGTACGTACTCGCTTCATCTAGCTGCATCTGGTGGTAGCCGGCATTCAGATCTATTTTCGAAAACCAACGAACTCCGTTGAGGTCTGCTACAATCTTTTTATTAGTGGGAGTGATGTGTCGCTTCCAGTGTATTGCCTTGTTTGATAACCTCATGTCCATGCACAATCGGATGGACCCTGTTTGTTTGGGGGCTATAATTAGGGGTGACACCCATGGTGTGGGTCCAGTCACTCCCTCGATGACTCCTAGCCTTTCAAGCTGGTTCAGGTCCTTTTCTACCAGCAGGCGTAGGTGAAAGGGTACTCTTCTGTGCCGAAGTTCCATGGATCGGATGATTTCGTCAATGTGCAGTTTGACTTTCCAGCCTGTGAGGTACTCAGGCCTCGAAACTGTTGCGGGAATCCTCGAGGATGTTCGCACCTTGAGAGTCATGTACTTGGCAGGCAAAGAACACTAGTCTGACGTCCTCCGCTGAATGGCATCCAAAGAGGATGTCGGTGTTGCCTTTGGTCACATGGAATCTCGCTTGCATGGTCTGACCTTCATTTACTACAGTGACGCTGATCACTCCTCTCAGAGGTAGGGGTTCAGTCCCTCCATAAGTATAGATCCTGGCCTTGGTGGGTATTATTTGTGGGCGTGGCAACAGCCTTTTAAATTGGGTAGTGTCCATGACATTCACGAATGTGCCTGTGTCTATGAGGGTGGTGATTTCTGCTTTCCCCATGAGTACCTTGCACATTGGCGCTGGTCTTTTCCGGTGATTCTCCCTGCCTGTGAATGATATTGTGAAGTCTTCATTGTCATCATCATCATCTTCAGCCCGGGCCACGGGTTCCCAGTATTGCGCGAGATGCTCGTCTTTGTCATTGTGTATAGAGAGATGACAGAGAGTGTGACGCCTTCTTCTTTGTTGTCCTGAGCTGTTGGCCGGAGCACCATTGTGGCATGTTTTGGCGAAGTGGTTCATGCAGCCGCATTTTCAGCAGGACATTTCTTGAGCTGGACATGTGTTTGGTGTTCAGTGCATCATACCACAGTTCCTGTGTCCTCATTCAGGCTACCTCACCGGGGTGGTAGTGTGCTGGCGCGTGGGGCGCCACTGAATTGTGCCAACTCGCTCCTCTTTGATTTTGACTGTGCGCATTGGTTTAGACTGGGTCGACCTGGGCATCTGCTAGTCCGTGTGACCTGGCTAGGATTAGGATTTCATTGAGGGAGATGCCTGGCTGGCGGAGAATTAGCTTGGGCAGGGCAGAGAGTCGACAGCCTTGGATTATCTGTACACTGATCTCGTCAGCCTAATTCATGCTGGTGCATACCAGCATGCACAGGCCCGCGTAGAATGCATCCACGGACTCACTTACTGTCTGGCGAGCTTCTCGTAACTTGAACCTCTCATAATTTAGGTTTAGTTGTGGGTTTAGCCGTTTAGGGCAGCCATTGCTGCATTGAAGCCATCATCCCCTCCAGCTTGGCGCCACCCAAATAGAGCATCATGGATCATTTGACGGCGCCATCAGATTCGCGGGTGGCGCAAAAATAGTGTTAGAGTTGCCGAACCCACTGGTGCCATCGTGGCATGGCCATAGCTGGATCCACCAGTTGTCTGAACGGAGGTAGAGGGGCAACAGAGGCCTGTGCACCTTGCTGAGGGGCAGGCAGTGGTGCGTTTTGCGGCTCGGCAGACATGTCCCCTTCCGGATCACCTCATGTGAGTCGTCGCAGTGGCCAGCAGGGTGGTGAAGCCCAGAGCTTCTCGTGTGCACCCTCACCAGGGGGAGGTGTGCATGCAGTTGCGGGTGCAGCTCACCTTTGACTTGTGTGAGTGCATGGACAGGTACGGTCCACAGGGCACAGCTAGTTGGCACGGTGACAGGGCCTCACTGAATCCAGAATGGCCCCGACAACAGGCAGGGGCAGGCGCCAGACACACTGCTCCCTGGAAGGGCAGCAATGGATAATGCAGGAGTTTGCTGGGGAGGTAGAAGAGGCTGAGAGGCCCACACACAGGAGTCTAAGATGAATGGCCACACTTGGTGATGCCAGGCCAGCACGTCTTCACTACCTCAGGACGAAACTGCAGCCCAGTTGTTGATTACGGGGCTGCAATACAGTGTGCAGCCACTAGGTGGCCCTGCGACCTTGTGGCTGGCCGTAGTTCAGCACAGAGAGGGAGCGCAGGAGCTCCGCAGGCCGCAGAGGGGCTGTGCAGCAGGTGGAGGTGGGCGCAGGAGCAGAGGCTAGGGTTCAGGTCACTGACCTACCTCGCGGAAGCAGACTCGGCACCTCGAATCACAGGTGGGCACTCTTCTCCCGACAGGGAGAACAGCAACGAGCTGCAGTGTGCCATCGTGCAAGTGGCTTCAGGCACCGCTGGGCAGGGCGAAGCATTAGCAGGGTGACGGTGTCCTTGCACGTGTGGAGAACAGACCGGTCTCGTAACCAGCGTGAAGACTGGGTCCCCCTCATGGTGTAGGATGCAGCTTTGGACAATAAATGGCACACGCACAAAATAATGCTGGGGTCGCAGAGTGAACTCCGCTTTTATTTATAACTTCGAACTGAGCCCAGCCCTCCGGTTGTGTATTTGCAACAGTATATAGTAGAGACAGCACTCAACACTGACGACAGGCAAATTTGCTCTGAAGCGGCAACTGGCTCCATATTGCACTATATGAATGCTATAATTCTCCAAAGGAGAATTTCTTGAATATTTAAGACTCAAATCTCCTTGTGTTCAACGCCCAGGGCATACAGTATTGGGTACTGAGGGAGAGCTGACGTGTAGCTATAATGAGTGCAGCCAAGAGTGGTGAGAGGAGCAAATTATACCCCAATTATGACTGTGTTTTACTTCCCAATCAGGGATAAAGGGGGACGTTTTTTAGGTCGAGCCTGGGCAGCGCATGCGCTGCTCTGTGAGTCATGCTGTATTCAGGTATGACTTGGTATGACTTGGTCAGGTATGGACTCTCAACCCATATTTTTCATTGGCTTGTGTCACTGTCCTTTGAAAACTGTAGCTTTTCATTGGCCAATAGGCTTAGCAGTCCCTCCTTAGTACCACCTTGTCTCATCTTGTAACCTCCCATAAGGACTGACCCTCTTATGCATGTTGGTACTCGGTAGGCATTAATTACAGCCTCCTAGGAATATTTTGTTAAATTGTTTTCACCTGCCTGCTTTTGCAGGCAAGACATGCTCACTCCTAAGTTTTTTTTTTTATAGCACGGCCGCGCCTTTGGTTTATATGCGGTAATGAACGTGGCCGCATGTTTTTTGTACTATTTATTCACTTTTTTGTTGTTGTTGTTTACAAGCGCCCCATGCCACACTTTCACGTTAACAGAGGCCGCTCCCCTTTCTTTAGACGAGCCGCGTCTAAAGAAAGGTCTGGGCATGGGGTTCTTTTACAAAAAAAAGCATTTGTTTGTCAACTTGACAAACAAATGCTTTTTTTTGTAAAAGGGTCCCATACCGCACTTTCACTTTAATGGCGGCCGTGCCCCTTTCTTTAGATGCGGCTCGTCTAAAGAAGGAGGTGCGGCCTCTATTAACATAAAAGCGCAGCATGGGGCACTTGTAAACAACAAAAAATATTTGCAATGCAATAGGTCTCGCATTTGCGAGAATTTAAAGTTATTGTCATTTACAATGCCAATAGCTCAAACTCTCGTAATGTGAGGTCTTTTGCATTGCAAATGCTTGTCTTGCTTGCATTGGACATCAGATGAGAGCAGAAGGGCTTTTATCATCCAAGATATCCGAATGACCACTCGCAAACAGTGGAGGAGACGTTCATGAATTCTGCAATGTACCCATCCGACGGGAAACCTCCAAAGGACAATGAATAATAGTGTAAACTAAAAAAAGACCATCTAACCTGTACGATTTGACGATCGTAATAGGAAAATGAGGGATGGGGGAAGTGAAAAGAAAAAAAAAACTAGAATGATTTTGAGCATTTTTATTTTGTAAAGAGAAATCTTCCCAAGGAGCGTTTTAGAACTAAAAAAACCTCACACATATGGCCCTTTAAATCTCTAAATGTCCCAAACAATATCAATGTTCCGCAAAATTTGAAATCAACATACATTTTTCAGTTTATAGGTAAAAAATAAACGTGGTGCTTTTATTGAGGCGATGAGAACAATTTAAGTGAGTTAAAGAAGCAATTTGGCTTCCAGAGATAACTTATTTGTTTATATCTACGTTTTTTATAGCACAACAGTGCTCAGTGAGGCGCCAGGTTGTCTGCAGAGATACTAAAAAGAATCCTGATTTATATGAAGAGCATGAATTAATCTGTTTCAAAATACATTCTTACAAAAAACTCGTGGTTAGATTTTTTTTACTTTCTATGGGGAACAGTGGAGCCTAGCCATCCAGTGCTGAATGGTAAAACATCATAAAAACCACAGGAGTTAAATCATGGTATTGCGGAGTGTGGTGGTAGTGGGGGTGGATGGGGGTGCAGGAGGTGTTTCCACCTCCTTTTTGAGTTCTGGCACACTGTAGCATTTCTGTAATTCAAATTGGCTCAGATTATGAGTGAACTGGAATTTTCTGGCTCCTACACAAATCCTTGTTTGCGCAGAGGTTGTAATTTCTGAGTCGTGCGGACTTTATCATACCTGGTAATTAAACTTGATGCAATAGAGTCTGCACCCTTTGTTAAATTTCCGAAAGTCAAACATGCAGGTATTTAACGGGAGAAAAATGTAAGGCATTTACAGTGACACGTGGACTTAAGTGCTCCTAGCACCAAAATACACGTTAATCCACAACAACTCAGAAGAGGTCGCACTTGATAAATTTGAAACAAAAGGACCTCAGGCTTTGTCAGGTGCTATAAATATCTCCTACCAATCAGGAACACTCATGATCAGAGCCATTGTGTTGCTAAATATATCACGCAATGATGCATGCAGGATTTTTTTTTGTGCAGGAAGGGGGACCTTCCTACACAAAAATAATCCTAAGAGGCATTTTCCTCTTTTTATGTGTGCTACAGAATGCAGCACACATGGAAAGAGCAAAAAAACGAGGAGAAATAAACATATTTCTCCTCATTACACCTCACCCCGGGAGGCGCACTGATTTTGCGCGTCCTCATGTTTACATCACTTTGTAAATCTCAGGCAGCATCAAATTCTATGGGTGTTGAATGGGAAAATCCACAGCAAAGCCCATGGAATGCCTCCGGGCACAGAATAAGGCGACGAAGCGATTTGCGCTCCTTCGCCTTAGTCATGATTTATAAGGCCACTCAAAGCCACGCAGGGTGGCTTTGCATGGCTTCATAAATCGAAACGAGAGCCATTTGTCACGTATGTACCACTTTACGTGGTGCAAAAGGGACGCAGGGCTCACATAAATAAGCCCCCTAAGTCTAGAGAAAGGTAGCACAGTGCGTAAGGCGGGACGTCCCCAAATAGCGCATTCTAATGTGGTTTTGCCGTTTCGCCACATTGTGACTAACAGCTAATACTTTCAGTACTTTAAGTGGGCAGATACTATAAGTCACTCAGTACCTGCACTTCTTTAATTTGGAAAGGACAGTGCTCGCAATTCTCACCACTGCTTCAATGCTTTTAATGGGAGAATACTGGCATGTCTTATCAGCAAAATCTGGGGGAAGGCGTATCTGCACTTCTGTATTTCCATGTCAAGCACTGACTACTTTTAACATATAATTAAATATCGCCAAATTATCAGTCTTTGACGGGTGAAAAGCTGACTCTGCCCAATCAGTATTTAAACCAGTGACTGCCCCAGGTTACACACAACTCATAATAAAAACACAGGGATGGAGGAATAGGCATGGATTTAAACACATTTTACAAAGTACGCAAGTCAACATACAAAAACATTTCTTTATGAGTGCAAAATTCACAATGGTCACCTTGGCCCCTGTGCAATAATTCCATCGTGGGGTTAGCTCCTCCCATCCTGACAGGATATTTTGTACACTTCCCAGGATGTTGAGTAATATCTTGCATTGTCAATGCAATACACCTTAGTAACATGTCTTTGTATTCTAGCAAGGACTGCCAGCCCCATTGACTTATGCCAATATCTAGTTGACTACTCTGCTTTCTCCTACCCTAGCCTGTCTCCAGCTTCGAACTTGTCTCATTTCTCCAAATGTTCTCGGTACAAATATACTTCTCTCTACATTTTTTGTGTGGAGGTGTCGCTCTTACCTCTTTTCTCTGCATATGTGTAAGCTTATGGGTAGGTTTCACTTATATTCTACAAACATTCTCATTAATTTAACGGATGTCATATGTGGTGCCCGATAATCCTTGACAGCATCACTCGCTGGTCGTCCAGCCAACAGTAACCTTTGTATATGTTTGGCACGGATGTCTGTGTGCTTGCGTGGTTGTGATGGCTATTTCTGATGAATGCCCTGTCATTTAGATTATGTCGCCAAAAGCCCACTCGTATTGCTGCATCTTGGTAACATCACTCACTATAGTCCTTTTCACGAACAGAGGCACTGCGAGTTTAATTTGAGTTAAGATTACGATCTATACCACACCCCTGGACACTGACTAAGTTTATATGAGTACAAGTACTAGAGGCACCGTCACCTTCGTACTTGCTGGTAATCTCACCCACCTTAAACACCACTCACCTAAATCATAATAATGATTGTCTACAAACAATGTCTAAACTAGACCTTGGTATTCTTGTTGTTTTTTATATCTCCCTCCCCCTTTCCCTTAGGTCTTTCTCCTCGGGATCCTTTGACCCGGGGTCCTTAACTGCATCTGGTTACCATCTGGTAATTACTGAACCAGTATTGCGGTAGTGCCAGAGTACCTTTACATTATTCCTTGGTCCTGATGAAGTGCCACCAGACCCATTAGGGGCTAACTAGGCACGAAACATGTCGACCTCATGCACCACACTAGCCCTATAGGATCATTATATCCAATTAGGGCCCACCTTTTTAGTTAGGCTAATGCCCCTTGAGAATAAATACAATAGTTAAGGTTGCCCTAGACCTATTTTATCCTTCACACTCACTGCACTACTTAGCCCACACACCCGCACTCACCCTACGGCTTCATCATCAAAAGATCTCCGCCAAAGAGCCCCTTCGCGGGTGCCCGTCGGGCATTGCAGCGCCGTCCCGATGAGGAGCAGGCCCAATGATGAAGCATGACATCCTTCGGGGTGTGTGAGGGCACTTTTTTAGAAAAGACCTTCTCCCCTCCCCCTCCCTTAGGAACTGCACACCCTCGTGATTCGCACTATCCACACCACAGCCATCCGCCTTTCTTTGACTATGATGGGATCTCACACATGCGCGTCTCTGACTTTGAAGTCATCTCCCACATGTGTGTCTCTCTAGTGTCCTCAGTGAATATTAGAATCTGTTGGAGTGGTGTATATGTGTGTGTGTACATTCCCACACCTCAAAACCTTTGTGAGAATTCATATCTTCCTAGTATTCTCAGTGCACTGGACATTAACATTTCTCTGGCATTCTCAGTGCACTGCACATTAACATTTCGCTTGTATTCTCACTGCACTGCATATTAACATCTCTCTAGGATTCTCAGTGCACTGCACATTAATATCCGTCTGGCATTCTCAGTGCACTGCACATTAACATATTTCTGCTATTCTCAATGCACCGCACATTCATATCTCTCTAGTACTCTCAGTGCACTGCACATTCATGTCACTCTAGGATTCCCAGTGCACTGCACATTAACATCTCTCTAGTATTCTCAGTGCACTGCACATTCATATCACTCTAGGATTCTTGGTGCACTGCACATTAACATCTCTCTAGTATTCTCAGTACACTGCACATTAACATCTCTCTGGTATTCTCAGTACACTACACATGAACATCTGTCTGGTATTCTCAGTGCATTGCACATTAACATCTCTCTAGGATTCTCAGTACACTGCACATTAACATCTCTCTGGTATTCACAGTGCACTGCACATTACCATATCTCTAGGATTCTCAGTACTGCACATTCATATCTCTCTAGTATTCTCAGTGCACTGCACATTCAAATCACTCTAGTATTCTCAATGCACTGCACAGTAACATCTCTCTAGTATTCTCAGTGCACTGCACATTCACATCTTTCTAGTATTCTAGGTGCACTGCACATTCACATCTCTCTAGTATACTCGGTGCACTGCACATTCAAATATCTCTAATATTCTCGGTGCACTGCACATTACCATCACTAAGGTATTCTCAGTACACTACACATTAACATCTCTCTGGTATTCTCAGTGCATTGCACATTAACATCTCTCTAGGATTCTCAGTACACTGCACAGTAACATCTCTCTGGTATTCTCAGTGCACTGCACATTAACATGTCTCTAGGATTCTCAGTACCGCACATTTATACCTTTCTAGTATTCTCAGTGCAACGCACATTCATATCTCTCTAGTATTCTCAGTGCACTGCACAATCAAATCACTCTAGTATTCTCAGGGCATTGCACAGTAACATCTCTCTAGTATTCTCAGAGCACTGCACATTCACATCTTTCTAGTATTCTCGGTGCACTGCACATTCACATCTCTCTAGTATACTCGGTGCACTGCACATTCAAATATCTCTAGTATTCTCGGTGCACTGCACATTACCATCACTAGGGTATTCTCAGTGCACTGCACATTAACATATCTCTGGCAATTCTCAGTGCACTGCACATTAACATCTACACCTCTCTGGTATTTTCAGTGCACTGCACATTTACATCTATCTGGTATTCTCAGTGCACTGCACATTAACATCTCTCTGGTATTCTCAGTACACTGCACATTCATATCTCTCTAGTATTTTCAGTGCACCGCACATTCATATCTCTCTAGTATTCTTAATGCACTGCACATTCATATCACTCCAGGATTCTCTGTGCACTGCACATTAATATCTCTCTAGTATTCTCAGTACACTGCACATTAACATCTCTCTGGTATTCTCGGTACACTACACATTAACATCTCTCTGGTATTCTCAGTGCACTGCACATTAACATCTCTCTAGGATTCTCAGTACACTGCACATTAACATTTCTCTGGTATTCTCAGTGCACTGCACATTAACATTTCTCTAGGGTTCTCAGTACTGCACATTCATATTTCTCTAGTATTCTCAGTGCAATGCACATTCATGTTTCTCTAGTATTCTCAGTGCACAGCAGATTAATATCACTCTAGTATTCTCAGTGCACTGCACAGTAACATCTCTCTAGTATTCTCAGTACACTGCACATTAACATCTCTCTGGTATTCTCAGTGCACTGCACATTAACATGTCTCTAGGATTCTCAGTACCGCACATACCTTTCTAGTATTCTCAGTGCAATGCACATTCATATCTCTCTAGTATTCTCAGTGCACTGCATAATCAAATCACTCTAGTATTCTCAGGGCACTGCACAGTAACATCTCTCTAGTATTCTCAGAGCACTGCACATTCACATCTTTCTAGTATTCTCGGTGCACTGCACATTCACATCTCTCTAGTATACTCGGTGCACTGCACATTCAAATATCTCTAGTATTCTCGGTGCACTGCACATTACCATCACTAGGGTATTCTCAGTGCACTGCACATTAACATATCTCTGGCAATTCTCAGTGCACTGCACATTAACATCTACACCTCTCTGGTATTTTCAGTGCACTGCACATTTACATCTATCTGGTATTCTCAGTGCACTGCACATTAACATCTCTCTGGTATTCTCAGTACACTACACATTCATATCTCTCTAGTATTTTCAGTGCACCGCACATTCATATCTCTCTAGTATTCTTAATGCACTGCACATTCATATCACTCCAGGATTCTCTGTGCACTGCACATTAATATCTCTCTAGTATTCTCAGTACACTGCACATTAACATCTCTCTGGTATTCTCGGTACACTACACATTAACATCTCTCTGGTATTCTCAGTGCACTGCACATTAACATCTCTCTAGGATTCTCAGTACACTGCACATTAACATTTCTCTGGTATTCTCAGTGCACTGCACATTAACATTTCTCTAGGGTTCTCAGTACTGCACATTCATATTTCTCTAGTATTCTCAGTGCAATGCACATTCATATTTCTCTAGTATTCTCCAGTGCACAGCAGATTAATATCACTCTAGTATTCTCAGTGCACTGCACAGTAACATCTCTCTAGTATTCTCAGTACACTGCACATTAACATCTCTCTGGTATTCTCAGTGCACTGCACATTAACATGTCTCTAGGATTCTCAGTACCGCACATACCTTTCTAGTATTCTCAGTGCAATGCACATTCATATCTCTCTAGTATTCTCAGTGCACTGCACAATCAAATCACTCTAGTATTCTCAGGGCACTGCACAGTAACATCTCTCTAGTATTCTCAGAGCACTGCACATTCACATCTTTCTAGTATTCTCGGTGCACCGCACATTCACATCTCTCTAGTATACTCGGTGCACTACACATTCAAATATCTCTAGTATTCTCGGTGCACTGCACATTACCATCACTAGGGTATTCTCAGTGCACTGCACATTAACATATCTCTGGCAATTCTCAGTGCACTGCACATTAACATCTACACCTCTCTGGTATTTTCAGTGCACTGCACATTTACATCTATCTGGTATTCTCAGTGCACTGCACATTAACATCTCTCTGGTATTCTCAGTACACTGCACATTCATATCTCTCTAGTATTTTCAGTGCACCGCACATTCATATCTCTCTAGTATTCTTAATGCACTGCACATTCATATCACTCCAGGATTCTCTGTGCACTGCACATTAATATCTCTCTAGTATTCTCAGTACACTGCACATTAACATCTCTCTGGTATTCTCGGTACACTACACATTAACATCTCTCTGGTATTCTCAGTGCACTGCACATTAACATCTCTCTAGGATTCTCAGTACACTGCACATTAACATTTCTCTGGTATTCTCAGTGCACTGCACATTAACATTTCTCTAGGGTTCTCAGTACTGCACATTCATATTTCTCTAGTATTCTCAGTGCAATGCACATTCATATTTCTCTAGTATTCTCAGTGCACAGCAGATTAATATCACTCTAGTATTCTCAGTGCACTGCACAGTAACATCTCTCTAGTATTCTCAGTGCACTGCACATTCACATCTTTCTAGTATTCTCGGAGCACTGCACATTAACATCTATCTAGTGTTCTCGGTGCACTGCACATTCATATATTTCTAGTATTCTCGGTGCACTGCACATTCATATCACTCTAGGATTCTCGGTGCACTGCATATTACCATCTCTCTAGTATTCTCAGTGCACTGCACATTACCATCTCTCTAGTATTCTCAGTGCACTTCACATTAACATACCTCTGGCATTCTCAGTGCACTGCACATTAACATCTCTCTGGTACTCTCAGTGCACTGCAAACTAACATATCTCTAGGATTCTTAATGCACTCCACACAAACATCTCTTTAGGATTCTCAGTGCACTGCACATTCATTTCACTCTAGAATTCTCAGTGCACTGCACATTAACATCTAACTAGTATTATCAGTGCACAGCACATTCATATCTCTCTAGTTTTCTTGGTGCATTGCACAATCCTATCACTCTAGGATTCTTGGTGCACTGCACATCAACATCTCTCTAGTATTCTCGGTACACTGCATATTACATCTCTCCAGTATTATCAGTGCACTGTACATTAACATCTCTCTGGTATTCTCAGTGCATTGCACATTAACATCTCTCTGTTATTCTCACTGCACTGCACATTAACATCTCCCTAGGATTCTCAGTACTCTGCACATGAACATCTCCCTAAGATTCTCAGTACACTGCACATTAACATCTCTCTGGTATCCTCAGTGCACTGCACAGTAACATCTCTCTGGTATTCTCAGTACACTGCACATTATCATCTCTCTGGTATTCTCAGTGAAGCACACTTTCACATCGCTCTAGTATTCTCAGTGCTCTGCCCATTCATATCTCTCTTATTCTCAGTGCACTGCACATTCATATCTCTTTAGTATTCTCGGTGCACTGCACATTCACATCTCTCTAGTATTCTCGGTGCACTGCAAATTCATATCACTCTAGGGTTCTCGATGCACTGCACATTACCATCTCTCTAGTATTCTCAATAAACTGCACATTAACATCTCTCTGGTATTCTCGGTGCACTTCACATTAACATCTCTCTAGGATTCTCAGTACGCTGCACATGAACATATCTCTACGATTCTCAGTACACTGCACATTAACATCTCTCTGGTATCCTCAGTGCACTGCACAGTAACATCTCTCTGGTATTCTCAGTACACTGCACATTATCATCTCTCTGGTATTCTCAGTGAAGTACACTTTCACATCGCTCTAATATTCTCGGTGCTCTGCCCATTCATATCTCTTTAGTATTCTGATTGCACTGTACATTCATATCTCTTTAGTGTTCTCGGTGCACTGCACATTCACATCTCTCTAGTATTCTCGGTGCACTGCACATTCACATCTCTCTAGTATTCTCGGTGCACTGCAAATTCATATCACTCTAGGGTTCTCGATGCACTGCACATTACCATCTCTCTAGTATTCTCAATAAACTGCAAATTAACATCTCTCTGGTATTCTCAGTGCACTTCACCTTGACATATATCTGGTATTCTCAGTGCACTGCACATTAACATCTCTCTGGTATTCTCAGTGCACTGCACATTAACATCTCTCTAGGATTCCCAGTACACAGCACATTAACATCTCTCTAGCATTCTCAGTAAACTGCACATTAACATCGCTCTGGTATTCTCAGTGCACTGCACATTGACATCTCTCTAGGATTCTCAGTGCAATGCACATTAACATCTCTCTCGTATTCTCAGTGCACTGCACATTCATATCACGCTAGTATTTTCAGGGCACTGCACATTCATATCTCTCTAGTATTCTCAGTGCACTGCACATTCATATCACTCTAGGATTTTCAGTGCATTGCACATTAACATATCTCTGGTATTCTCAGTGCACTGCACATTACGATCTCTCTGGTATTCTCAGTGCACTGCACATTAACATCGCTCTGGTATTCTCAGTGCACTGCACATTAACATCTCTCTGCTATTCTCAATGAACTGCACTTTCATATCGCTCTAGTATTGTCAGTGCTCTGCACATTCATATCTCTCTAGTATTCTCAGTGCACTGGACATTTATATCTCTCTAGTACTCTCATTGCACTGCACATTCATATCACTCTAGGATTCCCGTGCACGGCACATTAATATCTCCCTGGTATTCTCAGTGAACTGCACATTAACATCTCACTAGGATTCTCAGTACACTGCACATTAACATCTCTGTAATATTCTCAGTACACTGCACATTAACATCTCCTTGGTATTCTCAGTGAACTGCACTTTCATATCACTCTAGTATTCTCAGTGCTCTGCACATTATTATCTCTCTAGTATTTTCAGTGCACTGCACATTCATAAATCTCCAATATTCCCATTGCACTGCACATTCATATCACTCTAGGATTCCCGGTGCACTGCACATTAACATCTCGCTAGTATTCTCAGTGCACTGCACATTCATATCTCTTTACTATTCTCTGTGCACTGCACATTCACATCTCTCTAGTAATCTTGGTGCACTGCACATTCATATCTCTCTAGTATTCTCGGTGCACTGGACATTGATATCACTCTAGGATTCTCGGTGCACTGCATATTACCATCTCTCTAGTATTCTCAATACACTCCACATTAACATCTCTCTGGTATTCTCAGTGCACTGCACATTAACATATCTCCGGTATGCTCAGTGCACTGCACATTAACTTCTCTCTGGTATTCTCAGTGCACTGCACATTAATATCTCTCTAGGATTCTCAGTACACTGCACATTAACATCTCTCTAGGATTCTCAGTACACTGCACATTAACATTTCTCTGGTATTCTCAGTGCACTGCACATTGACTTCTCTCTAGGATTCTCAGTACAATGCACATTAACATCCATCTGGTATCCTCAGTGCACTGCATATTCATATCTCTCTAGTATTCTCATTGCCCTGCACATTCATATCACTCTAGGATTCCCGGTGCACTGCACATTAACATCTCCCTGGTATTCTCAGTGCACTGCACATTAACATCTCTCTGGTATTCTCAGTACACTGCACATTAACATCTCCTTGGTATTCTCAGTGAACTGCACTTTCATATCGCTATAGTATTCTCAGTGCTCTGCACATTCATATCTCTCTAGTATTCTCAGTGCACTGCAGATTCGAATCTCTCTAGTATTTCCATTGCACTGCACATTCATAGCACTCTAGGATTCCCGGTGCACTGCACATTGACATCTATCTAGTATTCTCAGTACACTGCACATTCATATCTCTTTAGTATTCTCGGTGCACTACACATTCACATCTCTCTAGTATTCTTGGTGCACTGCACATTCATATCTCTCTAGTATTCTCAGTGCACTGCACATTGATATCACTCTAGGATTCTCAGTGCACTGCACATTACCATCTCTCTAGTATTCTCAATTCACTGCACATTAACATCTCTCTGGTATTCTCAGTGCACTGCACATTAACATCTCTCTAGGATTCTCAGTACACTGCACATTAACATCTCTCTAGGATTCTCAGTACACTGCACATTAACATCTCTCTGGTATTCTCAGTGTACTGCACATTGACATCTGTGTAGGATTCCCAGTACAATACACATTAACATCCTTCTGGTATTCTCAGTGCCCTTCATATTCATATCTCTCTAGTATTCTCAGTGCACTGCACACTCATGTCTCTCTAGTATTCTCAGTGCACCGCTCATTCATATCTTTCTAGTATTCTCAGTGCACTGCAGATTCATATCTCTCTAGTATTCTCGGTGCACTGCACATTCATATCACTCTAGGATTCTCTGTGCACTGCACATTCACATCTCTCTGGTATTCTCAGTGCACTGCACATTAACATCTCTCTGGTATCCTCAGTGCAATGAACATTCATTTTTCTCTTGTATTCTCAGTGCACTGCAGATCATCATCATCATCAAGAAACTTTACTCGGCTTTAAATGTAAAACCATAAAAGTCAAAACAGCCTACAAGGTACCACCATACAGGTTATAAAATCACAAATATACTAAGATCCGAATAGTCAAGACTCAAGATAAAATACATCATATGCAATACAAATATTATTTGCAGGTTTTCCTAAGTCTAATGGCTTCCCGTAAAAAACTAAGAGTGTACAAAACAGTATCGCTGGAAAGAAGTTGTAAAAAGATAAAAGCTGGTCTCACCCTCCTAAAACCCAGTTTTTTTAAATGGGGATAATAAATAACTTTCTGGGTACAACATAAAAAGTGCAAAACATTAAAAAGTGCATCATGTCCTGAGAAGACTCGCCGTCGCAGCCACAGGGCATGAAGCACTGACCTCTGTGGGAGCCTTGGGGGTATGCAGATTCATATCTCTCTAGTATTCTCGTTGCACTGCACATTCATATTTACTGTAGGATTCTATGTGCACTGCACATTCACATCTCTCTAGTATTCTTGGTACACTGCACATTAACATCTCTCTGGTATTCTCAGTGCAATACACATTAACATCTCTCATGTATTCTCAGTGCACTGCACTTTAGCATATCTCTAGGGTTCTCAGTACACTGCACATTAACATCTCTCTGGTATTCTCAGTGCACTGCACATTAACATCTCTCTGGTATATTCAGTGCACTGCACATTAAAATTTTTCTAGGATTCTCAGTACACTGCACATTAACATCTCTCTGGTATTCTCAGTGCACTGCACATTCATATCACTGTAGGATTCTCTGTGCACTGCACATTCACATCTCTCTAGTATTCTTGGTACACTGCACATTAACATCTCTCTGGTATTCTCAGTGCACTGCACATTAACATCTCTCTGGTATTCTCAGTGCACTGCACATTAACATCTCTCTGGTATTTTCAGTGCACTGCACATTAACATCTCTCTAGGATTCTCAGTACACTGCACATTAAGATCTCTGTGCTATTCTCAGTGCACTGCACATTAAGATCTCTCTGGTATTTTCAGTAGAGTCCACATTAACATCTCTCTAGGATTCTCAGTACACTGCACATTAACATCTCTCTAGGATTCTCAGCACACTGCACATTAACATATCTCTGGTATTCTCAGTGCTCTGCACATTCATATCTCTCTAGTATTCTCAGTGCTCTGCACATTCATAGCTCTCTAGTATTCTCAGTGCACTGCACATTCATATCTCTATCGTATTGTCGGTGCAGTGCACATTCATATCTCTCTAGTATTCTCGGTGCTCCGCCCATTACCATCTCTCTAGTAGTCTCAGTACACTGCACATTAACATCTCTCTGGTATTCTCAGTGCACTGTACAATAACATATCTCTGGTATTCTCAGTGGACTGCACATTTACATCTCTCTGGTATTTTCAGTGCACTGCGCATTAACATCTCTCTAGGATTCTCAGTACACTGCACAATAACATCTCTCTAGGATTCTCAGTACACTGCACATTGACATCTCTCTTGTATTCTCAGTGCACTGCACATTAACATCTCTCTGGTATTCTCAGTGCACTGCACAGTAACATCTCTCTATGATTCTCAGTGCACTGCACAATCATATCTCTCTAATATTCTCGGTGCACTTCACATTCATATCACTCTAGGATTCTTGGTGCACTGCACATCCACATCTCTCTAGTGTTCTCGGTGCACTGTACATTCATATCTCTCTATTATTCTCGGCACACTGCACATTAACATCTCTCTAGTATTCTATGTGCACTGCGAATTAACATTTCTCTAGTATTCACTGTGCACTGCACATTCTCATCTCTTTAGTATTCTCGGTGCACTGTACATTCATATGTCTTTAGTATTCTGAGTGCACTGCACATTCACATCTCTCTGGTATTCTCAGTGCACTGCACATTCACATCTCTCAGGTATTCTCAGTGCACTGCACATTCATATCTCTCTGTTATTCTCAGTGCACTGCACATTAACATCTCCCTGGCATTCTCAGTGCAGTACACATTAAGATCTCTCTGGTATTTTCAGTGCAATCCACATTAACATCTCTCTAGGATTCTCAGTACACTGCACATTAACATCTCTCTAGGATTCTCAGCACACTGCACATTTGTATCTCTATAGTATTCTCATTCCACTGCACATTCATATCTCTCTGGTATTCTCAGTGCACTGCACATGAACATCTCCCTAGTATTCTCAGTGAAGTGCACATTAACATCTCTCTTGTATTCTCACTGCACTGGCCGTTAACATCTCTCTGGTGTTCTCAGTGCACTGCACATTCACATCTCTCTGGTATTCTCACTGCACATTAACATCTCCCTGGTGTTCCCGATGCACTGCACATAAACATTCTCAGTGCACTGCTCATTAACATCTCTCTGGTATTCTGAGTGCACTGCACATTTACATCTCTCTGGTGTTCTTCGTGCACTGCACATTCACATCTCTCTGGTATTCTCACTGCACTACACATTAACATCTCTCTGATATTTTCACTGCAATGCACATTAACATCTCTCTGTTGTTCTCAGTGCACTGCACATTAACATCTCTCTGGAATTCTTCATCTGCACACACTAATGCTTCGATCATGATTGCCCTAGATCGCTTGTGTGCCTGTGGAAACACCTTTTTGTGCATGGATCACAATTACCAGTTGTTCTAACATTACCACGCCCAACAATCACAGGGTGTAAAAAAGTCTGCACCCCGCTAAATTTCAGGAGGTCAAACCTGCTGAACTTAGCTGGCACAAAAGGTTTGGTAAATATCAGTGCATTCAGATTTTGGTGAGATCTGCATGTTATGCTTTATATTCTTTCAGAAAACCGCAAAATGCGTACTATTTCTCTCTCCAGTAAAACGCAGTGTTGGATTGTATTGAATGCAATAACTGTTGCATCCCACTCCCAGGCACTAATTATCGAAGCCTGCTTCTATGTGAATGCAACATATTCATGTGCTTTACTTACATGACCCCACTGCTACAGTATTGTCTATGTTCTTTCCCTGCACATCTTTTCTGACCTACTCTCTGCACTTTCTGGGGCTTATTTACAAGACCATTGCGCTGCCGGTGGCACAATGGGCTTGCGCATATTTACAAGGCAACGTAAAGTCACCCTGCACAATTTTTCATGTCCTTGCATTCTGCAGCACGCACAGAAAGAGGAAAATGCCATTGATGTTTGTTTTTGTGCAGGAAGGTGTTCCTTCCTGCACAAAAACAATCATACATGCCGCGCAGGCACCCATGCAAAATGAAGCAAGGGTGCCTGCCCTGGCGCATGGCAGCCAATTGTGCACCAGCACAGGGGAAAGCACATGGATGCATTGTATTGTTGTTAATACGAAGCATCCCTATGCTTTGAAAATGATGCAGCGTGGCACAGCTAAGTGGCTTGCGGTGCCGTGCTGTCTTATATTCTTGTAGCTGAGGCCTTCAGTGTGCACCGCACCACCACTGAGTTTCTCTGTACACACTCACCTTGCAGTGGTCTTTGTGGTGCTTATTCACATGTCTCTGGCATGATCTATCAACACCCACATCTCATCAGTATTCTGTGCACATCACAATCTCCCTGTACAATTCAAGCAGCTCAGCATTCCATGCACACCGTTTGTGGATATTCCAAGTCAACATCCACATCTCTTTGGAATGGTGCACACACTTTCCCATCTCTCTTGAATTCACAGTCACATCCTTCTTGTATTCTTGGAGAGAACACCCCTACCTCTAGGATTCCACCTTTCTGTACCTAGCATTTGTAATAACATGTCTCTTTTTGCATTGTCTCTGTACAGCCGTACACGGTTAACAGTTTTCCCAGTGCATTTTCAGGTCTCGCTGGCTATCTCTGCGCACACCTGTCCCTTCTGTATTCTCTTTTTACGTCGATATTTGTTTATGTTTTCCCTGGGAACTTTCATATTTCAGTGGTGTAATCTGTGTCTGTCCTCAGATGTATGGTATTTTCTATTTTTACATCTGTAACTTCTGCGCACACTCAGAAGGGTTAAAATGTTGTCAATCGATCACATTAACTATTTTATGTATAGCTTTTCACTTTTTATTTCTGTTTTCTTTTCACTTACTAATTTATTGCTCTGCTTTTTACATTCACAGGTTACTTTAAGGCATTAGAAACACAGGTAAGTGCGCTTTTATTAGATTGGTAACACTTTGAATGAGTATTGACATTTTTTTGGTCCGGATTACAAGTGGGCTGGTGGATTCCAATGTGTGTGGCAACTACTGCTACAGCACAAATTGAATTCTGAGTATAGTGGTAATTAGCACACCTCCCCAAAATTTTCTAATTGTAAATTTAAGCTGTCTAAGTTGCTGAAATTTACCTGGTGAAAATGTACAGTAAATTCGGTAAATGCAGAATTCAGTGCGGCCAGCATAATAAGCATGAATAAAAACTATACAATGTGGATATTTACCAAGGCCCAGATTTGAATCATTTTGTGCAATGTTTACGCTGGAATGCTGCCTAAAAGTAATGCAAACCAGTGCAAAGCACTGCTTTGCGTTACATAGCGTCAAGGGGGCAGTACATGGGTGGTACATGGCCCTTCCCAAGCAACCTCCCATGTTTCTGATGCAAAACCCTATCTACTAACATTAGTAGACAGGGTTCTGCACCAAAAAATAATTCAGCTTTGAAGCAGGCGTTAAAAAGGAGAAATGCTTTTATTTCTCCTAACGATTCCCACTTTGCATGTGTGCTGTACTGTACAGTATACATCCAACGTGGGAAACATTGTAAAGTTAGCCTATGCATAGCATATTGTACTGGAATGGTACCTTTCCAATACAAAACCTATGCTAGACTCATCTGCACACCCTTGCACTATGATACAAAGGTGTGTGCGTTGTGCTCGGCTGCCTGATTGTGCACCAGCAGTAGGGAGAGGGGAGGAGAGTGCTATAGCTCTGTATAAATGGCACTGTTATGCTCTCTCCCTCTCACTCCACGCAGGGCAGGATTTTTGGGTGCTGCGCTGCGTTCAGTGGCGTAACGAAACTTGAGGGGGGCCCTGCAAACTACATAGAGGGGTCCCCCACGCTTCGGCCACAGTAAATAGCTCCTAAGCTAGGGCCCATGCACAGTCCCGAAGGGGCCCCCATGGAACTCGCAGTTCCCTCGCACCGCGGGGCTGCTGGGGCTATTGTTACACCACTGGCTGCGTTGTGTGTACGTTTTGTAAATCTTGGCCCAAGTGTGGTAAATACTTCACCAGAATCTGACCCACTTGTAATCTGGGTGCTAGACGTATAGATTTTAAAAGTGACTTTTTTTTCTAAGAGAACAATTCCAGAGAAGATGAGGGAAACAATTAAAATTCAGTTCAAGATGAACTGATGTATATTAGCAAAAAAACATTTCAATCAGTTTGGTAAAAAAAGCACAAAGGATTATTTTCTCTTCCACCGCAAACTGATCTGTTAATACCGCATCCGGATTTACCAATATCGTGGGGTTAATTATTTACAAGGTGTGGAATTATTCTAACATCATCTGGAGTTCCACACCTCAGAATTGGGAATTTTGTGGTAATAACACACGTTTTTCCTTGCTCTGCGAGATGCAACTTGGAATATTTGCAGTTAGTCCCTGCATGAATTCTGCCAGCTCTTACCTATCAACAATTGCTCGTAGTAAAACCAATGGCCGTGGTAATCTCCACACTTCTCGGAAACCTGATTCAGGCAGAAATTCATGTTTTAGTCCGAATTATGGTTCCTGCGATCAGAATGAGGCCCAAAAAAAGCAGTGCAGCAAAAAGATAAGAGGATGTGAAATATTCAGAATTCATTATACACTGAGCGTCCTGGAAGACAAAATCATTATTGATTTTCTATCGAAAGCGGTTTCTAAAATACTACATTTCCCCTCAAGAAAAATTCTGAAAATCAAAAAGCACATGGAACCGTTGTTCCCAACTCAAAAGATGAACACTGTTATAGGCCAAAATGATACGCCAAGGTGAGTTTCCACCTCCCATAAACCTGGTGTGGGTCTTTTCTCTCACTTGGCTGCTTGACAGTGATGACTTCAATAGAAAGCCAAAAGATATACCTATAGTATGAGACAAACATGGTGGAGACAACTTGCTGCCGATTCGTCAAGGAGAAAATGAACCAAAATAGTCCAGTGCAAGCTACCAGATATCAACTAGGTGACCTGCCAAGGTGTCATGATTACAGTATTGAATTGTTTCTAAATGTTCCAGCAGAACATTTCCCATTATATTTTCATGTTGCAAATGGTGCACTGAAAACCATTGAGACATAAAAGTCAATAACATCTCTAAACAGAGTTTGTACTGTGCCTTATGTACTTACTCAAATCAGGGCAATGGGTAGGAAGTTTTCTTGGGTCCTACATATTTAGTTAACTTTTTTTATACAGCAAGGATTTAAGAGTTGCTTACTTGATGGTCTCTGGGTGATCTTGAGGAAAGATGTCAGAATCTTCTCTGGACATGCATCCCCTGATAAGTCCGAGTTCAGATTTATGATCAATGAAGTCCTCTGGCCCGAAGCAGTAGGAGTCAAAGATATCTGTTTTGTTTTTGCAAGAGGACAAGGAAAGGACTCCCGGTGAGGGCCTGTCCACCAGGGCTGATATGATAGACAGGAAGCACTGTCCTGGTCTGTCCCGTGGAGACCACAGAACAGGTCAGTTCACCCTATCACATTGAATGAACTGCACCCAACACAACCGCAAACTCGCTCCTGCCTGGGGGCCGGCGCATAAGTGAAAGGCCAACTGTTTGAATCCGCTGGTCTACCTTTCACTGTGCAGGTGGCAATGCAGCCTGCTTTTCAGAGGTGGGGAAGAGATCCCTCTGTAGGTGGGTGTCAGAGGCGCAACTAGAGCCAAATTTCGAGCGGGGGGGGGCTAAGAGAAAATTTCGGGGGGGCTGACTCTTCCATCAATCGGCAGAGTGAAGATGCAGGGGCTCTCAGAAGGCGTGAAAGAATAACAAATCCTCGTTAACAAGTAAGTGGTCTTTTAAAGACCTGTGAAGTACTCGGGTGCGGCTGTGTGTGTGCCCGGGAAGCTGTCTCAGCCCGGGCTGCCACACACAACGGGGGTCTGAAGCCCTTTGAGCCCAATGGGCGTTGCGCGCCTGGTGGGTGTGGTACGTCACTGCACATGCCTCCAGGGAGATCTCTGTAGGGTCCATAGGATTCTTTTTCCGTTCCTTCCAAGAGGTATTCTCGGGGGCGCACAGAAGGTGTGACACCTCTGTGCGGCACACAGCCTCCTTGCCTCTGCGCCTGCATCTGTAATACAGCGCGGGTGCAGATGCAAAGTGTTTCCTCATTTGCATGGGAGTCACCCACCAATACAATTGAGGGATCCCTTCCTGGGGATCGTGCCAGCCATACATGTGCAGCAGCATGACCTAAGTTACTAAAGTGGTGGCACAAGTGTCAGCGGCACCTTCTGAAACCAAAGTGAACCGGGGTGCAAAAAGTGCCTGCACACGCCTGCTGTGGACAATATTGATAATACATCCCCAGACGTTCTTCCTGAGTTTGACCCCTTAACTTAATATAAAGAAATTTTAGTGAACAGCTCGGCCAGTGATGGCAGTGCAGCAGAAAGCACATCTGGTACTCCATGGGCACCAAATTATGTTTAATCGTAGATGGACTCTATACTGTTTTTCGTTCGGAGGATAAGTTTGCACTCAGTCGTTGTAGTGCGGGCAATTCGTATTTTATGAATGAATGAATGAAGTAATATTTATAAAGCGCGTAGCTACCCGAAGGCATCCCAGCGCTGACGGACACCAAATTGATTACAACGGGTTAGATGGGAAAAAGCCAGGTCTTCAGGTCCTTCCTAAAGGTATTGTGACTGGATTGCCCATGAAGCCGCAAAGGAAGGGCATTCCAGAGTTTGGCCGCACTGTATGAGAACAGTCGGCCACCACTTCTGGCCCTGCGGATTCTGGGAACTGAGGCTAAATAAAGATCATCAGAACGGAGACGCCTATTGGCTCGATAAGGATGAGCCAAAGAAGAGATAATGGCTGGTCCCCTCCCTTTCAACACCCTGTGAAAAATACACAGGGCTTTGAAGTGGACCCTTTCCCCAATCGGAAGCCAATGGAGGGCTTTTAAAGCCGATCTGGCTGATTGACGGCCAGAGAGCCCTACCAGAGTTCTGGCAGCACAATTCTGTACGACTTGGAGTTTCGCCAGAACCGAGCTAGGAGCAGCCAGGTATAGGGCATTTCCATAGTCCAATCGGGACAATACCAGAGCCTGAACCATCAATTTTCTTGCTCGAAAGGGGAGTAGCGGTAGCACCTTGCGAAGTAGCCTCAAAATGCCAAAGCAAGTGGAGACCACTTTTCTGGCTTGAATTTTGAAGCTTAGCTCCTCATCGAGCCAGAAGCCTAAGCTCTTTATTTCCTTTTTGGGATGGGCTTAGGACCCATACAGGCTGGCCAGATGGAATCTATTTCCTTGGGGGAGTTATTGCCAAGGAGCATAAGCTCCGTTTTGTCGCCATTCAATTTAAGATGAGACGACGTCATCCATCTGGCCACTTCTTCAAGGCAAGACAGCAGGCAAGAAGAGGCTCTATCTGCGTGGTTCAGTGAGATCACTAATTGCGTATCGTCAGCATAAGTGACGAGTTGCACTCCAAAGGGAAGAACACTATCAGCTAAAGGGGCCATGTACACATTAAAAAGGGAGGGGCTCAGGGACGAGCCCTGAGGCACTCCACAGTACAGAGGACGGGAGTCTGAGATGTCTTCTCCCTCAAAAATTTGAAAAGATCTCTCCTCTAAAAACGAGCTTAACCATTTCAGGGCAACTCCGGATACCCCCATTTTATGAAGTCGCTGGACCAAGATACGGTGGTTCACCGTATCGAAGGCCGCGCTGAGATCTAAAAGTATCACGGCCACCGATCCTCCTACGTCAAGGATTTTCCTGGATTCTTCAACGACAGCTAATAGTGCTGTCTCGGTTCCTTGACGAGGGCGAAAGCCCGTTTGAGACGGGTGGAGGAGGTTGCCATCCTCCAAATGCCTAGATAACAATGAGTTCACATACTTATCTGTCACTTTACTGGCCCATGGAAGAAGAGAAATGGGTCGATAGTTACCAAGGCAGCTGGGGTCTAAGCTCGGCTTTTTCAATAAAGTTTTTACCATCGCATTCTTCCATGAAGGGGGCACCACCCCGAGAGAGAGTGAGGAGTTGATCAGGTCCACCATAACAGGACCGACTGAATCCACCACTGATTGCAACATTTTGGGGGGGGCCGGATCAGTGGGTGAACCACTCCTGACAAGTGCAGAGATGGTCCGAAAATGTTCCTCATTTAAAGGAGGAAATACTCCTAACACACATTCATGACTCTGAACGATACAGTCCCTACAAAGCAGATCAGTGTCGGGGTCAGTCGTGGGAAATGTGCTACTGATGGTTTGGACTTTATTGAAGAAAAACTCTGCACGCTCGTTGCAACGATGGGGTGTTCCTTCAGGCGTATCAGGGGGGACAGGAATTTTTAGGAGTTTTTTTGCAATGCGAAACGTTTTGCGGGGGGAGTTTGCCGCCAATGAGATTTTCTCTTCAAAATAGTGGGCTTGAGCCTTTCTAATCTCACTCTTATACATCTTAATAGTTTCTCTATACTCCTTTTTCTTTGGGGAAGTAAAATCTTTCCTCCAAGATCTCTCAGCTCTTTTACAGGTCTGTTTTAACACCCGGAGTTTAGGTGTGTACCAAGCTGTCCTGTTAAGTCCAGTTTTAATATAAGTGATCTTCTTTGGAAGAATCACATCTAAAGAACTCTCGATCCAATTGTTAAATTTTATCATTAAATATACTGTACAGAGCGAATCTGAAAAAAATATGTCTTTTAGCAACTGTTATATATTTTTGCAAACTTGTTAGATGTTGTCAGGGCAACCATAACATATTCATAGTTTGGCCACTGATTGTTTTGTAATTAATCATTTCAAGGACATATTTGGATTCATCAAAAAATATATTAATTCGAAAAAAGATAAGGTTTTATATACTAACATTTCTTTTTCTTTGGAAATGAAGGATGCAGGTTTCTTTTTACACCCAGGCTTACTAAAAATAAATAAAATGTAACCAATTATGGTGGCTTTGGTCTTAATAAAACGGAGGGAGTTCTTGTAACCTAGAAACGAGATGTTGCATTCCCGTACAAAAGGAAGGCAGGTGATTAAATATAAATTTGTTTAACGTGAGTCCAGAGATGGAGTTGAAAATGTATCCTTTATAGTCCATCACCGAGACCCTGGAACGCATCACGAGTAAACTGGAACCATATGTGAAAATCCAGACTGTAGTTGTATCATCAGTGAAGTTACTGTCACTCCTTCATTTCCCAGGCTACTCTGGCACGTGCAGCAGGGGTTTTGCAACCTACTTTTTCATAAATCTTGAAGCCACTACCTCAGTTTTCTTATAGAAACGACCAAATTAAATGCTGTTCATAAAGGATTTTATGTCTCCTTTCCCTAATGCTGTTGGTGCAACTGATTGCACTCACATATGGACTGCCTCCAAAGGCAATGAAGCAAATGTTCCAAGACTGGAAATGACCTATTCTCTCAATGTGTACATGATTTGCACTGCATTTGCAAATTAATTCGTCAATTCCCCTGGATTCACCGAGGAATTATTTATTTCATGAAGCAGCAACATACCATGCACCATGAGGGGCATATCGTCTGAGACAAATTGGTTACTGGGTGAGTAATACTTTATTTTTCAATGCCTATTTGTTTTAATGGAAGCCTCATTTTCCCTGACTTAATCTGGAAGTTGATGTATCTGATTTCCTGTTTAAAGACTTTTATGCAACATAGTGTGATTGATATGGATAGTGATAGTATTTACAGAATTGAGTGAGTTATAGAGGAAGGGCTAATGGACCATGCTCATTCATAATTCTTTTGAATAATTTTTAGTTCAGTTCAATAAGCTTTATTCGGTTCAATAAGATTTATTCGAACATTATGCAATGACCATAAAGGCAAGCAATACAGCAACTGCACATTAAAACAATAACCACATTAAAACCAAACACGTCCCCCGAATGCATAAAAACAATAAATTACTAAATCGATCAACCTAACAATCATATGCATCCCCAAAGATGTAAAAACAATATACACATCACGCTAACACTGTTAAAAAAACATTTAATTCCTAACATACAAAGAGCTTTTGAGAAACAAAGAGACTTTAGCGCAGATCACAGGAGTACTCGGCTTCTGAAGATATCGCGGGGCCAGTTTGCATTTAAAAAGACCTGATCCCCTTAAAACAGGGATTAAAAAATGCTTGGTAAAGCACAAATGAAACCCACTTATCAATACAAAGTGACGCAGGCTTTGAGGGGATCTTTCATCACACGTAAAAAAAGAGAGATGGACACACAATCGAACTGGCCAAGAGGGAAGCATAACGGCCATTTTATAATCCATAAGCGGAATCTGATGAAAGGGGACCTGTCCCAAGAGCGTGGAATAAAGTCAAGATAAGGCCCTAATCCTGCAGTAGTTTGAATCAGTATGTAATCCTTTTTCTGAGTTGTCACTAACTCCAACGACTCTGCTTGCACTGCCTTATGGCCATAAAATACTTTTTTACCCATTGACTTTCACCTTTGGGCAGTCACGCAGGTTTGAAAAAGATAGATGGTCTGACCAAGGTAATGGAAGTCTTTCTAACATATTCTAGTCAAGGGATAGGGTGTCTCCTGGCACAGGATAGGCTAGAGTGGTCGAGCTCGAATCTGGGGAACCGTGTTCATATCTCGGCAAGGACGCGCAAAATCCTGTGATTCTGGGCAAATCACTTAATCTCCCTGTGCCTAACAAAAATGAATGTTTCCTCATGTAATGCAACTGGTGCTCGTGTAAAGCGCTCTGATACCCGATCCCTTCGGGTCAAGTTTGCGCTATATAAAACTCCGTAAAAAAAAAAAATCTTCAATGATTTCTCTATTAAGGATTACTCCAGTCAGAACACGACAACATCAAGGAGGCGAGATTGATGAGATCTTCAGCATACTCAAACCCCAATTCTTCATACAATATGTAAGAGCGGCAGCTAGGTGGGAGGCCGAGCAGTCGTCTACAGACTCTATTCTCGTCAGCCTGGAGCCTCAGACTTTTTAATGCCCCATAAGCTGGACCCATACGTTAAAACAAGAATACACTTCCTCCTGTAAATCTCTAAAAAGGAGGCAATCAGCTTCTTACCAATACTAGAGGGTAAATTGGCCAGAAACCCTACACTACGCATAAAATGTTTACTAGCCAGGGTGACACAAGGGGACCAGGTTCCTAACAAGTCATATTTAAGCCCAAATAGGAAAATCCATAAACTCTAGAAATGGGGTTCTCACCAATATATAGTTGCCTCATTTTAACACCCCTTGGTCCGCATGCCATTACATAAGTTTTACCAACATTAACCTCCAACTTCAAATTGGTCATAAATTCAATATAGCTCGCTATTAGAGTTTGGAGCCCTTAAGGTGTGCTTGACAGCATGACTACTTCATCTGCATAGGTTAAAGTTGGAATAGGAATCTTTTGTATAACCGAGGCATCCACTAACCTAGCCATCAAAGCCTCCTCCAGCCCGGAAACGTACAATAGAAACAAGATAAGGGCAAGAACACACCCTTGGCACACCCTTCGTCCCAAACTGAACGCGCTGGTGAACTTCCCTTTTCCCCATATCCAAGAACAGCCAAAAGATCATATTAGAGAGCCTAGAAAAAAAACAGTAGCTCCTTATCAATTCCCAAGGCCTGCAGTTTAGCCCACAAAAGGGACCTAATCACAAAGTCAAAAGCGCAAGAGAGGTCCTTAAATGCAAAAAAAATAGATCTCTATTTTTCTTCAACAGTATACTTACTAATCACTGAATGGAGATTAAGACATTGTTCCCAGGTCCCTAAACCAGACTGAAATCCATACTATAGTTTTGAGAGAACCCCCTTATCCTCTGCCCAAGTGACCAGCCTATCGAAGACAATCCTCCCTACAATCTTAACCATGGAGAATAAAAGAGAAATTGGCTGATAGCACCCTCGGCTGTCCAGCTTCCACTTTTTAAATACTGGGACGATAACAGCTGTTTTCCAAGACAGTGGAAGGACAATTTTACAAGCCTGGTTAGCATAATTAATGATAGTGGGGCCAAGGGTCTAAATTCAATTTATAAAGGGCCATAGGAACTCAATCGGGCCCAGGTGCTTTATTAGTAGGGCTAACACTGATGGCCTGAATAACTTCTGCTATCACAAATTTAATGTCCAAATAGGACAGTGGGACTAGCGTGCAGGCCGCATTATTAGAAACACCATAGGTGAAGATCCTACTAAAAAGGCTAAACCACTGCTCCAAACTGATATTAACATCGTGTTATTTTTCCATCTTTCACCCATCTCAGGTTATTGACAGAATGCAGTGTGCCAGAAACGTTTTGCAACTTTCATTCTACAGGCAAAGACTAAATTAGCCCAGGCATCACACTGAAGATGTAGTTTACTTTTCTTCAAATTGGAATTACTTCTTCCTGTACCTGGAGATAACAACACAATCCCTAGGGTACTCCTAAAGAGCCTGATGGAGTTGGGCACATGCTCTTCTACAACTACTATCACACCAAGAACGGGACCCTACCGACTGATGTTTAATCAGCTTTATTAAAAGATCTCTGATCACTTGGCCCAATTCTTCAAATATCGCAATCAACTGTATAGACTCTAAGGGGCGTATTTACAAACCCTCAGCGCCACTGGAGCATCACTTTTTTTTACGCTCCAGTTGAACAGCCGCAATTTTCCATATTTACAAGGTGGTGCTAAGCCAATTTGCGTGGCTTAACGCCACCTTGTAAATATGCCCCTTTCTGCAGCAGTCCTCCGTGGCAAAGGGTCGTACAATGGGTGTTGCTGTGGGTGCTCCACTGCAACACACATTCCTTTTTTATGCTGCCCCAGATTTATAAGGCTGAGGCAGTGCCAAAAACTAATGCCATGGAATACCAGGCGTTGAAATGGTGCAAAAAGAGGAAATTATTAATTTCTCCTTGTTTTTTGCTCTTTCCATGTGTGCTGGATTCTGCCGCACACACAGATGGTGCAAATCGCCATTATTGATTATTTATGTGCAGGAAGGTGTCCCTTCCTGCACATAAACAATTGTCCCTGGAGTGCAGGCACCCTTGCAACATGGCAGCAGGGTGCCTGCGCTGGCACTAGGCAGCTTTTTTTGCACTAGCGGAAACACAGAGGTCGCCGTAAAAAAGTCAGAGCACGGTGCTGCCAAATTTGGTGCAGCTCCGTGCTCCGACATTTTCTTGAGAATATGCCCCTAAATTGTGTGTTAGGCAGCTATCCATGAGTGACAGATATGTTGTACATAGACTGAACAGAATCCTGGCCATATTTACTACTCTTCAAACAAACCTTCTGCCCTGTTCTTTTCTCTCCAGATTACCCCTGACTCCCTTAAAAGAGCCTGGTTCTCAACTCATGTAGCCATCGCAAGAGTTACTGGGTTGTGGTCATAAAACACACTATACTCAATACAGTGATTAATTTGTAAAAAACATAAATGCCAAGTCTCTTGTCAAGAGGCCACTGCAGCCTGCAACATTCATTGATCCTGCCTGCACTGCCAGTGATCAAACCAACACAACAACCACCCAACACACCCTACAAGTTTGACAATTCAGACTATTCCCGGCCCCCAAAGCTATAAAAATGGCCTGAGCAGCAGGTATTAGTCATTTTAATGCATATTTAATTAAGAAACAGCTGTTGTTGTGTAATTCCCTAATTTAGGCAAATAGCGCCACTATGTGGCTGACTTTTATGGGTGCGGGTGTTGACAATTAAGTACCAGTGCAAAGCACCAGAAGCCACTGGCTCAAATTAAGCACTGACAAAATCGCTCCACCAGTGATCCGTGGCACCAGAAGTCCAGAATCAAATATATAGTCAATTCTCGAATGGCGTTCAACAGAAATATAAGTAGGGATATTGGAATGTGGCATATCCATGAGCTCCATTACATTACACAAATCAAACTTGAAAATATGGAGAGGCAGGCAACAGCCCTGACGGCCTTGTCTCAGAGGGGGCAGTGCTCCATTCTCTTCTCTCAAACAGGCTTTCATCAAAGATAGTAGGGTCGCTGGCAAGCTTGGAATCAAATTCCATAGCTAATATCACATTGCGTAATTTGTATTCTTCAACAGATTACGCACATAGTGCATAGCTACTTTGAGATAAATAAGTATATAGTTGTATCAGAAAACTTTTTGTATTTTTTTTATTATGATGGTTACATTTGTTGTAAACTTTGTCTGTTTAGAAAATATTATAATGTTCAGAAAAATAACCAATGCTTTTTAAATTTTTGATATAAAAACCTTTGTATGACCTATATGATAGAAACGTTAACTTTGTCTTGAAAATAAACCCAAAATCAATGTAGCTACTGTGTTTATCATGCTTGATGCACGGAAAATGCACTATCCTTGTAGATGACAATTTTGTGATTTCTTATAAGTCACAGTTGCTATTTTCCAATTCGCTAAATGCGAGTACTTTTTCGCAAAGTAGCAAATCGGAGCTTCAATCCGCAAAAGTCACATAAGGAGTATATGATCATATCACAAACAGGAAATACATGCCAGTGAGCACGTTGCTGGTGAAGGAGAGCTAAGACAGAGCAGGCATTTGGAGAGGCCATTATCTGGTTTAATCACCATCCGTACGCATCCTATATAATCGTTATATCTAAAAATAGAGTCTTAACACTTCCTCCAATATTAAATCAAGGTTTAAATACCTTTCATACATGATTTGTTTTCATGAGCTACGTATATGAGGGAATGTACACATAGATACATAAGGGCTAATGTAAAGGCTTTTTAATTCTGGCAAACAAATGCTAACTTATTTATATCAACTAAAAAAAATACTTTTACATTTTTAATGCAGATATTAATTCTCTGCAGCCTGTGGAAGCAGAAAGATACAAAGAGCCTGAATCAATGTGCCAGATTTGGGTGAAAGCAGCATACCATTACCTGTGTCCATCTCATCTGTCTGAGCCATCCAATGTCTTTGGTGCTGTACAGTGTGACTACAAGACCACACCACTATGCTAACTAAGCCTCTGCCCGTCATCTTACATAGAATGCAGGTACAGACTCACGACGTTAATAACAGCTGCCAAGCATTCTAATGGAGATGTGCCAATTTCTCGTTCATTTCATGCACTGGAGTCATCTGTGCTCTTAGTTCAAAAAGAACAACTGCAAATAATTTGAAGACAAATTAGTAATAGTAATTAGTAACACGGTTTGCACCATAAATGCCAGCATGGAGGATGGTTATAAAAATATCCTGCAAGGGAAAAAATGTTTGGCTACTCAGGTTGAAGTAACGCCCGAGGCAGCAGCTACACTTTGTGGTCGTTTGCAGGATGACCCCATCTCTAATACATGAAAACAAAGTCATCTATTTTCTAGAAACTGACCGTTCTTGTCATTGTTTGGATAAGCTTTTCCAATGCCACCGCCATGTTATCCTGATTTACAGCCAACAAGGTTGAAATGGTTCACTAAAGTGGTGAGGTAACATAAACAATTGAAGGAGCTGCAGACAGCTCACGAGGCAACTGGTGAGCTGACGTCAGCTCCAGAAAGTGAGGAGGCTGCTCGCCTCCGAGTGTCGGTGCTGCTTATTCATTGGGTGAGACACACATGGGGGCAGAAGCAGAGAGTGACAAATGGTGCAGAGGAAGACAAATGGAAGCTTACATTAGGTACAGGAAAAAGTACTGGGACTTATTTTCAAGCCCCTTGCGCCGCCTGTGCGTCACTTTTCCCCATATTAAAAGTAACGCAGCGGCGGCGCACAGGGCTTGTAAATACGTTGGGGCAGATTTACAAGCCCCTTGCGCCACTTTTGCGTCACTTTTCCCATGTTAAAAGTGACGCAAAAGTGGTGCAAGAGGCTTGTAAATCTGCCCCGTTTTATGTGCATTGTGTGTGAATTAATGTAAACAGTAAGGGAGATTTACAAGAAAGTGACTCAGTGCGTTCCGCAAGCCATATGGCTGCGCCGCACTGAGTCACTTTCAAAGCACAGGGATGCGACATATTTACAACAATATGTCGCATCTCTGTAGCTTCCCCCTGCGCTGGCGCACAAACTGCTGCCATGCGCCGTCGCAGGCACCCTTGCACCATGGTCCAAGGATGCCTGCGTCGTGGGGAGATTCTTTTTGTTCAGGAAAGGTTCCCTTCCTGCACAAAAACAATATGGAAAATGCTGTTTTTCAACCAGAAGTTGAAAAACGTCATTAGTTTCAATGATTGTTTATGTGCAGGAAGGGAACCCTTCCTGAACAAAAACAATCATTAGAGATGATTTCCTCTTTCTATGCATGCTGCAGAATGCAGCACACATAGAAAGAGGAAAAGAAAACGAGGAGAAATTAATACATTTCTCCTCATTGCGCCTCCCTACGCCTCCCCTGGGGAGGCATAGCATTCACACGTATTTCCAGATTTACGATTCCTCGAAAATCTGGAAATGTGTCAGGTTCCATGTGTTGCGTGGGAACACCCACAGCAACACCCATGGAACACCCCTTTCACGCAAAGTGCTGCGTGCAAAGGGGTCATATTTACAAGGACAGGAAGTCACACAGGGTGGTTTTTCCTGTCCTTGTCAATATGGAGCAGTTAAATGGCCACCGGTACGTCACAAAAAGTGACGCACCGTTGGCGCTAGGGGCTTGTAAATCTGCCGCTAAGTTCATTGCTTTCATTTTTCAATAAAAGAAATATATTTTTCATTGAAAATTCTTGCTGTTTATTTTGGTACCTGTGAAAAAAGATGAAATATAGTTAATCTCAAAATAAAATAGAGTCTGTTTTGTATTTATTCTTTTTAGTATTTAAATTTAAATTTATTTTATTTATAGCGTCTTCATCTTTGTTTATTCAGAGCATTCTCCTTATTGCTATAGTGCGAAATATAGCACAACAAGCTATAATTTTGAAAGAAGTTTCAGGAAAATACTGGTGTGCTCCTCCACTTTTATGAGTATTTCCAAAAATCACCCTTTCACAGGCCAAAAGGCCAAATGTCCTGTCCACCCCTGAGCGTGTCATTCTGTGGACTATGTTGGATCCACTTTCCTTAGTGTATGTAGATGCATGTAAGGTGTCACAATCCAAGGGCAAGTTGCATAAGCCATGTCACCTACAAAAAGGGCAAACTTAAAAAAAATATATTTCTTCTGTTAATACACTTTTTTACCAAATAAGTAAGAATTATGTTTGCACTTGCCTAACAAACAACATGCCATAGGTCTCCTCAGGATAGACATCCATACAATCCACTGTGCTTAAACGTATGAGTCCTGGGAAATGCCAGGGTAGAATGATACTAGGGGGTCGATTCCGATCTCGGTCGGAAGGCCTCCGAATCGGATTCGGCTTTACCGGATCCGAGTCGGAGGCTTTGTTTCTGACCGAGTCGTACAGAGGTCCGGACGCCCAAGTACGATGTGAATGAACCCAAAATTGTCGACCGAATCATTTCCGGGTCCGAACCGCTCCGTACGACTCGTTCGCACTCGATTCGTACCGCGCAATGGAGACGTTTTACGACCGAGCCAGTACGATGCACGATCCGGACAGCCAGATCGAGTCGGAGCCTCCGACACGTAAAAGCTCTGGGAAGCGGACTTCGGGGGTCCGTGCCGGACCCCCCTTCACCCGTAGCCTTACGAGTCGGACACATGGGGGACACAAGGGTCCCCCCTATATATGCATGTACGGTGCGGATGGCACCAACGCGTACCCACTACAGGGGGCACCCTTTTGCGCAACGTACCCATTGAGTCAATGGGAGCCCATGTACGCGTCGTACGACCGGCTCCCATTTACTTCAATGGGAGTCCGACCGAACCGAGTCCGTCAGCATGCGGCCGCATCGTACTCGCTCGGTCAGACTGCAGGAGTCCGGCTCGGTCGGAAAACAATCCGGATCGGTCGGAGAGCTTTCCGACCCAGATCGTAATCGGCCCTTATGTCTGTAAAACTGTTATTTGAATTACAAAGTACTTGAATGTTTAATTAATGTTGAGATTTGCATTTAAGTGCAGAAAGGCAGTTTTTAATGTTGGACAAATTACTTGTGGGAAATTTGCTATCCAATAAAATCCCACCACGGTTTACTGATACTGTGTGTATGTGTGAATTCATGTGAGGTAAGAGGGCTTCTAAAATGAGCTAAATATTCTAGAAAGCACACTTTGAGATATTCTGCCCGCAACACCTACAGATGTCCTGGTAACTGCTGGATGCTAGGAGGTGTAGGCAGCACAGTACCTGAACATGTGTAGGGATGGAATGACTGCTCCGAATGATTCTTCCTAAAAGTGGGAATTCATCTTTCATGTCTAATATGGCCTGTCTGCTAAATCTGTATGAAGGATAGATCATCCTGTTCATGACCAATAGTGTAACACGCTCTCTGAAATATACTCATATCTCATCCTCCTTTGCTGCTGGGCTGCCAAAATCCACCTTCTCCTTACCATCATGACAAACAGAACTGCCATTTTGAAAAGCTATGTTGAAATCTGGGTCTCTTTTTATAGGTTTCACTTGACTACCACCTGCTTCCACTTGGTGGTATTTGTGAGTGTAAAAAGAGTATTCTGCAAATATTTGCATATTGCAAGTGCTTAATACATTCCATTTGTGATTTGCCATTACAGAATCACATAAATACAGAATCAATTTGGATTGTGATTCCATCCCTGATGCATTATTCCTTTTTGAAAAACCAGGTTGTGCCATTTGCACACTGACTCGTTTGCGAAGGGGAATGCAATTTCCAATGTAACTTTTACACCAATAGATTATATTGGAAATTGTACATTTGCAGGGGGGTCAAAAAATGACGTGCCTAATAAATATTAAAAGAAAGGCTTCAATTTGCGACCCTCTGTGATTAGCTGTAAATGCAGGGATGGAGGCCTGCAAGGAACAGCAGACCATACACTTTAAGATGAACCAAGCTACTATGAGCCCTGGTTATTTCAAAAACATGACTGTAAGATATTAAGTTATTAGCTTCGAAGGAGGTGAGTCCTTCACAAATAAAAGGTCCACAACCGTCTTATTACTGGGAACCAAGTACCCCATTGTAGCTCTTGACATGCTCAGGGTAGTGAAGTAGAGCAATTCATGGCCTTTTCAAGGGAGGTTGTCTGGGCTAGCAATTCCAATCCGCTAGCACGTAACAATATGCAATAAATCATTGTCCACTCAGTGCTTTTCCTTTTAAAATGGAAAAGTACATTTATTTTACACACACATACACAACTATTCTGCATTAAATTACAGACATCTCATCATGTAGCTGCGAACACCTTTGGTGATTTCACATTACACCTCTAGAGGATCCTGAACCCCATATTCACAAACCCCCAAATCAGATGAAACATTACCATATAAGAGAGTGCCATTTTAAATAAGGCAGGCCTACTGACCTTGTAAGGGGTTCACAACACCAATTGCAATACCCATACGTAATACATTGTCAAACTAACATATTTTAAGGGATTACAGTATATATAAGGCAGGCCTACTGGCTTTGTCAGGAAGTCACCACATTATTATAATCAGCAACATATCATGTTTCAATCTATAATGCCATTAAAATCAATAAGCACAGTATTAATATTCAACAGCATTCCTTACAATGATAAATATTCATTACTCAATACTATTGTTGTCAATAAAGAACTAGAATTCGAACTAACCTGTGTGTCTACATTTTTCTTCACAGTCTACAGGTCACAAAATGCAGCCATAAGACCCACCACAAGGATTCCCCACACTCCAGAACCCAAACACTCCAGCTCTTAAAGCGTTAAAAATAATGAAAATCCACTACCAGGGAGATCATTTCTAGGCTCCAGGAGAGCAAGGGCCAGTTTTCCTAAATCACTTCAAGGGTGGCTACTGCACTCAATTCAGCACTACACAACACTTGCAGACTGAATTGGTGGTGCCCTTGCTCAGTCTGGGGCTACCACAAGCAAAAACAAATATACAAATTACTCCACACAGGACATTATGGGGCACTCCATGCTGTAGGATTTTCTGCATATTATACTAGCTGCTTCTCGCCATGGGGCAGGGAGGCATCAGGTAAGTATGTGGTCTCACACCACATTTTCCTATTTCACTTTCTTTTGTATCCTGATCCCGCCTGGGGCACTTGGAGCTTTGTTTTGATTTGGGGTAGGTGTAAGGGAGCCCGAAGGCCTCAGTGACACTAGCCGACTCCCTACTTTAGCCCAGCCCAACTGCAGCAGCCAGTGCAGAATTCAGCTACTGCTATCCATGCGGACCCTCTGCCCCAACCAGACACAGGCATGGGGTGTGGGAGGCAAACCACATGGTCCCCAGGGCTTTGCCCACTTCGGGAGCATTGGATTAGGAGCGTGGTGGCACTCGTGGAAACGCTTTGTTTTTCTTCTGTGTTCCGGAGAATGGGATCACCAAGACAATTGATTACGGTGTCGCGCACCAGGGGATGGAGTTCCTGGGGCATAAAGATAGTTCAAGGAAGGGGGCCTCATACACGCCCCTTTCCTGAAGTATTACCAACATAATGATGCGCCAAAACCTGGGCCCTAACCCCCACCTTGGGGTAATCTTTCAAGCCTTAGTGAAATGCCATGTTTAGTTTTCCAATTTCTTTATCTTTCAATGGGACACATCTTTAAAAACGTTGGGTCACCTTTCTTCATCTTTGGCTCGTTTGCCTCCTGATGGCCAGGCCTAGTACCAAGTGCATTTTCGTCAGACCTCCTGGCCATTATAGAATGCACATTTTGCGTAGAGCTAAGTTTTCTGCCTCCCTCCACCAGCCTTTTCTTCTGCTGGGCTCTTGGTACCGTTCTCCTACTGATGGAAGCCACAGGCCAGAAAAACACCCTTGTAGCCATACGCTCAAGAGCCCGGACTCTCCTGGCATCTTGAAGGGCACCTGGAGGAGCAGTGAAGTCCAGGTCCTTTACCCTAATTGTTCCTCAGGGGGCATAAGATGCAACGCCACTGATCCTAGTCTTAAGGAAAACTGTAGTCAAGGTCCATAGTCCATCTTGCGCACGGCATCAGGTGGATTCTCCTTCCAGCTGAGTATCCTTCCTGCAATTGTTGCCTCCTAGGTCCAGGGTTCTCTCAACTGCCTCTCCCTTGAGCAGGAGTATTTAAGTGGGGGTGGAAAGTTTGAGGGGCAAGAAACCCTTTGCTAATCCTATGATGCCACATCATCCATTCACCTCTTTCCCAACCATCATGCACAGCATTCTGGGAAAATCCAAAATGGTGTCTTTAAGGTTTCTCTGGAAAGCGTTTCTCCAAGGGCTGCAGCTCCACCCTAACTGATATCACTGCCAGATCCTTTACTACCAAAACTTCAAAGGCGAGCCCTTTCCATGTTTGCTCCAGAGGTGTGGCTCTCTTCCGTTGTTCTAGTGGGCCTGGGCTGTTTCAGCTCAGGTGCAGTGTGACAATCTAATTACCAGATGCATATTTCCCTACACCCCCTCCTGTCCCAGGAACTGAGTCAATCACTGTTTATTGCCCTTTTGTGTGGGAGGCCTTTGTTCCTTCTGCTGGGAAACAAGATTAATTAACTTGGCAAACAGGTGAGGACGAAGGCCTGGAATATGATTATGAGTTCAGCCAATATGATACATTCTTAAGTCCCATTAGATGTGGATGTGTGTTATTCGGAAGAGTAAATTCCAACTTGGTGCGCATGTTTTAACCTAGTTTGATACCTCTCTGGACCCTGTAGGCACAAGTGAAGCAAAACTTGACTTCACTTACATGCCCTTTCTATGCAGGGTGTACCTCTGGTGCAGTAGGCTTTGGTATTCTATTATGCTTGTTAGATACACGGCAATGGCTGGCCCTCATTTGCCTCTTGCTGCTCTATTAATAATGACATCCATGACGTTGTTCCTCACCTCCCTTTAGTATTATTATTATTTTTACTATCAGCATTCACTCTCTACTATTTAGTCTCCCTACATGGCTACATCGTTACCCCAGCCATATGTTTCTGTAACGTTTTGTCTGACAGCATTATGCATGTCTTCTGCACCATCTCACCTCCCCTGAGTATTATTATTATTTTCACGATTAGCCCTTAATATTTATGATTTATTGCCCTACATGTGAATATTGCAATTCTCAGCCATTTGTTTCATGCACATAACATAGGATGTTATTGAGCAGATTCCTTGTACCTCATATCCCCTTGCCCACAGGCTGTTCCTGCTTCTCTCAGTCCTCCGTAGTTGGAGGCTACCAAGTCCCAAGTCTTACCTTGAAATTCCTAGCCTTAAGGGCCTAGACGCCACGCCCCTTGTGGCTGAATCCTTGGCACACGGCGAGGCTGACAGTTGTAGCCCGCGTTTTACATTCTGTTCCATTGGGAATCTCTTGTTTACCTGTACATGGACTACTGTAGTCCTATATCCTGACGGGGTACATGGATCCTGACTAATCCTTACAAGATTCAACCTGCATTGGGGTAGATTTTGTGGGACAGGTTCTCGCTTCATTGGCTCGTTTCATGTCATTAATTTCTTTTATACCCATCTGATTGTCGTTTTATTCAGTTCGCCTAATTTTTCTTGTTTTTACGCACAGTTCTCTTCTGGGTTCCATATGTAAGTACTATTGCGTTGTGAAACACGTGGGTTGATGTGCACTATTTGTGGTTTCTTGCAGCTCCATCAGGTAGGCACATCCACATGCTCTAGCCGACACTTTGGGTCTTTTATCTATTGTTTCTAATTAAGATATCTTTTAATAGTTTTTTACCAGGTGTCACCTTCATTGTATGGTCCTAATGAGACCACATATCCTATAGTGGGTCAAAACGTCATCAACAGTATCTAACGAACCTTGTAACTGCGAGTGCAGAAATCTCATAAAAACTTTATAAGTAGCTCCACTTCACACTCACCAAGTGAACTTCCAATTTTCACGCCTCTTCGAGTAGATGAATCTTTGCCACCGTATTAGAATCGAGCACAACCCAAGCACATCTCTAAAATAAACATTATCTTCAACATTAGATGTTCAGTCAATAATGCGAGGTTTGGTGAAATTTTAAGTTTATTTTCTCTTTAAGAGATTAGTCTGTATTTTGTCTTTTTATTCAAATTAATCAATTAAATTAATTACAGACATTTTGAGAAAATTTGGTTAGAATATGGGTGCACAAATAACAGCGTGCTCCATAAAGAATTAGTGCCTACCCTAATCTAAAGGACTTATCTATCCTAGTAAGAACCCATAAAGAGCTGCTTTTGGAAAAGACCAAGTGAAATTTTAGAGCAAAATTCTACTAGCTATGAAAAAGGATGAACTCCCCATAAAGAGTAGTTCTTGAAACTCACCCCAGTTCCCTAACAGTCGCAGTAGCAACCGCTAAAACAGGTAAAGGAATTTATCACAGCAGTAGCTATGATCGGCATAAGATAGAAAGTCTCCTCATAAATCGTAAGGAAAACAAAGAAATCCCCATTAGCAGTATCTTATAGCAATTCAGGTTAGCACAATAAAGTGCTATGGGACATGGCAGAGTAGGGGTGCGTAGAATGCCTTTACTCTCTATCTAGGAACACGTACTATATAGAAAGCACAAAACATGTTGCAAAAACAGGTGGTTATGCCATCTACAGCCAATGAGGAAGGATCTTTCGATGGTCCGTCGCCTTCTCCTTCGATTCCCACAGTAAACAACCATGTCGACACATAGTTATTTGAATGTGGCTATAGCATAGTACAAAAAGATACATCTACAAAGGTTCTCATGATTACCTTTTGCAAGCCTACTCTGTTACCTGTTCAGTGTCCCATTGGGTAACAATGGCCTATTCTTTAAAATGAACATTAATATCTTCACGCCCTGGTTAGATCATGGAATTTAAACCTACAGCAAGAATGTCTTACATTAATTTACTTGTTCATTATAAGCATATGGCAGAAGAAATAATCTAGACATAATGAAGCATAAGGTGTGAGGAAGGAAAGAAAAACATTGTGAAGCAAACAGCACATTTCACGAAGATGTCAAGTTCTACAGTTGAGATATAACGTTATATCATCCTTTCACAAAAAGGCATTTATTTTCTTAAAGGGATAGGAAAGAATCAAGAACTATTGAGGCCTAGCAGTGAAAGAACGATAGAAATGGGAGCTTTTTGCAGAAATAAGCAGCATTTTCAGTTTTTGCACGTTTAATAAAAGCAAATTTTCAAGGCACTATTTTAATAGGCATTTTCTATGTTACTGTTAAGGCACATTTCTATATTATTATAAGGTCAAACATACGTACAATGTTTCAACTTTCACATAACCCTACCCTTTGAATGATGGAAAGGTTGGATTGAGATTAATGTGTATACACAATTGGGGTTGTTTGCTATAATTTTGGAAGCCTGTTTTCGTTTCTGTTTGGTTTAATTTTGGGTACTTATTTTGCTTTATTAGTCTCCTTTGTTTGTTTTTGTGTTCCGGTTCACACGGGACACTATGCATGTTGTACATGTCTGACAATATAGACTATATGAGCACAGTCCTGGGCACACGTGGTGAGGGTATAACGATATTGTGACAGTATTGTTCGGATGACAGTTGTAGTGGTCGACACCTGTTAGAGTTGAAAAGTTATTTAATGAAACAACGACTGAATTACAACAAACAACCAGCCGACACGTGTTTCGTCACTCAGAGTAATCCGGTGACTCTTCAGGGCTGTGTAGCAAGAGTGAGGATAGAAAGAGCAGAACCCGTTGAGCCGGTGATAATTCCAACCCGGCCGGGGGTGTGCGGAGTGATCGTATGTAACGGAGGAGACGGTGCTCCAGCAACTCCTCGGCACCAGCACCTTCCAGCTTCGTCGGAGCTACCTCACAGGCTTATCTGCCTCCCGGCACTCTTCATCCTCATGGAGCGCCGTTATTCTCCTCCTTGCTCCCTTACTTCCGCCGCTACCTGGCTTTAGAATCCTGTCCTCCCGCAGTTTCTGGACTTGATTGCTTCGATTTTGCTCTGACACATCAACCTACGTTCCAGTACTCCCGCCTGCCATACTCCGCTAATTACCTCTTCCTCTGCATAACTGCCCTCACCGCCCACAGGCTTCCCTGCTACTCCCGTGGCACGCACCCCGTGCCTGGCCTCTTCGTGGAGCACCGTCTCCTCCGTTACATACGATCACTCCGCACACCCCCGGCCGGGTTGGAATTATCACCGGCTCAACGGGTTCTGCTCTTTCTATCCTCACTCTTGCTACACAGCCCTGAAGAGTCACCGGATTACTCTGAGTGACGAAAAACACGTGTCGGCTGGTTGTTTGTTGTAATTCAGTCGTTGTTTCATTAAATAACTTTTCAACTCTAACAGGTGTCGACCACTACAACTGTCATCCGAACAATACTGTCACAATATCGTTATACCCTCACCACGTGTGCCCAGGACTGTGCTCATTTCCCAGTGTGGGTCCTGTTACTCACACACCTCCGGGGGTTATTGGGTAAATCCCCCGACCTGGCAGCACCGTACCTACTCAAGTTCACATTCACACCACGCATACTAGTCTGAGCGCCACACTTCCTGACTACGCCAAAAACCCTAACTCTAGTCTTCAATATAGACTATATAATACCACAAATATATCTTTGGCTTGGCTTTATTGTTTTCATGAGATCTCGATGTTCAGCTCTCTCTAAGTACACCCTACTACAGTCCTATCCATGCGATTGGGCTTCCACATATCCAAGCATACCGATATATTTCAGACAAGAGCCGTTGTTGTTGATAAAATGATGTAAGGCCGTGGCACTTGTTAAGTAGGGTCTCCTTTGTGTCTTGATAATAGGCTTCTGTAACTGGCACCATTGTGGGGAGATATATATTAAAGACAATTCCACTTTAGAGAAAACTCAGGGTGCACAGTTCCACAGGTGCTGACTTCATCTAAATTTGGAAGAAGGCTTGTATTTAAGGTTTCTTTTTTCTGCTGCCTTTACGTTGCCAGAAGCAATATGAATTGTTGTGAGATATTTGGAGAGTTAAATGTAAGAATATCGATGGAAACAATATTCTGACCTAAATAGAGTCTACCAAAAAATTGTTAATTGTCATATACATTGATTAGTAAAGACTGACTATTCTTAACTCCACAACATTGTACCTTAACAATAAATATCATCCAAGTACCCATGCATGGTGTTAAGAATGGTAGAATTATATGTACCTATACATATTCACCTACATGGTATTTTTGCAGTCATTATTTAAGCCATTATATTATCATAGAAAAATGAAATACCAGTATTTGTAAAGCGCGAACAATTACCCCTAAGGGAGTCAAGGCGCTGGGGGCCGTCAGGAAGATTAAGCAAGCTATTGCCCAGAGTCACACGGTGCTGGGCTAACCTGGCGCCGGCACCAGGGATCGAACTGTGAGCCCCCATGTTCCGGAGTCAGCCACCCTGGCCGCTGCGCCACACCTCTTCCACAGTGTCATATTTGTATTTGTATTTAATCCTATACATCAGGAACACTGAAATAATGCGATTTTGAGCCACAGCATTTTCCTCAGATTTGTGGGTCTGTAAAATTTGCCACATAGTGCATGATCTGCTTCATAATCTGCAGAATTCAACAACAAAAAAATTCTTCTATCTCAAATGGCTCATAAGTCGCAATAAACTCTGCAGCACACGTTACAGCGAAGTGGAAGGCCCTTCACAAAAGTAGACTGGCCTCCTTTCTGTTACTTATTGCTCTGTTTGTGTATTAAACTGGTACTCATGAGAGAAACCTTTGCCCAAACATATTAACATGTATTTTTATTGGATTATTTTAACAGCTGAGCAATGCTCTGGCATATGTGGTTTGTATTAGTATGTCAACAAGCAATGATAAGGCCAATAGGTCTCACCTTTACCATGTGAATGCCGAGCTGTTGGCTGTGCGCATGTCTGTCAGTAAAATATTGTTTATAAAAGGAAACACCATTTCAAAATACTGGACAAAAAGCAGGCACATACCTTATGGTGTATAAGAAATGTACATTCAATTCAATATATTCAATCTTTACAAATGGCATGGTTAATTTTTCACTTAGGAACCTCTGAACAGAATTTATAAAGAATAAAAAAGTGTCCAAATGTAAAGGGAAACACTTTCCAAGGCATAATACTTTCTACAGGATTCAGTCATTTGGTCTTTTATAGTAGTCCAGGGAGCACATTTATGGGCCTTGAGGAGAAGTGTCATTATAAAAACACTTTTCCCTCAGACACCAGGTGAGTAAGTGCAGCAGATAACCCTTCTCTCAGCCCTATAAAAGCCTTTTTTGTGCCAAAGCTTGTGTTTTTATGCAATATGTTGGAATGGAGGAGATAAAACAAACACAACCCTTAGGGTCTTCTATTCAAAAATACCCTAGAAATAATTTCTCTGTTATTGTGCTTTTACAGAGAAGCTGGGATGGGTGGGAAGCAACACAATGTGTGGAAGTGTTTATTTGAGGGGGAAGCAGAATAGGAGAGAGAAGTAAGTAAACACCTCCCCTCTCTCGGAGTGCTAAATCAAAAAGAAAAATGTAGTTTTCTAAATGTGAGCAGTGGAAGGATGCGAGTCAGCCAATCAAAAGGATCATAAAGAGGTTATGCTCCAGAGTTAGGACAAACACGAGAAGAGGAAGGCTAGCCATCAGATGAAAAGCAAGTAAATGAAAGTGACAGTAAAGCAAAACAGTGGTAAGCAATTAGTGGGCTGTAAGTCTGTTGTGGGTTCACAATAGTCTTCTCACAATCAGATAGATTGTACTGCCTTGTAGGTGAGACCTAAAAAAAATGGCTTTGTTCCTTCCTTTACTGGAGTCTCTCTTATACAGTGACGTCTCCTCTGCTAAGGCAGAGGAGCTTCACCCACTTCTTTTTAGCGGTGAAATAAAGGGTAAATAAAATGATAATAACTCGCATTATTATAATTTTATTTTGTCCTACTTCCGGCAGCTTTGCGTGACGGGGCGGGGCTGCTCTGCTCACAGAGCAGGGGAGGAGTGGTAGCACCCTCCTAAGTGCGCAAAAGACTGTTTGGCTGGCCCGACAGTCATGCACACTTCGCATGTTCTCCATGCAGGCTGCATTACAGGCTGCGAGGAGAACATGCCCAGGTTCCAAGTCAGCGTCTGAGCGCCGAACCATAGCGCTCAGACCAATCACAACGCTGCTAAGGCAGCTTTTTGATTGACTGACTGGGAGCCTGGGTGTGCTTCCAGTTCAGGCCGAGCGAGGGACTATGGAGGAGAGATGTAGCGAGGAAGCAGCGAGAAGGTAAGTTTTATCTTTTTCGTTTCTTTTTTAATACCTGCTTCCCTCTGCGTTCTCCCCCCTCCCGCCCCTGCCCTCGTACCTCTGATCTGGGCAGGCGGCCGCTGCTCTTATATGCTCATTAGTCACTCTAAAGTCAGCAGTCTGTATTACAAAGTTATTTTTGAAGTATAAAGATATTGTTTAGTTTTGTCTTTCTTTCTTATTATAAGAGTCAGGAAACCCAAGCTGTCCTTGATTGCTCCATTGAAACCAGCTCTTACAACATCCCTGTCACATTGCTGAAGAACAAACTGACAGTTGACACCAGTGTTTTCTCATATTTTCTTGTTTCAGACAATTTCAATGTTCCTTTAAGAATCAAAGCCTTTTTGTTCAATACTACTTGCCACTTCAAAGGCGTACTTAATTTACACAGTCAAAATGCCTTTGTCTTATGTGGTGGATGTTTCCAAAGTTTTACCATGTTCATCCATAAATGGTTCAGATATGGAGCCATCTAAGGAGTGGTTAGTTGAGTAATAAATTATACCTCTACCAAAGTATTCATAATTGTTGTTCTACCAAAATTCAGTCAGCTCTGACAATATGAAATGGAGCGGCAAGTGTATCTATTCAGACTTCTAGCAAAAATAGCTTTATTTTATTCAAGTCTTTCCTTTGCCTTCTGAGAGACAGGTAAATATATACTTTTTCATCTTTCAGGGCGTGTCTTTTGTTTGGTTTGACTGCCAATTATATATTACACGCACAGTAGTCAGTGAGTAGTCACATCATTACGTACAATATTTCCAACACAGAGTATGTTTTGATCACAAGTCAAAGACTCCAAAAAGTGTCCAATAGAAACAGGACTGTTTTGTTAGCTGATAAAAACAATAAGACTTAGGGCCTGATTACGATTGGTGGGCAGGGTTACTCCATCACGAATGTGACGGATATCCCGTCCGCCAAATTACAATTCCATTATAACCTATGGGACTTGTAATATGGCAGACTGGATTTCCTTCATGTTTGGGACGGAGTATCCCATCCACCAAGATCATAATCAGGGCCTTAATTCTGTAATTATGCCCATTCACTGGGACACAAATTCATATTGTCCACTGATCAGTTGAATATTATGAGCCAGTTCCTCTGGACACACTTGCACTATCGAGGCACATTTATTGACTATGGGTTAATCAATGAACTAATGCATTTTTCTATTCTATTTGATACAAATCGAGGTGTTTTTTGTATAAATTAAATTATATATTTTTTTAAACGCCAGAAACAATTTTACTAATATATGACACCTTGCAGAGCAACGTTAGTTTTACTTGTAATTTCAGCCCGGTTACTACAATAAGCACTGTAACATCGCACCCATTTCCTAACACATTGTTCAAAACTCTAAAGCTATTAATCCTAAAATCTAGAGTTATCGATCAAAAGCCATCCCGAATGAGTACCTTGAATTCAGTAGGGCCACATATCCAGAATTAAACATTACCCAGAAATAATGTCAGCCTTGATAGAGCATGTATCGGTAAGTGAGAACTCTCTGCCTTCCCACCTCAGTTAGACAGTGGTAATGAGGCTGAATCTAGCCTTGTTGCCTTTTTCTCCTGTTCATGTTCTAGTGATATTTTGTTTGCTGAAAGAGTTTAGAAGGCAGGTTTAAATGAATCAGTGTTAAAACTATGGCAACACATTGTGGTTTATTGTATTAACTTACATTCAGTGATGGGGATGGGGATAGATTTACATTTATTGTTAATTGTACTTATGTTTCTTAGTAGGTGAATATAGGGTGCATTAACAACCACACGTGTCTTTACAGGTGTGAGGGTTAATGTAATCTCCTGGAATCAGAAATGGGTTGAACTCAAAGCATTTACATATTACTTTCTTGGCTGCTTTAGGATTTTGGGCACATTATACATGCATCAGTGCCACACTTTTCAAAAAGATGACCAGTGAATTGCGTTTGACTTTGACAAACTAAGTATTCATTTTTGCCGCTTGTTGTGAGAGATTCATTTCACACCTCTGTTTACTGTGTCAACTTTCTCTTACAAAACAGTTATCCCATCTCGGCTCCCCTGGATTGTTTGACTAGATCTGGTTTGTACATGACCCTGTCTTAAGGGATAGAATGTTTGATTTGAATAACTAAAAGCTCCAGGGTATTAGTGACAACTGGAGACTACCATCTTAACACATGATCTACAATGGGAAGCTTGTCAGCCTTTCCCCACATTACGACTTGAAGGATGTTTGATGTAAATGATTACAATGTGAGTGTACTTCTAAACCCTGAATGGCATTCTGGCTGTAGCAATATAGTAGCATAGTAACAATGTTTTTGTGTGACAAAGCTCGAAGTTTGGCCTCACTGAGAGGTTTTGTAGAAGGTGTGGGGGATCAAGCTTGCATTCAATCTAAGATCTAACCTGGGTATCAGAGCATATCTTATACTTAGAGGTACATTGTACCACAGTACCAAAAAACATACCCTGCATAAAAAGCATTTACATTTTGTGGTCTGTTCCTTTCTGCTATCAAATTGATTGTTGTCACTTGGTTATTTACGTTAATAAGCAACCTCCATGTTGGTCTTAACATTTTGGATCTTTGAGATACCATTTATGTGCAAATTTTAAGAAGATTGTCAAGTCACTTTGAAAGCTCAACCGTTTGTCTCCAAATGGGCTACAAATCAGCTAAATCAACCCTCGATGCTGCCTTGTGAATGGACATTTCTTATTACCATGTCCTCAATACTCTTTCCTGGATAACTAATGGATGTATGCACCATTCTTCTCAAAATGTTGGTACATGGTTGGATTGCAAAATGTAGGATTTTAGATTTAGTTAGTACTCTGCTGCCCTATTATCAAGATTTCCATTACCATTACTATTGTTAGAATTACATGAATTTTTAAATGACAAATGCACGGCAGGGAATTACTTGAAAGCCTTTTCTCATGTTTAAGAACTGCAAAAGCAATGGTTGGATGAATCAGGGACAAACAGAGGGTAAGCATAAGGGAGCAGAGCATGGTCCAGTGATGTTTGGAAGTTTATTTCATCACAAAGTGAAGAAATGCTCTGAAAGACCCGATGACAGATGTATGGAATGTATTTAATATGTTCTAGTTAATGTCATGTATACATTTTATGTTAATACGTTCTGAATTAACTTCTATATCTCGTAAAAATGGTGTTTGAAAAAGTACTTCAATATTAATTATGAAATGAACATTGGAAATATTTTACATACATGCATTTTCACAAAGTATAGAAAAACTATTCCCATTCAGAACTATGTACAAATGCATGGTATACAAACACTTACATTTTGATTCTTCTTGGCAAAAAAAGAACAGCCCCAAAGAGCACGAAGTACACAGAGTTTGTGGCTGTGTTCAAATGTTGGTTATACCTGTATTGCTGCATTCGATATATAACACCTGTCAAAATATGTACCACTAGCTAAAAAAGGAATGTTCTGTGAATGAAGAGCTGCCCACAACTAATATTTTTTTTTTAAATTAACATTGTAGCAATGTAACAAAATCTCTTGAAATATACTGCACCTGGAGCTAATGAAAATAGTAGGAAATCGAATTTGGGCTAGTCTTCACTGATGTTAGCTATTTCCTAGACTTGAAAAGTGTACCTTTTATGACTAAGTAAAATGTAAAGTGAAAACTCAGGAAAAGCCTAAAAAGAGACAATGAATCCCTTTAAGAATAATTTGAAAGCTGATGCTGTTTTCTGCATGCATATGTCCTAGTACTAGTTTCTTTCACAAACTGAGCCCTGGATAAAATCCTCAAATGTATACCTTGTGAAGGAAATATAGGTACCTGGTGTGGACCACCAGTTGTTTCCCAAGTTAAATTTACATCTTAACATCCTTGAATGTCATTGGAAGTGGGCTGATAGGAAGGAAAGTTCTCTTGATATGCACGTGCAAACCTAGAATTGAAACTTTTTGATGACCTTGTCCTGGCTCACTCAATGGTAGTGAAGGGCACCCTGGTGTGAACTTACTTTCAAAGTAACTCTTCAGAAAATCCAGACAAGGGATCACCAGGGGACGCCGCAGCAAGATGGCGGACATCGTGTGAGCTCCGCCAGGACGCGGAGCTTCCTTATTTACTTTCGCCTCAAGGTGTCGGAATTTGCGAGCGGGGATGGCTGACCCGATATCCTGAAACTGCGGCGCATCTAGCAACCGCTCTTTCCTGCCCTAACTTGAAAAGTGAAGCCTAGAATCGGCGACGGCATTATTTCTCTCACAGAATCACGGGCGTCCGCCATTTTGAGACGCGGCGCCTGCGTTCAATTGTTCTTCAATTCAAATGCCGTTTTACTTCCTGAACTGCCGGTATGTCTTCGAATGTGGAATTATTTCGTTGAAATGAATGCTGCTCCTATTCTTTTTTTCTCTTTCCCAATGACTATATGAGGGGACCAAATACGAAAACAGAGAAAGTTTTTTCTTTTTCCATTTTCAAATAAATGCTGCTCCTTCCCTTTTTCTCTATGATTGTCACTAAGAGGGGATGTACAGCAAAGATAACAGAGAAGGCTTCTTCATTTTTTCATGTTGTTACATACCACGGAGGCAGCCGTTTAAATAGCAGCTTATCTCTACCAAAGCTGAGGCAATTACATGGAGCATGCGTGAAGAGGAACTCCTTGCTGATACTGTTATGCAATAAATGCGTACCTTCCATTTTTGATATCTAAAAGGTGCATTTTTTATGTTTTCACACAGTATTTACTCAGTATTTTTCGTATTTTTGTACTGTGACGGCGCTTCTTCCTACTGAGGTAATATTGGATCTTTTTTACTCTATTTTTTTCTCTTCATTGACTATAGTATTATATTATAGTGCTTCTTTTCAATCCAACACTTGTACTTATCCATGGAGGGTCACTATTCCTGCTTTCCTCTCCTGTGGTGTATGGGTCGCATTCGTCCACTCTTAATTACTACTCATCGTTCTCTTTCACAATCCAAGATGGCGAATGACCTTCACACCTCCTCTAGATCATCCTCCTCAGGCGCTAAACCAAAGAGACATAAGAATGATCCACCTTCCCCCATTCATACCTCACAAAATCCTGTTCTGGACTCTATTTTAGAGGAGGTACGTGGTCTTCAACCCTTCATGGTCACCACTAATGAAAAATTGAAACAAATTGAAGACCGCTGGATAATCATGGAGGGCAAGGTTTTGGAACTTGAACAACGTGTTGGGGATCTTCAAGATATCTCTACTAAAATTCCTTTGTTAGAGCAAGAAATTCACAAGCTTAAGCTTCACACCGAAGACTTGGAAAATCGTAATCGAAGGAATAATCTTCGCCTTTATGGCCTGCCAGAGAATATTGAAGGTCCAGATATGTTATCCTTTCTGAAAAAGTTCCTGCCGGACCTCTTATATCTTCATCACCTCTTAACATACAACAGGCGCATCGTTTGGGTCGTCTTCAACCTATCTCTAACAAACCACGTGGTATCATCATGCTTTTCTTAGAGTTTACTGAATTGATGCATGTCTTGAAAGCGGTTAAATCCAAACGACGCCTCACATGGTCAGGTCATAATATTTTCATTTTGCAAGATGTTTCAAATGCAACGAATGCACGCCTTAAGAATTTTTGGTTCTCCGTCCCCAGATGAGACAATTAAACATTCAATATGGTATTCTTCACCCATGTCTCTGCAAAGTTACTCACGAAGGAAGGTCACGTTCTTTTGATGACCCGGCCAAACTGAGACTCTTTCTCAACAATATCTCTCCTCGAAATATGAAAAATTAATGTTTTATATTCTCTTAGTTCTACTAGTTAATTGGTTGATGTTGCTCCTATAATTATACCTTTATTTTCTTCTTCTTGCCTGTTCCTCCTTTAAAATATTTTCTTTTTTTTTCTACCTTCACTTTTAATTTCTTATTACTAATGCTCATTCATTTATTTCTGAGGCTTATCATTATTTATTTACTTGTATCGCTGTCATCACCATGTCCCAATTGTCTTGTTGCTTGTTTATCTTCAGATCTGGATTCTTTTCCTTGATCTGCTTACTTTCTTCATTTTTCTGTTTTTCTCTCTTTTCTCTCTTTTTCTCCTCCTCTATCATCCTATTGTTTTTCTTCTTTTTTGTTATGGTGCATCTTCATTATCGATCCTTTGTCTTTATAAGTGTCCTTCATTATATTCTTTTAAGTGCTTATCTTTCTCTATTTTGTTGCTTGATGCTTGTGTCCATTACCATTAATTGTTGTTGTACATTTTGTTTTCTGTATTCATCTAATAAGTGGAGTTTTTTTGCTTCCAGTTGTTCTCCTGAAGTGTATTATCTCTATTCATGTATTGCCATCCCTTTCCTCCATTATGTGTAATGTTGTCACGTGGAATGTTCGTGGTCTTGGAAACCCCGTCAAAAGACAAAAGGTACTCTCTCATTTGTCTAAATTGAATTCTCATGTCTCATTTATTCAAGAAACGCATTGCAATGATGTAGAATCACTTAAATTGAAAAGACAATGGGTGGGTCAAGTTGTTTATTCTCCAGCTTCTAATCGGAAAGGTGGTGTAGCTATTCTATTTCATAAATCGATTCATGCACAAATTTTATCTACGCAATGTGATAGTGATGGACGCTGGGTAATGGCTAAGGTTGATATACAAAATAAAGAACTTGTTTTATTGAATATTTACGGCCCTGTTAAACCAGACCCAGACTTTTGGAACAACATTAAGATCTTACTATCCTCTATTGATGCTCCAAATATTATTGTTGGCGGGGACTTTAATCAATGGTTAGACCCATTTTCAGATAGACAATCCAAATGCAAATTTAACTCGATAAAACTCATAAATCATTTCAATCTGCCATTGCCTCTCGTTCATTATACGATGTTTGGACGACCTGTAACCCTGATACCCTTGAGTTTACTTTTTTTTCTAATGTTCACCATACTCGTTCTAGAATTGACTATATTTTAGTTAGTAAACCACTACTCCCATCCATTCAATCCTCTGAGATTGGTTCTATTTTTATTTCTGATCATGCCCCTGTTTTTTCTGCCCTAGATCTTTCCCTGAGTTCTCCAAAATTTGGTCGTTGGAAACTTAATAATTTTTTGTTGTCAGACAATACTTTTGTTACTGAAGCTACTACCTTTATTAATGAATTTTTTACTATTAACAACCCTTTGGACACCTCCATTACTAATAACTGGGATGCCTTTAAGGCTTCCTTCCGTGCTTTTGCTATTTCATACTCAGCAAAAAAGAAGAAAACTGCTAAAGCCAAATATGCCATTTTACTACAACAACTTAAACTGTTGGAACATAATTACTTTACTTCTAAATCTCCCTCTGTTCTTCATGAATTGATTAAAGCCAAATCTGCTCTTAACAAACTTGCCACGATTGATGCATGTAATGTTCTTCTCAAAATTAAGTCTAAATACCACGGTGGTCAAAATAAAGCTGGTAAGATGTTGGCCAATTATTTAAAAATTAAATCTGAACGTAAAAATATAGGTCCTATTCTAAATGAATTTACTAATAACTTGGCATCCTCTGATGAAGATATTGCTTCTATATTTCATGATTATTATCAATCATTATATTCTGATGATACGAATCCCACTGCTCAAAATTTACATACCTTTTTTTCGGGCCTCCCTAGTCCTCCTTTGCTTCCTGATAAATTTGAATCACTAGAAAGTGAGGTTACTCTTCAAGAGATAACGGAAGCCATCAAATCCTTAAAAAAATCGAAAGCACCAGGTCCTGATGGTCTTTCTGTTGAATTTTTTTCTACTTTTTCCTCTATTTTTGCGCCCAAACTTTTGGCCCTTTTTAACTCATTCATTGTTGACTCCAAAGCATCTGGCTCGTTTATGGAGGCCTTGATTGTCCTTATTCCCAAACCTGATAAGGATCATTCCCTCTGTAAAAACTATCGCCCCATTTCATTAATCAATTATGACTGTAAGATATTTGCTAAAATCCTCGCCACTCGCCTTGAGAGTATCATCCCACTATTGGTTAAAGCTGATCAAGCTGGTTTTGTTAGGGGCAGATTGGCTTCGGACAATGCTCGCATGCTTGCTAATGTTATCTCCTTCGGAAAAAAGTACAAATCCCCACTTGCAGCATTGTCTTTAGATGCCGAAAAGGCCTTCGATCGCATAAACTGGCAATTCATGTTCAATACACTCAAATGGTTTGGTTTTGGTCCAAATTTTATTTCTTATGTCAAATTGTTATATTCTTTTCCTCGTGCTAGTATTTTTGTTAATAACCATTTTTCTAAATCTTTTCCGTTATATAGAGGCACACGCCAAGGTTGTCCCCTATCGCCCTTGTTATTTGTATTATGTCTCGAACCTTTCCTCGAGCGTATTCGAATTAATTCATGTATTTCTGGCTTTTCACATAATTCTATAGAAACCAAATTGTCAGCTTACGCTGATGATATCCTGGTATATATGTCTGATCCTATTTCCTCCCTCCCTCCCTTTTTGGATGAAGTTCGGCTGTATTCTAGTATCTCTGGATATAAGTTGAACTTTTCTAAGACAGAAGTCTTACCCTTAAACTCTCTTTGCTATCAATATATGTTTAATAATACTAATTTTACCTGGTGTCCTACAAAAATTAAATACCTTGGTATTTGGTTTTCCTCTACCTTATCTACCACCATTAGTTATACGTTTAATGTCCTAATTACCAAAATACAATCACTCCTTCTTTCTTGGTCCCCCCTTTATTTGTCATGGTGGGGTAGATTAGATACTATTAAAACGATGATTGTGCCCCATGTCCTTTATACATTATCCATGTTATCTCTTCGAATTCCTGGTTTGTATTTTTCACAGATTAATTCTATTTGTACAAAGTTTTTATGGAATAATAAACACCCCGCATTGCTCTTATGAAACTCAAACGTCCCAAAACAGAAGGGGGTGTACGTTTTCCAGATTTTAAAGCTTATCATTCTGCATTTTTAATTCGTCAATTTTTTGCTTTAAGTTATGATTTTGCTGATATCTCTATCCCCCGTTGGATTGTTTTTGAGCGTTCCCTATTAAAAGATTTTTCTTTTCAAGGTATAATATATATGTCTAATTGCTCCTTCATATCAGATAATCCTATTTTAAAATACTCCAGACAATTATTATATAATATTTTTTCTGATGGTCTAGATTCATATCAATGTTTTTTGTCTTCCACTATTTGATATAACAAATTTATCAAATATAAACGTAAATCATTTTATTACAAGCATTGGAAGGAGAAGGGAATTATTTTTATTCATCAATTAATCCAACATAATTCTGTTATTCCCTTCCAGCAATTACAGTTACAATATAATTTACCTGATTCATTTTTTAATGAATATCTTTTAATATAAACAGCTTTGCAGTCTTATTTATCTTCCAATAATTTCCCCTTAGCCTCTCCATCACTCACTTCACCCTCACTGTTATATAGTGTTTCTCAGGAGCTTAGGCCTAAGGCTGCTTTTATTTATAAGTTGTTATCTCATGTTATGGAACGACCTAACTCCCTTGTCGAATTACTCTGGGAAACAGACTTATCTATGTCACTCCCTATTTCTTCTTGGGATAAATTATGGCTCAAGCTATTTAAAACTTCTGTTGCCGCACGTATTACTCAATCCCTTTACTTCATTTATAGTAGAGCTGTTATTACCCCTGTTCATATATCCACGTTTTCCCCTACTTCCTCATCCCTCTGTTGGTCTTGTTCTGAATCTACTGGGACTTTAGTTCATCAACTTTATGATTGTTCGAATGTATTAAAGTTCTGGCAATCTATTTGGTCTAAATGTATGACAATATTTCAATGTAATATTCCATTAACAATACAAAATGTTTTTCTAGGTTCCTCCTCACCTGATTTTGATGTTTCTAATCATATTACTTTGTTGTTTGATTTATTTATTGCTATAGCATTTAAAGTGATTTTGTCCTGTTGGAAAGATAACTCTAAATTATCATTATGAACTTGGTGGAACTTTGTTTGCGACGAACACAGAATTGCTACTGTTTTTCTCTTACTCTCTCTCAGAAAATTAAATCTGACCTACTTTGGCTACCCTTCACTTCTTATCTTTCTACACATGCACCTGCATCTTAATTTCTTACTCTTTCCCAATTTCTAACTCTCTTTATTCCTCTTTTTTCTCTCTTTCTTTCTTTTCTTCTTCTCCTCTATATCTCTTCCTTTCCTCTTCTTTCTTGTTCCTCTATCTTTTTTATCTTCTCTTTTGAATTATTTGCTCATATTTTCTCTTTAAATTAATCGTTGTACTTTATTCATAATGTGTTCATTTAATTATTATATGTTCTCTTTTTCTGAAAACTTAATAAAAATCATTAAACAAAAAAAAAGAAAATCCAGACAACAAGGTTGGTGAGAGACACTGCGTGAAATGGAAAGAAGACTATACCAAGATAAACCTTAATTAAGGACATCTCATTGATGCGGTTCAATGGCAACCTTTCTTCCCTTCCTCTTTATGAAATTAACTTTTGAAACAGGCATGGCTACCAGGAGTGGGTCAATTATTCAGCTGGATCTACCTAAGTCATGCTTTATTAAAAACTTAAATCAGATAGTCACGTTTTAAATTGAGAAATACATCCCATAAATATGTGCCCTCGATTTTATATTACTCCTCTTATTTTCACTGGCACAGCTTGCATGGTAAATGTCGAAAAACACAAAGTGCCAATTTTTCAACAAGCAAGAGTTTGAATTTAAATTGTCAAAATGAAAATTTCTGTATTATTGAGATTTTTCTAAGTAGAATTAAAGTTTGATTAAATTACCATTCAACTTTGTATATTTGGCCAAACTTCGACCTATTGAAAGCCAAACTTCAGTACACACTCAGCAGAAGTTGTCACCAGCAGGGGCGTGGCTTCTATTGGTGCAGAAAGTGCAGTGGCACCAGGACACATACACCTGAGGGGCCCACTGAGCCCTGTTTATTGTTATATTTTACTGTTCAAACTGCGTCCGGAGGACCCATTTCCTTCCTCGCGCTAGGGCCCATGACACACTGGCTGCACCACTGGTCGCCAGATGACTGCAGGTCTGCTAAAAAATGATGAGGTCAGCAGGATGTCCGAGCAAGGCAGGGTAGAGAAAGGAGGCACAATAATGCCAAACTTCGGACAGGAAAACAGTGAGGTTTTGAGCAGCTAGCCAGAATTAGGTCGTTCGAGGAAAAGGCAGTGATGTGGCATCAAAAGAGGTCAGTATCCTTGTTGAGTATACAGAACCAGTCACACAAATGGAACAAATAAGACAAGCATTTGCAATGCAATAGGCCTCACATTTACAAGAGTTGGAGCTAGTGGCATTGTAAATGACAATGCCTTTTATTTATGTGTTGTCTTTAAAGGAAATAAAAGGCATTATCATTTACAATGCCAATAGCTTAAACTCTTGCGAATGAGAGACCTATTGCATTGCATTGCAAATGCGTTCGGCGTCCGTGCTATAAAGATGAAAAAAAAGCATTAGGAGAGAGCGTGTCCTGCCTGCAACATCAGGCAGGACAAAGCTATTTGAGAAAATAGTGCTTGGAGGCTGTAATTAAAGCCTACCGGGTAACAACACAGGTAACAGGGGATGTCCTCATGGGAGGTTACAAAATAAGACAAGGCAGTACTAAGGCGGGACTACTAAGCCTATTGACAAATGAAAAGGCACAGTTTACAGTGGACAATGACACAAGCCAATGAAAAATATGGGTGGAGAGGGGCGGAGCTTCAAGTCCATACCTGAATACAGCATGCCTCGCAGAGCAGCGCATGTGCTGCCCAGGCTTGACCTAAAAACATTTACGGGAATCGCTAAAGCTATGCAAATTGGAAAGGGCGGACTCATTAAAATCCACAAAAAATGGCCAGTACTTGCCAGGTGAACGATAATTTACTTTTGCATAAGAATCAGATCTAAATAGATCGTTTGCTAGTTTTTGAAATGGAAGGTCTTCCGGTCATGCCCAGTGATGTTTCTTAGCCTGTATTGAGGGGTTTCAGTATGACAGCTTTTTGTTCTCTTAATGTCTTACTTATATTTAACCAGACCTTAAATAGAACACCAGGCCAACTTAAATAAAATTAGAAAACAATGTGACAAACAAACTAGAGACAGTAGGGAGATGATTGAACAAGGAAGCAATAAACGGAGTGGAAGAACACGAGAAGTGTAAGAAGGAGTAGGGTCGATACTTAGAGTTGGTACGTCAGATAGGGATTCAATTGAGTCTGCGCACTGATTGGATTCGGAGGGAAAAAGGGAATCAACCAAGGAAGAGGCAAAACAAGTGGGTCTTCAGATTTTTTGTTAATTAAAAAAGAGTAAGCTGGGTTCTGACATTTAGGGGCAGGGAGTTCCTGGAAGAAATTCCAGCTTCAGAGCAAAATCTGTTTTGTGCAGAGGAGAGTCTGACAGTAGCAGGTCGGGTTCTCTCAAACAAAGGCATGACTAACAAAGGCAGCAGTCCTGGATTTCTTCTCAAACGGGCATGCCAAGCAGAGGATTCACCAGTCAGGCTTCCCTCACACACAGGCAATTTTTTTTATTGCAGCAAACAGCAGCACAACATTTCCTCACATTCAGGAAGTATATAGCAGATAACAGCAGTTTTTGGTTCCCTCAGGCAAAGCATATGTGTAGGCCTGGTTTCCTATTTGTGTCACCCCCACCATTAGATCATAGGGCCTGATGCACAAAACAAGTTTGCAGCTGCAAACCCTGCAATTCGCAAAAGTGTGTGATGTCTAAAACCACTTTTCCAATTAAGAAAAGTATACAACTCACAAAAACGGTTTTGAGACTCATTCTGAATCATCATGATTAGGAGGGGGCAACAAACAGGCACACCCTCCTAACTATGATTCACAACAACATGCATCAATTGCTTGTGACTGTAATTGCGGTCTCAAACCATTGATCATACACCAACTCTAGAGTTGGGGTGGTCTCTGATCCGCAAAAAGGAAGCTCTCCCTATTGGAGAGCTCCTTTTTGAGAATCATTTTGGTTGAGGAGAAGGACTAAGCTGGTAAATGAGTTTAGTTGTGGACCTCTTTCCTGACGGGTAACGGTTGAGAGAGGTCAAGAAATCATATCTAGTATATTGGGATAACGTAGTTCTTTATCCCAAATTATTCCTATAATCCAGAGTAATGAAGCAAGCAAAGATGAGGCCTTTGTGGTTTTCTTAGGATTTTTTATTGCGATTGCGCTGGGTTATTTTGGTAATCCAGAACGACAATTCAAACGAAAGTGCAGGCAACAAGCGTTTCGCCACTTGGTGGCGCACAGGCCGGAGGATCTTTCAAGGCGTAGGTACTGAACTCCGTTAGGGCGCACGCATATACAATAGCGAGCAAGAGCGTATCATTACAGAGAAATATTGAGCCGTCCCTTACAGTAAAGAGGGGCGAGTATGTGGTCCTGGGCTGATGAGGAATAAGTATGGACCGTCAGCTGACCGGCACGAAGGTACGAGCACCATTTCTTCTGCTCTGCTGTTACTGCGTCGTCTATGTAGCAAAGAGTTTCGCCGGCTAATTTTGAAATTGACTGCACCAGTGTGGAGCACGCCAGAGGGTCTCATGGTGACTCTCCTTCGGGGTCCGCATTAGTTGTTCCCGACATTGTAGAACAGGCGGGAGATTTACTATCTGTTACGGATACAGAGTTCCCGTTCGATTGTTTTGGAATTCCTGTTCTCCCCTGAGAGCGCCCTATCAGTGTTGACTGGATTTTTATGTCCAGCGCCGACCCGATTGGGCGATGTGATTTCCTTGCACCCTTTCCTGATGAGGCCCAGATGAGGGGGCCGAAACGCATCGACTGCATTGAATAGAGGAGTCCAATGGATTACTAGGTCCTGTTAAGAAATTTGATACACACATTGTGGATTGATTCAGAGGTCGAAGTGCTCACCTCATGTGTGTATGGGACTATCTCGTAGTCGGATTGCTTATAATTATATAGCAACAACTAGATTCTAAGTTTGGGGTAGGAAGGAATGTATGATCATGTGTATAATCATGCATAATTAAATGTACTTAATTGTTTTTTGTTAATGTTTATGTAATTAGTTTAATTCTGCGGGTTGTTGTATTTATGTATTTCATATGTTGGTAAGAACAAGAGAACAATTAAAAGAATTTATAAATTGTTCCCATTGGAATCAGAGGTGGTATGTGCAATAATGTTAGTAAGTCAACATGAAGGGACTGTGTACCAAAGAATAGCATTTAATTTGTATGTGTCCTATTGAAATTTGTGCTGTATCGATCCCTCCGCATCATTTTTGTGTATAGTTAGATACTTCTTTGCCCAGATGTGGGAGGAGGATTAGGGCAAACCCCGTTGTTATATATAAACGAGGAATAAGTATCAGCAAAAGTGGTCGCGTACAGGTCTCTGTGGTCTCCGCATTAAGGGACGCGTCAGTATTGCTCTGTAATTGCGCTATTGCTCACTACCTATGCCTTGAAAAAGCCCCAGGCCTGCGCTCCACCAAGGGGCACCACCAAGGGGCAAAAAACGTGTTGGCTGCATTTTCGTTTGAATTGTCGTTCTGGATTACCAGAATAACCCAGTACAATCGCAATAAAAAATCCTAAGAAAACCAAAAAGGCCACATCTTCGGTTGCTTTATTACTCTGGATTATAGGAATAACTTAGGCTAAAGAACTACCTTATCCCAATATAATGGATGCAATTTCTTGACCTCTCTCTATCGTTACCCGTCAGGGAATAGGATCCTCCGCCGCCTCTCTTCTGTCCTCTCCCTCCTCTTGAGAGCATCTGTTGGAACAGGAAGTAGGAAGCACCCAGGCTCCCTCAAGCCAATCAGAACGCTGCAATGCAGCATTGTCATTGGTCTGAACGCCATGGTTCGGCGCTCAGATGGGAAATGGGAGCCTGGGCATGTTCTCCACTCAGGCTGTAATGCCGCCAGGATGGAGAACATGCTAAGTGCGCATGAATGTTTGGCTGGCCCCAGAGGGCCGGCCAAACATTCATGTGCACTTAGGAGGGTACCACCATTCCTCCCCCCTGCTGCCCAGCCTTGCCCCACCCCACAAAACTGCCTCAGCATGGAAAAATAAAATGATAATAACATCACGTTATTATCATTTTATTTTTCCTATTTTGCCGTGCTGAAAGGCAGTGGGGCAACGCTCCTCCGCCTTATGCGGAGGAGCTGCCCCTGGTCATTTGTTGACAATACTTTTGTCTTCCTGGGCACAGAGGTCTCTGAGAGCAGGGCCATAACAATCAATCAGGAATGGGTATTGGGCCTTTGGAGTAGGGCTTAGAGGCAATCTAGTTTAAAATCTGTTTCGTTTCAGGTAGCGCAAGTGAATGTTTTCAAGGTTACTTTTCCACTAATGATTTATTATTTATTTTTTGAATTTATAAAGCGCAAAACTGTCACCCTACGGGTATCCTGGCGCTGTGACTTGCCCAGATGACGTTGTGCATAAAAAAGTCTGTACGATATGCTTGTGACACTAATTCTTAGGAAAGAGCCACGTTTTTAGGCTCTTTCTGAATGGAAGTAAAGATTTCAATTGCCTGATATTCAAAGGAAGGTCATTCCAAAGTCGGGAGGCTGCTACCCCAAAGGCTCTGCCACCTGTCCTAGTCTTCTTAAATCTGGTGGTGGTTACCAAATACATACCTGATGATCGTAAATTTCTCCCTGGAGTATACCAGGTAAATCTCTCCTGCATAGATATTGGACCTAAGTCATGTAATGCTTTGAACACTATACATAGAGATTTAAAATGAATTCTCTCCTTTAAGGGCAGCCAATGGAGATCTCTTAGGGCTAAAGATGTAGAGGACCTGCGTTGCCTATTTAACGCCAATTTAGCTGCTATAGACTGAATCCTCTGTAATTTCCGCAATGCTGATTGTGGTGCTCCCAAATACAGGGAGTTACAGTAATCCAACCTGCTCAATATAAGACTCCACAACACTAAGGGTCTGGAGGTAGCAGGCAGGAGCGGGAGGATCTGGCGCAGTGCTCTTAACACAGAGAAGCAAGTACTGACTGTTTTGTTAATCTGTGATTCCAGCTGGAGATTGTCATCCATTAAAACCCCAGATTACGTACTGTACTGGCGGGAGTCAGTGGTTTATCCATAGGGGTAAGTCTGAATTCGGCAGGGTAGGGCCGAGCTATTTTGGCCGCAGAGCAGTATACTATCTCGGTTTTTTCTCCATTAAATTGTAAGGAGTTTTTCCTGAGCCAGCTAGAGGTCTTAAGCATGCACTCCTGAAATTTCTCAATGGATACTGCCTGGTTTCCTTCCAGAGAGAACACCAGTTGCGTATCATCTGCATAATTAGCTAGGTCGATGCCAAAGGACTTGATGATTGGGAATAAAGGGCGCAAATAGATATTAAATAGAATAGGGCTTATTGCTGAGCCCTGTGGTACCCCGTGTCGCACGGGGGTCTTAGGAGAGGCAAACGGTGGGATAGTTACCACCTGTTGCCTGTCCGTCAGATACGATTGCAGCCACTTTAAAGCCTGTCCTTTCACTCCGATATTCTCTAATCTTCTCAGCAGGATACTGTGATTTACTGTGTCGAATGCGGCCGACATGTCCAGTAGTACCAATACGGACATATTACCATTGTCGGCTCGCATTCTTAGGTTATCCAGGACCGTTGCTAAGGCTGTTTCCGTTCCGTGCCCTGGTCGGAAGCCGAATTGATCCTTGTCCAATAATTTATTTTCTTCCAGATAGAGGGACAGAGACTTACTGACTACACGTTCCAGAATTTTTACTGGATACGGGAGAAGAGATATCGGTCTAAAGCTTGATGGACACTTGGGGTCGAGTGACGGCTTTTTGAACAGCGGGGTTACCACTGCCTGCTTCCAACCTTCTGGGACTGTTCCCTTTTCTAGTGACTGACAGCAAATCTGCCATAACCATGGAAATAGTTCCAACTGGAACTCTTTCCAGATTGCCTGCGGAAGAGGGTCCAGAGGGGACCCGGAAGAAACGCTTTGAGCTAAGCTGTTAAATATATCCACAGTGGGAATTTCAAAGCGCTCTAAAGCAGGTGGCGAATAGTCCTTGAGTACCTCTTTCTGTTGCTCTGTTGCTGATCTTATAGGGGGTTCCTCATTAAGGATACTGTCATTACTGAAATTTAAACCACTGACTATCTTATTGATTTTTTCGTCCAAGTGGGTGGCGATATTATTGCAAAGTTCTTGTGTCGCAGTAACTTTATTGCCCGTACACGTTGGGTTTGATAGATCTTTTATAATGGTGAAGAGCATTTTTGTGCTTTTGGGTGCCTGCAGAATTGTTTTGGCATAATATTCTGCTTTGGCCCTCACAATTGCTTCCTTGTATATGGCCTGTAATGACTTCAGCTTAACTTTGTCTGCTTCCTCATATGCCCTTCTCCACTTCCTTTCGGCTTATTACGTGTTTTCCTCAATGATTTTAGCTCTTCGTTATACCAAGGGGCTGAGGGTTTTTTCCTATTCTTCATTCTTTTTTCTGGGACAATCTCGTCTAGTGTACCCTTAATGTAGTCACAGTAAGTCTGGTAATTTTCATCTACTGTTTTGCTGGGCAAAAATAAATTGTGTTCTGGGAATGTTGGATGTTTCCTGTTTTTTAATAACTTAGCCCATTCTCTTCCCTTCCGGAAGGTTACTGGCTGATTTGAGTTATTGGCCAGACTGGGCAACCTGATCCTAAAATGGATTAGGGAGTGATCAGTCCAGCATTGAGGCAACACTTCTATTACTTCTGTCTCATTCTGATTTGCAAATAGGAGGTCTAGGGTGTGCCCTCCTTGATGGGTTGACTGATGTACTAGTTGGTGCAGATTAAGGCTTTCACAGGCTTGCTCCAGATCTCTCAGTGCGGGACCAAGGGTCCCATTATCCCAGAGATTAAAATCGCCCAGAATAATCATTCTTGAGTGTGTCAGGGTCATATTGACCAAGGTGTCAATTAGATCTTGGTATTGGGTATGTTGTCCGGGGGCCTGTAGCATACTATTCCTGTCAGCACTTTCCCTCTTGCCTCTTGTAGTGAGAAACCTAGAAGTTCAATACCCTCGACATCATCAATGTGTAAAGGGGAAAACTCCCATTTATCTTTATAGATCACTCCTACCCCCCGCCTCTCCCCACCAATCTGGGTTTATGAAATATTTTATATCCCTCAGGGCATGCGAATCCTAGCTCTACCACAGAGTCGGCGCTGGTCCATGTTTCAGTTAAAAACAACACGTCTAAATTAAAACATTCCAACATATTTGCCACCTCCTGATAATGTTTAACTAGGGATCTACTATTTATCAAGCCACAGTTCAAACTGCCTTGAGGCTGGTCAGTTGTAACAAAATTGTCTTTATTGGCCGCTTTCTGTGTCCCCTTAGTGTCCCTCTCACCTATATATAGGAGTTGTTCCCTTGAATAGCATAGTCGGTCATGCCCTGGTGCACAACTGACAGCGTGGCTGGCGCCGAGCGCGGGCGAGGCATAAAATGTTATTAAAACTCTATTAAAACTCTATTTTCTCCATTGCATTGTATTTCTGAAACTAAGTAGCAAATAACTTAGAATAACTTTTCTACCATTTTCTCAGGTGGTGATATAAAATAAGGGATTTATAATTAACTAGGTCTGTTTCTGGAAAATGAAGTTTACTTACACAGTAAAACGCTTTTGTGCAGTTGTTCACTATGTTGGCATACCATTCCCAATATGTGTTATACCACATTTTTAAATATTAAGCGTCCATCCCTGTGGGCTAACAAGCTAATTTTTAGTGCAACTTATCCAATATACATAAATATGTTTTCCTACATGGCAAAGGCGTGTTTATTTTTCATGTGTCACTATACTACTTTTGAACTACAGACAAGCCAGAACATAATGGTGTTCCTGGCAGCGATAGGTTTTTGTCTAATTTCTGGGTGGTTTAAATAGACAATGCACCCTATATTTGACATTTAACTTACACACCACTCGTGCAATTTCTTCAACAACATACTACAGCCTTAATGGAAACTTAAGAATATCAATTGGGTCAAACCAATTTTACACTACTATTTTAGGCCAGGGCACAAACACTGTGGCACTGAACAACAAGTCAGTGCACAGAGCCATAAAACCACCAAAAATAGGGACCCGAGAAAGGTGAAAAGTCTGGGGTAACCATGCAGAAAAGATGACTTTGATTACCCAGACATGCCACTTTAATAGAAAGAACTGATTTTTTTATGCATCCTTTTGATGTATAAATTCAAACACATTGATGGGGTCTACTCTCCCTTGCAGGCTACCATCCCTGCATTCATATCGAATTACATCCCTTTAGACCATTTTGTGACTCTGTGAATGGGCAATTTGTGATGCAGTCCCTTTTTGTATAGGTGGCATTGTACATTACATCCCTGTTCGCAAACCAGTCAGTATGCAATTTGAAAATCTTAGTTTGCAAACAAGGATTAGTGCATCAGGCTCAAAGATGGTTGCAGGTTACAGTGGCTAGTTACTACAGCCACCATCTACGTTGATGTTTCCTCACTTGCTGAAATGATGAATGGAGTTAGTATAAAAAAGTGAACCACATATTGCTGGAACGAAAGTCCTATGCAAAATTTTGCAAATTTGGTTCCCCTCTCTTTGTATGTATCTGGGCGGCCCTGTGAGTTTTCGGTCACTGGGCTTGATGAGCATGCGACCTCAATGAGGGTTCTCTGATTGTAATTTACCTTGATACATCAGAGCTGCGTTCTGATGTTGGGGTGCATCCAAAGTACACCTCCTTTCATGAGGGTGTTTATTGCAACCTCTATCGAGGCTATGCAAGACTGACAGTGGTGATTGCGCAATCGTGGCCAGGTGCACAGACCTCTTAGCATTGTACCACTGCAGGCAAAAGGTCTTCCTACCATCTGTCACTTTGTAAAGTGTTGGAAAAGATGAGGTGTTCAACATAGGTGAGGATTCAAAAGAACTTATTTATTGAAGGATAAGGTCCTCAGAAGGAGTGGTGCTAGCAGGTGGCATTACATAGCCTCCAACTACTTAAACCGCCAGAGGCAACAGACCTCCCTAGAACCATGGTCTCATCAAACTATGTTCTATATTCCACCCCACACCAACATTCTACCTATTTTACCTATATCTATCCTGCATAAAGCTTTGTTCAGCCCCGTCATAACTGGGGTCTTTGCCTTCATCATGTCTGGTAAATAATAAAGGGTACTTGTGGTGAATGTTGTGTTTGATTGACTGGTGGCTGCTGCACAGACTGGGTCATTCCACATGACCTGTTTCAGCTTAAAGCAGTCTTAAAAGATGTTCTGCAAATTGGGGCTAAAACATTGTTTGTCCTGCAAAGAATGCTACCTCAGAATGGGAGAAGCATTTGGGCGTCCAAGTGGTGAAGCTTCCATGATTGGTCAGGCTTGGTCACCAGAGCAAGATAAGTGGTGGCCTTGAAAGGTAAGATTATGACCTCCAATCCAAGAAGCAGCTCCATTTCCTTCATACAACAATGAGCTGGCTCTGTGACAACCCTCTCTTTAGCATTAGGGTACCTGTGAGTTGCTTTACACCTTAGGTGGTCTGGAGAAATCTGGACTTTGATCTCTGGCGTGCAGTTCATTTCTATGGTTGAAGGAAGTCACCCTGATTCTGCGACCAGTACATCTGCTTCCTAGTTCTTCTGGCACTGAAGATATCCCTGACTGAGGCTCAGGGCCAGAGCCCACTTGTTCAGGCCAATAGCAGCTGGCCACTGGACTTTCTAGTGCTCCGACCTATGACTACTCTTGCCATTTGAAAATCATGACAATGACTGGCAGTTCCTAAGATACAATTACCAACCCCTAAAGAGCCACCTAAGGAACACACCTTGGGCCATATTTATCAGCTCTTTGCGCTAGGTTTGTGTCATAAAAGAGAATCAAACCCATGCAAAATGTAGATTTGGGATTTTTTCTTTCAAATGCAACATGTTTTGCATTGGAAAGTAGCACAAAAGTAATGGAAAGTAGTGCGTTGTACTACTTTGCACTGTTTTACACTAGTTTGCTCAAAGGGGCGAAAAATGAGCAAATAAATATTTAAAAGGGGTGGGCGTCCCATTGGTGATACATAGGCATTCCCACGCACTGCCAGTGGATTTGAATGCAAATCCGTATCTATCAATATTGGCACATCAGAGGCATAACACACAAGATGATGGACGGAATGCTGCACATTGGCAAACATTCACCCCCAGTCACAGATCTGGGTTTAATCCATCGTTATTTTGCTTCACCACGCCACCCCAGTTCAGACATAGCCATATGCAAATCAGTCTTGACCCTGTGCCTCATGGGAACAGTCCAGACCGAACTGCCAAGCCATGTCTTCCCTGGACCGGAATCAAGCATCCTAGGACCGGTTTCAGGCTATCAGCCTTCATCAGCCAGGATAGCTTGACTCCAGTGGCGTAGTGAGCACGGGACCCACGTCTGGGCATACCCTTCCCACTTAGGGCGAAATGCAAAACACACAAGATGATGGACGGAATGCTGCACATTGGCAAACATTCACCCCCGTCAAGATCTGGGTTTAATCCATCGTTATTTTGCTTCACCACGCCACCCCAGTTCAGACATGGCCATATGCAAATCAGTCTTGACCCTGTGCCTCATGGGAACAGTCCAGACCAAACTGCCAAGCCATGTCTTCCCTGGACCGGAATCAAGCATCCTAGGACCGGTTTCAAGCTATCAGCCTTCATCAGCCAGGATAGCTTGACTCCAGTGGCGTAGTGAGCACGGGACCCGCGTCTGGGCATACCCTTCCCACTTAGGGCGAAATGCAAAACACACAAGATGATGGACGGAATGCTGCACATTGGCAAACATTCACCCCCAGTCACAGATCTGGGTTTAATCCATCGTTATTTTGCTTCACCACGCCACCCCAGTTCAGACATAGCCATATGCAAATCAGTCTTGACCCTGTGCCTCATGGGAACAGTCCAGACCGAACTGCCAAGCCATGTCTTCCCTGGACCGGAATCAAGCATCCTAGGACCGGTTTCAGGCTATCAGCCTTCATCAGCCAGGATAGCTTGACTCCAGTGGCGTAGTGAGCACGGGACCCACGTCTGGGCATACCCTTCCCACTTAGGGCGAAATGCAAAACACACAAAATGATGGACGGAATGCTGCACATTGGCAAACATTCACCCCCAGTCACAGATCTGGGTTTAATCCATCGTTATTTTACTTCACCACGCCACCCCAGTTCAGACATAGCCATATGCAAATCAGTCTTGACCCTGTGCCTCATGGGAACAGTCCAGACCGAACTGCCAAGCCATGTCTTCCCTGGACCGGAATCAAGCATCCTATGACCGGTTTCAGGCTATCAGCCTTCATCAGCCAGGATAGCTTGACTCCAGTGGCGTAGTGAGCACGGGACCCACGTCTGGGCATACCCTTCCCACTTAGGGCGAAATGCAAAACACACAAGATGATGGACGGAATGCTGCACATTGGCAAACATTCACCCCTTGTGTGTTTTACATCAGAGGCATAGTCAGTTTGTGGCTAGGGGACCCTTGTACAAGGAAGTAAAGGGGCCACTAGCTACTTTTTGAACTGTGATATACAGCAATGATCAGAGATCAGTGGGCACCTCAGACCTCAGTGCCCCAGTGCCACTGCACCTGCTGCACCAATGGAAGGTACACCCCTGTGTAGACAGGGATTTGCACCAAAATTGGCAAGTGTAACGTTAAAGAAAAGTTTTCTTATCTCAAAATGTTTCCAACTTTGCCTGTGTGGTGTATTGCGCAGCAAACATACATAGTTATAGAAGTGTTAAACTATGTGAAAGCATAATATTTTGTACAGGAAGCAGTACCAACAGAGAGACTAATTGGAGCAACTAAACCAAAATATTGGGTCATTGTTAGATTCCCACAAGCAGAAGCGTTTTTCAGAAGAAAATGTTCTATAATGTTTGAGAATTTGAATTAAAGCATGAGATCTGATGCCATTTTTACACACAAGAGGATGGTTTCCAGCCTGTATTTCAGGATTCTGTTATAGTGTAAGCCTGTCACCAAAATAACTTCTATCAACAGGTTCGTCAGGCTTTGTTGCTAGGAATTTTTCCATACCTTAGAATCAATAGAGAATTACCGATGTACCCTAAATATACCTGGGCAACTGTAAGAGGAACAAGGAGTGTAGTCAGCCTGATATAGGAAGAAGATACAAAGAAAACAATACAGATTATATCTATTTTTCTATTGGGGACCATTGTCTAGGGTTCAAAGCCTTTGTGGAAAAAAACTACTTAATTTGATCTTAAAGCAAAGACCCGGTGCACAGACTGTTAGATATGGCACATTAATTATCTTCTCCAAGCTATTTAAAGATTAAACAAGGAATGGCAAAGCCAATGGGCCTCACCTACGAGAGGTATTGGTTTTGTCAGTGCTTAAGGCGTGTAGTTCAGCAGCACAGCTGCTGAGAAACATGGCTGAAAATGTAAAACAAAAGCACTAAGAAGCAGCCAGCGCTGGCTGCATTACAGCTGTTTTTTTATTATTGCGGTGTGGGATGCAAGGTGGAGAGGGAGGCCACATGCGGGGCGGAGAAAACATGGAGAGCAGGTGGGGTCAACATGGACAATGGAGGTGAAGGGAAAAAAGCACTGTCACGCGATGTCCGCGTCATATTGTTTTTTTTATGTCAAGCCTGCAGGCAACGAATGTGTGCTGTTGCTTGCAACAATCTATTGCTTATAAAAAACACTGTAAAAAAAGGGGCTTTTAGCCTGCTCATTACTTACCATTGGTGCTTTTAGCCCGCCCTTTATTTACCATTGGTTTGCTTCATTGTCACTCTCATTTCCTTGCTTCTCATTGGTCAGCGCATCATTTTTACTTTGGTCTACTTTGTGCACTTCTCTGTTCGACAGAGCTCGGATCAAGAACAGATTAACTGTCGCTTTATTGGTATCTTTCTGCTGCTCAAACACCATGAACAGTAAAAGAAAGCGAATGCCTCCTAAACATTTGCATTCCCTGTTTATTATAAAACAAAGACACAATGTGCTAATACCAGCAATGACAAATTTCAGCCACGGGTTTCTGTAGTATAACTAAAAATAACGTTTAGTTTATTATTTTACAACTGCCAGATTTGGTTTGACCTTTTTTTTTAATATATTAAAATATTGATGCACTATTAAATATTTTCTTCCTAACTGACCTGCGCTGACCGTACCAATAGCTCTGCTTGCCCTTAAGGAGACAACTCCCAGCGCACACTACGCCAACTGTCCCACCTCCAGAAACTCACTGTCACTTCCATAATCAATTACACTTCCATCCTATTGTACCAAGATGGCAGAGAGTCTTCCTTCAGACCTTGAAGTAAATTATCCTTGGAATAGGTAGATTTAACAACTAACAAATCTGGGTGAGGGGCTTAAGGGTGTTTCTGCTGTTTGTCACCAAATAGCACAGACAGAAGCTGCTGTGACGTACATGAGCATCCAGTATCCCTAACCACATCCTGACAGTGCCTGTCATATAGACAGGGCGTGAGTGTGTGTTACCACATTTACTGTTCTACCCAGGGGCACAAGTCCTAAAAAAAGAATTAGGGGGACTAACCAAGTTAGGCATACATGTGACAGCATGGAGCACGACATCACAGCGCATGACATCGCATGTGGCATCACAGGAAGTCACATTGCAGGAAGTGGCATCACAACCCACGACCTCACAGGAAGTGACATCACAAAAAAGCAAACACAAGGCGGTGATGGACGGAGCACTGAAAATTTTCAGACACTCACCTCCAGTCACAGATCTGGGTTGAATCAATCATCGTTCTTTAGCTCACTTCGCCACCCCAGTTCGGACCTAGCTATATGCAAATCAGTCTTGACCCTGTGCCTCATGGGAACAGTCCAGCCTGAACTGCCAAGACAGGTCTTCCCTGGACTGGAAACAAGTATCCTGAGACCGGTTTCGGGGTAACACCCCTCATCAGCCAGGCTACCTTGAATCTGGCTGCATAGCGAGCACGGGACCCACATCTGGGCATATCCTTCCCACTTAGGGCGAGAAATGCAATAAGAACAGATATGACATCGGATCTTAATACTTCAGACATATGATTAGCAGTTCCATCACAAGTACATTTGAGCGCATTATGAGATTTAACAAGTGAGATTTTGTGTTGAAGTTGTGCTAAAAAGTGACTCAACTCTGACACAAAATCTGGGCCACAACTTATGCATTTATGTTTTTAAAACTCTGCCATAAAAACATTTGCAGGAAGGAGAAATGTGGTACTAAATCTGTTTTGCTTAATTGGCTGCAAAATCTGCATTTTAAAATATCTTATGTGGTTAAGGCACCTGCTGCAGAGATCTTTGTGTGGCCAGTAAATCCTAGTGAATGATAATAATGAAAAGATAACTCTGGAGTTTAATGCATTTGCTGTAGAGATCTGTGCTTTGCCTATCCCCATTTTTGAATCAAAGTAGCATAGAGGGTTAATGTGTCTCCTGCGAAGCACATCATGTAACATGCAGATGACAGATTTTTATTTTATGTAGCTGGGTAAGTGGGTTAATGCTTTTAACCCAAAGATCCTTTTGTTACTTGCAGTTCATAAATTGTAATCCTAATATAGCACAATGAGCTATAAAGGACATGTGGCTACTACATCTTATAACCTTCACTGTCTTATGTAACACATCCTGTACATTGGTTTACACACATATTATTTATAGTCAATGTATAATGTTTATGTGTGATGTAAAGCGCTCTGACATCCTGCATTGGGAGGAGTAGCACTATAAAAGAAATAAACACAACAGTTGTGCTAAATTGTTATTAGTGTCTTTCTTCCAGTGCATGCATATCTCTTATATACAGGAACTGAACAAAGTCAAAAGCATGCCTCTCTTAAGTACCTGTGAAGTGATAAGCTGTGTGCTTTTCTTTCCCTCCATTGTGTTTAGGTGTGAGGCTCCAGATAGCTCCCATTCAGGATACTCAAACAAAAGGAGGACTGATGGCCTCTTAACTACATCGAGCTTTGTTTTGGGCCAGCTGGAATTTTAAAATAGGAAAGCCTACTCCCCGCCTGCATGTTACTGCTCTGAAAAAAAGCAGGCAACATGAAGGAGCTGCTGAAAGTGTCCCTGTGTCTGAAACGTACACCAGGACGAATTAAGCATACTTTTAGTGGGCCCAACGTCTTGGCAGGGTGGACGACGTCCCCCCTGTGAAAATAGTGGGTGGACGCCATTTTCCCATGTGCACCCCCACCTTGTGCCCTGGTTCTGCCCCATGGGATATATTTAAAATAGTAGCCCTCAATCCCAGTGTGCGTTCTTAAACGTACTTGCACACCAGGGTGGTAGTCAAGGGAGTCTTGAAGAAACTAGTTCGGAGTGCAGTAATGCTGTATATCACTGGTTCCCTCTTGCACGAGTTTGTTTTACCCCTTGTGCATTGCTTGTGGCATTGGAATGTTGAGTTTCGCGTTTAGTACTTTGTGAGAATATTAGTGTTCTATTTGAAAGTGCATGGGGTGCCATATTGTTGCGGTATATTTTAGTAGACTGACTGGGAAACAGTTGTGCGGTATGCTTCAGTGCGCACCACGCTGCTGTGCTGCACACCCTAAGTAAATAAGGCCCATAGGACAGCTTTGCGTACTTTACCCAGAGTGCAGCCATTCAGTATGCCTGCAGTTGTACATGGCCGTGGAGTGGACTTGCTGTACCTCTCTCTGTGTGAGGTTGACAAGACAATACTTTACCTCCTAAGTGAGTCTTAGACTGACTCAGTACCAGCAAGGAGCTTAACATGAAGTTAACCTCAGTATTGATACAGCAGCAGACGTTGCTATTAGAAACAGAAAAGGTAACGCAGTGATTTTGGCCATATACCAGAGGAAAAGGGTCACCCCGGAAAATCTAGAAGATGCACTGTTACAAAATATTGTCTTTCCAGCATTTGTTTCCATGGGAAGGGACAATCTGACAATTATTGTCAGCTGTCTAAGAAAAAGACATCGGATGAGGTTTAGGGAACATCACAGGTGGAGGAGGTGGAGGATGGGGTAATGGACACTACAATCATTCGGGACGGACTCTTTCAGGATTAGATCAGAATCATACTTCTCCAGCCTCTACAGGGTGATTAACTGACTTCCTGGTCAAGTGAGGTAAAGCCCTACAAATATTCCCCTGAACTGACTCTCACTTTTTGTACTAGTTTGCATCCCCCTTACCCACTACCTCATCTTTGTTGTTTTTTCCCCTGTCTGTGTTCCCTACCTTGACTCTGCTCCTGTGTTTCTCTTGGATTATCTGTGTCTGAATTTACCTTGGCATTTCCTCTGTATATTATAACACAACGCTGTTTCCCAAATGTGATGGAGTTGAAGGAACAATTTATCCCTTCTTTGCTTCTCAGGCAAAGTTCCAGATTTTCCTGGGGGCTACCGAAAGTGAGACTCCTTATTACACCAGGTAAGAACTCACTGTGGTCATGATAACGTGATGCCTTGTGAGATACTTGAATGCATACACATACTTACTGTCTCCTGTCTTTCTAATCAGAAAATAAGCTGTCCCCATATATCTCATCTGTGATGCTGTGCCATTCTGTGATGCAGAGTCCAGTCCAGGTCTAAAACCACCCAACCTACTGGAACAAGTCTCTCTCTCTCTCTCTTTTTCTCGCTCTCCTATCCCCCTTTCACTTTAGAATACGTTTCCTCCACTCCCCTGGAATTAATTACTCGAGGTTGGACAACATAAAAAGGGAATAAGGTGCGACTGACCTTGCTGTTCTGCATTCGAGATATCCAAAGGTCATGGGTATTAAGACATTGATTCGCCAATGAAAATCTAATCTTAAAATAAAGGGAGTTCTAAAGAAAAGAAATAATATATGCAGAGATTTCCAAGAGAAGAGCTTATAAAACTCAGGGTGGATTCCATAAAAACTAGTCTCAGTGTTACCACAGAGCCTAACCGGGTTTTACCTTGAAGGATAGAAAAGAAATTAGGCTCCAGAAAGCTTTAAATCCACTGAAGGGAGTAGACGATATATTGAGCATCAGAGCAAGGTTCAACCAAAATAATAGTTGGACAATGCACCAGTTCATCTGTGTGGCTCCATTGAGAATAGATGCTGAGCATCAACAGAAGGCTGTCGCACAAGCCAGACTCTACATTCACGGGTAAACCACTAATTTATAAAAATGTTGTGACAGCCAACAATAGTGAGCTGAGCACTCAACCTGCCCTCCCTTCAACTTGGAAAACAAGGAACACGTCTTAAAAAATAGGTGGGGCCTATTTAGCAATGACAAAGGTGTCATTCTATCATGGGAAGGGCTATCACGTAAAGAAATGTGAAGAACATTTAAAGTAATTGTATATATATTGCAATCTCGAATGCATATTTTCCACGAACCAATGGATAATCGAACCTATATAGTACTCAAAGTTATAACAATTTCAAACAAAATGGATGGCATTTGCTGATCGGCACATTTCAAAACTACTGGCAATGTCAATCAGTCTAGAAACATTTGTGCATACTTTTATTTCTAACTGTGAGTTTATATAATCCAGACAGTATGGCTTTGGCAACATATTTATATGTGATTTGCAGAGAAGAAAGAGCAATGGATAAGAGCCAGAATTAGTAAAGAACGGAAACCTTCATTCAGGGAAACACAATGAGAAATACCCATGAACTGAAGATCAACAGGAAAGACACCTAAGGGAAATAAGAATGTTAAAGCTCGAAACCAAGGTGGGATCACACTGCTTCACCTCCCAGCAGGTTCGCCCCTGAGCATTGTGGTCAATGCAGCTCACCAAGCGTGTGTGCTTGCAGAATTGTCTCGAGTAATTACAAAGTTGTACTGGCCATCTCTATACACGTGTTTCTGGATCATTATCCGTCGTCAGTAGAGATTAGGCATCAAATATTTGGGGTTGCAGAGCAGGCTGCCAAAGTATTCTCAGGTCACAGTACCTCTCAAGGCGCGCAGGTGCCTCTCCACGAGCTCGCCAGCTCAGCCGGCTCGAGGGAGCCTTTTAAACAGGAAACCAATGTGGGATCACACTGCTTCACATCCCAGCAGGTTCGCCCCTGAGCATTGTGGTCAATGCAGTTCACCAAGCGTGTGTGCTTGCAGAATTGTCTCGAGTAATTACAAAGTTGTACTGGCCATCTCTATACACGTGTTTCTGGATCATTATCCGTCGTCAGTAGAGATTAGGCATCAAATATTTGGGGTTGCTGAGCAGGCTGCCAAAGTATTCTCAGGTCACAGTACCTCTCAAGGCGCACAGGTGCCTCTCCACAAGCTCGTCAGCTCAGCCGGCTCGAGGGAGCCTTTTAAACAGGAAACCAATGTGGGATCACACTGCTTCACCTCCCAGCAGGTTCGCCCCTGAGCATTGTGGTCAATGCAGTTCACCAAACGTGTGTGCTTGCAGAATTGTCTCGAGTAATTACAAAGTTGTACTGGCCATCTCTATACACGTGTTTCTGGATCATTATCCGTTGTCAGTAGAGATTAGGCATCAAATATTTGGGGTTGCTGAGCAGGCTGCCAAAGTATTCTCAGGTCACAGTACCTCTCAAGGCGCGCAGGTGCCTCTCCACAAGCTCGTCAGCTCAGCCGGCTCGAGGGAGCATTTTAAACAGGAAACCAATGTGGGATCACACTGCTTCACCTCCCAGCAGGTTCGCCCCTGAGCATTGTGGTCAATGCAGTTCACCAAGCGTGTGTGCTTGCAGAATTGTCTCGAGTAATTACAAAGTTGTACTGGCCATCTCCATACACGTGTTTCTGGATCATTATCCGTCGTCAGTAGAGATTAGGCATCAAATATTTGGGGTTGCTGAGCAGGCTGCCAAAGTATTCTCAGGTCACAGTACCTCTCAAGGCGCACAGGTGCCTCTCCACAAGCTCGTCAGCTCAGCCGGCTCGAGGGAGCCTTTTAAACAGGAAACCAATGTGGGATCACACTGCTTCACCTCCCAGCAGGTTCGCCCCTGAGCATTGTGGTCAATGCAGTTCACCAAGCGTGTGTGCTTGCAGAATTGTCTCGAGTAATTACAAAGTTGTACTGGCCATCTCTATACACGTGTTTCTGGATCATTATCCATCGTCAGTAAAGATTAGGCATCAAATATTTGGGGTTGCTGAGCAGGCTGCCAAAGTATTCTCAGGTCACAGTACCTCTCAAGGCGCGCAGGTGCCTCTCCACGAGCTCGTCAGCTCAGCCGGCTCGAGGGAGCCTTTTAAACAGGAAACCAATGTGGGATCACACTGCTTCACCTCCCAGCAGGTTCACCTCTGAGCATTGTGGTCAATGCAGTTCACCAAGCGTGTGTGCTTGCAGAATTGTCTCGAGTAATTACAAAGTTGTACTGGCCATCTCTATACACGTGTTTCTGGATCATTATCCGTCGTCAGTAGAGATTAGGCATCAAATATTTGGGGTTGCTGAGCAGGCTGCCAAAGTATTCTCAGGTCATAGTACCTCTCAAGGCGCGGGTGCCTCTCCACGAGCTCGTCCGCTCAGCCGGCTCGAGGGAGCCTTTTAAACAGGAAACCAATGTGGGATCACACTGCTTCACCTCCCAGCAGGTTCGCCCCTGAGCATTGTGGTCAATGCAGTTCACCAAACGTGTGTGCTTGCAGAATTGTCTCGAGTAATTACAAAGTTGTACTGGCCATCTCTATACACGTGTTTCTGGATCATTATCCGTTGTCAGTAGAGATTAGGCATCAAATATTTGGGGTTGCTGAGCAGGCTGCCAAAGTATTCTCAGGTCACAGTACCTCTCAAGGCGCGCAGGTGCCTCTCCACAAGCTCGTCAGCTCAGCCGGCTCGAGGGAGCATTTTAAACAGGAAACCAATGTGGGATCACACTGCTTCACCTCCCAGCAGGTTCGCCCCTGAGCATTGTGGTCAATGCAGTTCACCAAGCGTGTGTGCTTGCAGAATTGTCTCGAGTAATTACAAAGTTGTACTGGCCATCTCTATACACGTGTTTCTGGATCATTATCCGTTGTCAGTAGAGATTAGGCATCAAATATTTGGGGTTGCTGAGCAGGCTGCCAAAGTATTCTCAGGTCACAGTACCTCTCAAGGCGCGCAGGTGCCTCTCCACGAGCTCGTCAGCTCAGCTGGCTCGAGGGAGCCTTTTAAACAGGAAACCAATGTGGGATCACACTGCTTCACCTCCCAGCAGGTTCGCCCCTGAGCATTGTGGTCAATGCAGTTCACCAAGCGTGTGTGCTTGCAGAATTGTCTTGAGTAATTGCAAAGTTGTACTGGCCATCTCTATACACGTGTTTCTGGATCATTATCCATCGTCAGTAGAGATTAGGCATCAAATATTTGGGGTTGCTGAGCAGGCTGCCAAAGTATTCTCAGGTCACAGTACCTCTCAAGGCGCGCAGGTGCCTCTCCACGAGCTCGTCAGCTCATTCGGCTCGAGGGAGCCTTTTAAACAGGAAACCAATGTGGGATCACACTGCTTCACCTCCCAGCAGGTTCGCCCCTGAGCATTGTGGTCAATGCAGTTCACCAAGCGTGTGTGCTTGCAGAATTGTCTCGAGTAATTACAAAGTTGTACTGGCCATCTCTATACACGTGTTTCTGGATCATTATCCGTCGTCAGTAGAGATTAGGCATCAAATATTTGGGGTTGCTGAGCAGGCTGCCAAAGTATTCTCAGGTCACAGTACCTCTCAAGGCGCGCAGGTGCCTCGCCACGAGCTCGTCAGCTCAGCCGGCTCGAGGGAGCCTTTTAAACAGGAAACCAATGTGGGATCACACTGCTTCACCTCCCAGCAGGTTCGCCCCTGAGCATTGTGGTCAATGCAGTTCACCAAGCGTGTGTGCTTGCAGAATTGTCTCGAGTAATTACAAAGTTGTACTGGCCATCTCTATACACGTGTTTCTGGATCATTATCCGTTGTCAGTAGAGATTAGGCATCAAATATTTGGGGTTGCTGAGCAGGCTGCCAAAGTATTCTCAGGTCACAGTACCTCTCAAGGCGCGCAGGTGCCTCTCCACGAGCTTGTCAGCTCAGCCGGCTCGAGGGAGCCTTTTAAACAGGAAACCAATGTGGGATCACACTGCTTCACCTCCCAGCAGGTTCGCCCCTGAGCATTGTGGTCAATGCAGTTCACCAAGCGTGTGTGCTTGCAGAATTGTCTTGAGTAATTGCAAAGTTGTACTGGCCATCTCTATACACGTGTTTCTGGATCATTATCCATCGTCAGTAGAGATTAGGCATCAAATATTTGGGGTTGCTGAGCAGGCTGCCAAAGTATTCTCAGGTCACAGTACATCTCAAGGCGCGCAGGTGCCTCTCCACGAGCTCGTCAGCTCAGCCGGATCGAGGGAGCCTTTTAAACAGGAAACCAATGTGGGATCACACTGCTTCACCTCCCAGCAGGTTCGCCCCTGAGCATTGTGGTCAATGCAGTTCACCAAGCGTGTGTGCTTGCAGAATTGTCTCGAGTAATTACAAAGTTGTACTGGCCATCTCTATACACGTGTTTCTGGATCATTATCCGTTGTCAGTAGAGATTAGGCATCAAATATTTGGGGTTGCTGAGCAGGCTGCCAAAGTATTCTCAGGTCACAGTACCTCTCAAGGCGCGCAGGTGCCTCTCCACGAGCTCGTCAGCTCAGCCGGCTCGAGGGAGCCTTTTAAACAGGAAACCTATGTGGGATCACACTGCTTCACCTCCCAACAGGTTCGCCCCTGAGCATTGTGGTCAATGCAGTTCACCAAGCGTGTGTGCTTGCAGAATTGTCTCGAGAAATTACAAAGTTGTACTGGCCATCTCTATACACGTGTTTCTGGATCATTATCCGTCATCAGTAGAGATTAGGCATCAAATATTTGGGGTTGCTGAGCAGGCTGCCAAAGTATTCTCAGGTCACAGTACCTCTCAAGGTGCGCAGGTGCCCCTCCACGAGCTCGCCAGCTCAGCCGGCTCTAGGGAGCCTTTTAAACAGGAAACCAATGTGGGATCACACTGCTTCACCTCCCAGCAGGTTCGCCCCTGAGCATTGTGGGCAATGCAGTTCACCAAGCGTGTGTGCTTGCAGAATTGTCTCGAGTAATTACAAAGTTGTACTGGCCATCTCTATACACGTGTTTCTGGATCATTATCCGTCGTCAGTAGAGATTAGGCATCAAATATTTGGGGTTGCTGAGCAGGCTGCCAAAGTATTCTCAGGTCACAGTACCTCTCAAGGCGCGCAGGTGCCTCTCCACGAGCTTGTCAGCTCAGCCGGCTCGAGGGAGCCTTTTAAACAGGAAACCAATGTGGGATCACACTGCTTCACCTCCCAGCAGGTTCGCCCCTGAGGATTGTGGTCAATGCAGTTCACCAAGCGTGTGTGCTTGCAGAATTGTCTTGAGTAATTGCAAAGTTGTACTGGCCATCTCTACACACGTGTTTCTGGATCATTATCCATCGTCAGTAGAGATTAGGCATCAAATATTTGGGGTTGCTGAGCAGGCTGCCAAAGTATTCTCAGGTCACAGTACATCTCAAGGCGCGCAGGTGCCTCTCCACGAGCTCGTCAGCTCAGCCTGATCGAGGGAGCCTTTTAAACAGGAAACCAATGTGGGATCACACTGCTTCACCTCCCAGCAGGTTCGCCCCTGAGCATTGTGGTCAATGCAGTTCACCAAGCGTGTGTGCTTGCAGAATTGTCTCGAGTAATTACAAAGTTGTACTGGCCATCTCTATACACGTGTTTCTGGATCATTATCCGTTGTCAGTAGAGATTAGGCATCAAATATTTGGGGTTGCTGAGCAGGCTGCCAAAGTATTCTCAGGTCACAGTACCTCTCAAGGCGCGCAGGTGCCTCTCCACGAGCTCGTCAGCTCAGCCGGCTCGAGGGAGCCTTTTAAACAGGAAACCTATGTGGGATCACACTGCTTCACCTCCCAACAGGTTCGCCCCTGAGCATTGTGGTCAATGCAGTTCACCAAGCGTGTGTGCTTGCAGAATTGTCTCGAGTAATTACAAAGTTGTACTGGCCATCTCTATACACGTGTTTCTGGATCATTATCCGTCATCAGTAGAGATTAGGCATCAAATATTTGGGGTTGCTGAGCAGGCTGCCAAAGTATTCTCAGGTCACAGTACCTCTCAAGGTGCGCAGGTGCCCCTCCACGAGCTCGCCAGCTCAGCCGGCTCTAGGGAGCCTTTTAAACAGGAAACCAATGTGGGATCACACTGCTTCACCTCCCAGCAGGTTCGCCCCTGAGCATTGTGGGCAATGCAGTTCACCAAGCGTGTGTGCTTGCAGAATTGTCTCGAGTAATTACAAAGTTGTACTGGCCATCTCTATACACGTGTTTCTGGATCATTATCCGTCGTCAGTAGAGATTAGGCATCAAATATTTGGGGTTGCTGAGCAGGCTGCCAAAGTATTCTCAGGTCACAGTACCTCTCAAGGCGTGCAGGTGCCTCTCCACGAGCTCGTCAGCTCAGCCGGCTCGAGGGAGCCTTTTAAACAGGAAACCAATGTGGGATCACACTGCTTCACCTCCCAGCAGGTTCGCCCCTGAGCATTGTGGTCAATGCAGTTCACCAAGCGTGTGTGCTTGCAAAATTATCTTGAGTAATTACAAAGTTGTACTGGCCATCTCTATACACGTGTTTCTGGATCATTATCCGTCATCAGTAGAGATTAGGCATCAAATATTTGGGGTTGCTGAGCAGGCTGCCAAAGTATTCTCAGGTCACAGTACCTCTCAAGGCGCGCAGGTGCCTCTCCATGAGCTCGTCAGCTCAGCCGGCTCGAGGGAGCCTTTTAAACAGGAAACCAATGTGGGATCACACTGCTTCACCTCCCAGCAGGTTCGCCCCTGAGCATTGTGGTCAATGCAGTTCACCAAGCGTGTGTGCTTGCAGAATTGTCTCGATTAATTACAAAGTTGTACTGGCCATCTCTATACACGTGTTTCTGGATCATTAACCGTCGTCAGTAGAGATTAGGCATCAAATATTTGGGGTTGCTGAGCAGGCTGCCAAAGTATTCTCAGGTCACAGTACCTCTCAGGGCGCACATGTGCCTCTCCACGAGCTCGTCAGCTCAGCCGGCTCGAGGGAGCCTTTTAAACAGGAAACCAATGTGGGATCACACTGCTTCACCTCCCAGCAGGTTCGCCCCTGAGCATTGTGGTCAATGCAGTTCACCAAGCGTGTGTGCTTGCAGAATTGTCTCGAGTAATTACAAAGTTGTACTGGCCATCTCTATACACGTGTTTCTGGATCATTATCCGTCGTCAGTAGAGATTAGGCATCAAATATTTGGGGTTGCTGAGCAGGCTGCCAAAGTATTCTCAGGTCACAGTACCTCTCAAGGCGCGCAGGTGCCTCTCCACGAGCTCGTCAGCTCAGCCGGCTCGAAGGAGCCTTTTAAACAGGAAACCAATGTGGGATCACACTGCTTCACCACCCAGCAGGTTCGCCCCTGAGCATTGTGGTCAATGCAGTTCACCAAGCGTGTGTGCTTGCAGAATTGTCTCGAGTAATTACAAAGTTGTACTGGCCATCTCTATACACGTGTTTCTGGATCATTATCCGTCGTCAGTAGAGATTAGGCATCAAATATTTGGGGTTGCTGAGCAGGCTGCCAAAGTATTCTCAGGTCACAGTACCTCTGAAGGCGCGCAGGTGCCTCTCCACGAGCTCGTCAGCTCAGCTGGCTCGAGGGAGCCTTTTAAACAGGAAACCAATGTGGGATCACACTGCTTCACCTCCCAGCAGGTTCGCCCCTGAGCATTGTGGTCAATGCAGTTCACCAAGCGTGTGTGCTTGCAGAATTGTCTCGAGTAATTACAAAGTTGTACTGGCCATCTCTATACACGTGTTTCTGGATCATTATCCGTCGTCAGTAGAGATTAGGCATCAAATATTTGGGGTTGCTGAGCAGGCTGCCAAAGTATTCTCAGGTCACAGTACCTCTCAAGGCGCGCAGGTGCCTCTCCACGAGCTTGTCAGTTCAGCCGGCTCGAGGGAGCCTTTTAAAGCTCGACGGGGAAAGCATGCACATGATTCTTGAGTAAACATTTTTAAAAAGCCTGCTGCAGTGAACCAAAACAAAACAAGATAGGATTCTTTCTGTATATAATGCATGTAGGAGATGAATTATTTAGACCCATATGCACGACAATCTGAAATGTCGATTTCCAAATAGCGAATCCATAGAAATTGCTATTTGGGAATCACAAAATGGGAAGTATGTAACCGCCGATTCCCAAATAGTGATTCCTACGGATTTGCTATTAGGAAATCGCAAATTAGGAAATCACAAAATTGCAATTTCCTGATAGGAAATCACAAGTTAGGAAACAGAGCTTTGTGGCTGCAGAATGATGATGTCACAGCCCAGGTGGTCTATAATTATAGGGTGTTGCCACAAGACAGAGTCCTAAAAAGCTACTGGAAGCAAGAAGTGCTCCAGGATCACTGCTGTCAGTTCATCACACCTTTTCCAGGGAAAACCATAGCTGCTGAGGAGGGGAACAAGGTCTCAGGGAGCAGCAGGAAGAGAAAGGTCAAGTTCTGTAAGAGGGGGATTGAGGTCCTGACCTAGGATTATGTATCCTATATGGACCAGCCATTCGGGAAGGCCTCTGTTGTGCAGGTAGGTAACACTCAAGACGTTGTAAGTAGTAAACGGTTACTTTAATGACAGGAAACACAGGTGACAGCGAACAAACACTTGGCAGACAACCGCACCGCCGTTAGCCCCCAACCGTCTACCGACCTCCCGTTCAAACCCAGCATTCCAAGTATGAGCGACCACGAGACCTCGAGGGCGCGAGGCGTCCTCGAGCTCCCGTGGACACGAGCTCTTCATAACACATCCCCTCCCGTTCAATAACAAAACAGAAAATTAAAGGAGAAAGGAAGGAAAAGCCAGGAACAAGAGAAGAGGAAGAGCAAGAAAGCCAAGGAAAGATGAAAAGCGCAAACAAAGGTATGAGAAAAACCACAAGAAATGAATACAAGAAAATAAAAGATTACGAAATATAATCCTTTAAATACTTGGGTGGTCTACAAACTCTAGAGGTTGTACCATTCTCGAAGTACACATCAGTGGTGCTCCTTTCACTGCTACAACTAGGTAAAACAGATTCCCCTAACGCAGCAGGGACTTGTTGACTTTGTCCCCATTGGCCAAACGCCACATCATCCATGAACAAGTAGCCACCACAAGTCTCTCTCTTATTCTTTCTTGAACAAACACCAAACTCTTTGGTACAAAGCAACTCTAAGCCGATTCCAGCGTTCGCCATTCTCAAGAATTACATAATAGTCAAAAGCACGTAGGACTTTATAGGGTCCTTTGACTTTTGACAGACCCTTAGCTGTGCGCCCAGATTTGATCTTGACCCAATCACCTTCTACCACACACGCCTTGGAGCGTGCACTCCTTAATTCCTCAGGATTAAGAGAGCCATCTCTATGTACCAACTCTTTCAACCAGGAAGGCACCATCTTGCTCCCAGGAGGCCTGCCTCTCATAATCTCAAAAGGGGATTTTGAAGTAGCTTCCTGTATGGTTGTGCGATGGGCCCTCACTAGGTCTTGCACAGCTTTCTTGACATCCAAACCAGAAGATACTGCCATTTGTATGGCACCCTTCACTGTTCTGTTGGCCCTCTCGACCATGCCATTGCCCTGGGGATTGTATAAAGTGGCGCGATGGTGAGTGATGTCATGCTTCTTGAGAAAAGTTTCCATATCCTGGGAAACTAACTGGGTACCATTGTCAGTGATGAGGAATGAAGGGGTACCTTCCTCCTGAAAGATTATGTTAAGACTTACAATGGTGGACATAGTAGAGATTTCCCTCAAAAACACAACAGAAAGCCATTTGGAAAACACATCCCCTAAAACCAGGGCAAATCTACAATCTTCATCCATGTCAGATATTGGGCCAATTAAATCTATGCAAACACTATGCCAGGGTTTGCCAGGATGGGAGATGTGACCCATGACCACTTGCTTGCCTACCTTGAGTCTCTTCTCACTTTCCTTGCAAACTTTGCAATTGACAACAGAATCCGTAATTTGACTATCCATGCCCGGCCACCAAAATTGAGCCTTAACAAGGCGTTGAGTCAAACCCTGGCCAAGATGACCCTCATGTGCCGTTTGAATAATTCTACTTCTCACACCAAATGGAGAAACAAACCTGTCGCCCCTCATGAGTATTTTTTTTCCACAAGTGGACAATTCATCGAACACTTTAAGAAAAGGTCGCACAGATGTAGAGACACAACTGTCTCTCCTTCTGCCAGAAGACGCAAGACGCATTACTTCTCCAAGAGAATCATCTCTAGACATTTCCGCATTCCAATCCTCCTGGGAAAATGCACCTGTTCCTTCACACACCACATCCTCCACAGAGGCAACAGGATCATCATGTTGGTTGTCCGCCTGAGCACTATCTATAGACAACCTAGATAAACAGTCAGCTTGTTTATTCTGCCAACCAGGAATGTACTCAAGAAAATAACGATATTCTTGTAGCCTGGCCGCTAACCTGGCTAAGCATGCTGATCCTTTGCCAGACCCTCCAGGAGAAAGCATGGTGAGGAGAGGTTTATGATCAGAATGTAATGAGAATTCAGAACCCCAGACAAAATTTTGAAAGTATTCCACCCCCCAAGCCAAGACCTCCCTCTCAATAACTGAGTAGTTCCTTTCCGACTTGGACAGTGTCCTGGAAGCAAAGGCTACTGTCCTCTCCGTTTCACAATGTTTTTGAGAGAGGACAGCACCCAAACCTGTAGCACTCGCATCAACAGGTATTATTTACTGTACTTTGACATCAAAAGGCGATAAAATGCCAGCATTGCAAATCTCTTTCTTAATGTCATCAAAACCTTCTTGTTGTTCAGTCCCCACACAAAACTTTGACCTTTTCTCAAAAGAGCTTTGAGTCTCTCAGTCTTGCCAGCAAAAGATTTGACAAACTTGGCCTAGTATTCAATGAGGCCCATAAAGGATCTTAGCTGATCTTTGTCAATGGGTCTTGGGGCTTGTTCAATGGCTCCAAGAAGGCTTAGTTTGCATTTAACACCTTCGGATGACAGCGTATGACCTAAATATTCAACACTTTCAGTGAGAAATGAACACTTATCCTTGCGCAAAGTTATTCCAACATCGGCAATTCTATGTAGGGTCTGATTTAATATAGAATTGTGTTCTTGAACAGTTGCACCGAAGACCAGGATGTCATCTTGGAAATACAAGACGTTGGGTACACCCTTAAAAATTTGAGACATCATACGTTGAAACACGCTGGCCGCAGACGAGAGACCAAATGGCATGCGGTAAACTGAAAAGTCCCCTCTAGAGTGATGAAAGCTGTGAGTGGTTTTGAGTCCGGGTGGAGCTTGATTTGGTGGTATGCGCTCTTAAGGCCTTTTAGTAACATGACTAGTTCATTGATATTTGGCAGTGGGAAGGTGTCTGTCACAATATTCTGATTGAGCGACCTCAAGTCCACGCAAAATCTCAGACGGCTATATGCCTTGCGTGTGATAACAACAGGTGAAACCCAATCGGAGGCCTCGACTGGTTCAATAATCCCCTCCTTAAGCATATCCTCCAATAATGCTTTAACACCTTCTCTCACAATGACAGGAACCCTTCTGAGTTTGTGTTGTACAGGGTTAGCGTTTTTCTTTAAAACAATCTTGGGAACATAACCTTTAAGGAGACCTAGTCTCTCATTAAACACCTGCTTAAAAAAATTCAAAATATCCTCAAGAGAATCATCATCAACAACCATGACTTGCATGGGAGCCCTTGGGCCAATTTTAATGTGTAAATCAAATTGGTGAACCCAACCCAGAATGGCAGGTCCGCTTTCTGAGACATAGACTTTCCCAGAAGCTGATCTACCTCCAAACTCAATCTGAGATACCATGAACCCCAAGATGTCAATTGTTTCCCCTTGGTATCCAGAGGGTGTGATATCCTTGGGTTCCAAAACCGTACCTCCCCACAAGCGTGTGAATAAGGTTTTGGGGACAATAGTGGATTTGGAACCAGTGTCTACCATGAGTGACACTTCTTTGCCATTCACATTAAACAAAGCTTTGGGTCTGTTGTGTCTGCGTGAATCATCCTCACCATCTCCAGGCACGCCCCCATCAACACATAAAAGCCTGTCAGGAGTTTCAACCAGTTGAGTATCATCTTCAGTGACACAAGCAACTTTGCCCCTTCGAGCCAACCTACACATCTTTGCGAAGTGACCAAAGCGAGTACACCTCAAACATTCCTTATTCTGTGCAAAACAAAACTTAGAATCAGAACCATGGTTGAGACTGCCACAACGATTGCAACACTTGTTGGAAATAGTGGGGGGTAAGGACCTACCCCTTTGAACAAAATGTTTACCTCGAGAAGTGCTGGGTTGAGGGAATTTATTCACAGCACCCACCTCAGAAACATCCACTTTCTGATCAGTCTTCTCTAACTCCTTCATACACAAATTAGACTGTTCCAAAACTTTGGCTATACCTATAGCATCATTGAGACTAGGGTTTTTAGCAGCCCATAACCTTTCTTGGATTTTCTTATTGGCACATTGAACAATAAGTTGGTCCCTAATAAGTTCTTCTGTCATAGCTCTAAACTTGCACTTGGTGGATAATTCACGAAGTCTAGACACAAATTCATCAATGCTCTCTTCTACCTTCTGATGTTGTGTGTAAAACTTGTATCTAGACATAACTAAGTTTTCTTCCTTGGCATAACGTAATTCAAGCTCCATCTAGCCTCTACATACACATCTTGAATAATTTCCCCATTAGTACCAGTCGCTTGAGGGAGATATCTAAAAACTCTCTGACCCTCCTTACCTACAGCACTCAACAGTAAGGCTTTTTTCCGAGCTGGCTTAAACTCACTTCTGTCCAGTGCTTCTAAATAATTATCGAACATGAGGACCCAATCATCCCAAGGCATTTGTGGTGTGCCAGGTTGCATCAAGAAACAGGGTGGTGGGATAACAGAAACATGGGGTGAAGCAGCGGGTACTTGTACCAAATTATCATCAGAGGCTTCCATAACTAACAGCAATAAATCTCAAGGTGTAACAAAGTGAGTGTACAATAATGTGGCAAAAGACAAAAAACTAAGGTGAAAGAATAAGCGTTGAAAGTAAAGACATGTGCACCTCACGTTACAACAACGGTAATAATAGAATAAATAAAAATTATGAGCAATGCACCTCACATTAACACAGTGGTAGTACAAAGATATACAGAAAACGAGTCTTTTAATGACTGTAAAATGTCTCCCAAAAGCAAGCACATAAAAGTTATAAAGGTGTGCACATCACCGTATGAGTTACTGTATGCACAAAGGAGAGAAGGAATTCAAGGTGTGCATATCACCGTAAAAACTGGTATATGCACTAGGAACAATCTTACCAGCTGTGCATATCACCGTAGGAAGCGTGGGAATATCACATTGATCCACCGTTGAACAAGGCTGTGAAGGAAGAAGAATAAAACCTCCGGAGTATGAGCACTGGGCATGTCTGCTCCTCAGCAGGCAGGAAACGATATGGCAGACTTTGTGTTCCTGCCGCCGATACTCCTTGCCTTGTGGGGGTTCACAGCCCAAAGAAAGCAGAAGCTGTGTCATTCTCAGGATTACGGGATGCAGAGGGTTAACTGGAACCACCCCTACCAGCACTCCCAGCCAATGGCATAAGACATAGGTGAGAGATGGGGCGTGTACTATCAAATCCGTCGTTTCTCCGCGTTGCGAAGCTGCAAGAATACGCCCACCGGTAATTGACTCCGCTCATGAGCACGGGAAGAAAGCTCATAATTTCGTTGTTGCGATTCACCAGGAAATTGTCCTTTAAGTCAAGACCACGACCAGACAGAGTCCGTTGGTTCGCTGCGAAAGCTACCACTGTTGTGTCTCAAATAGTGGCTGCACGTCGTCAGGGTGACCAGCCAAGATCGTCGCCAAAATGGTTGTGCAGGTAGGTAACACCCAAGACGTTGTAAGTAGTAAACGGTTACTTCAATGAGAGGAAACACAGGTGACAGCAAACCAACACTTGGCAGGCAACCGCACCGCAGTTAGCCCCCAACCGTCTACTGACCCCCCGTTCAAACCCCGCATTCCAAGTATGAGTGACCATGAGACCTCGAGAGCGCGAGGCGTCCTCGAGCTCCTGTGGACACGAGCTCTTCATAACAGCCTCCTTCACAGTACCAGAGGCCCAAAAAATGCAGCTCTGGACCAGCATCCTGGAGAAGGACAACTACCTAAGAGTAAAACTGAGGACCATCCACAAGATCCGCAAGAGGTGGTACAACCTGAGGTCCCTTACTAAGGAGAAGATGGCCAGCAGGATGGCAGAGGGATGTGGGATAGGCGGAGGAACCTCACAACAACGCCCTCCAACTCTCATGGAGACCCTCATTGAGGGAAGCCTAGAAACCGAGACTGTGGCAGGAGTCGCAGATATAGACACCTTCAATCCAGTAGGAACCAGCCAGAGTAAGTCATCAACCCTTTATGCACAAACATAACATAATGTCAGCATATATAATACGTTACAGCATGAATAACTCCATTGAGGTGCTTGGCCCACCTAGGCAATGCATCATGGGAGCTGTAGTACACATCATTTGCTTGCTATAGTGTGTGCTGATGACCACATCAAACATATCTGTACAACACTAACATGTCACAAACACATGCAGTGGAGTCACAACAATATTGTGCACAAACATTACCCATTTATTTACACTAACTATATACATGCATTTCCACAGATCACAATCCGGACGTGTCAGGACATGTGGTAGCCAAAGGAGCTACTGACAGTTAGGTGGTCATTGATGACACCAGCATCCCCTCAGCCCATCACTCTAACTCAAACTGGCAGGAGAGCCATCATCTCCCCACTGCCAGAGTTTGAGTTCACTGATGAGGGACCGTTGCAGTACAGGGACCCCACAACATCCGAGAGCAGGACCAAACGTCAACATTCCATCCAGCGACTCTGCCAGATGCCATGTCAGATGCACAACCTGTGTATGGTGGCCTGGAGAGTTCGATCATCTCCACACAGCGCCTGCAGACAAAGCAGATACACACAGTCAGTAGGCATTTGCAACTCATGTCAAAGTCGCAGCAGAACCTGGAGAAAGGGCATGAACGGTGGCTAGTAGCATTGGAGAGGGAGCACCGGGTCCAGAGGTAGAGGCACAGGCAGTGCGTGGCAAAGTTGGATACCCTCATCCAGACCATTATCTGGCTGGCACCTGCAACTATAACACTGGCAAGGTGGACTGTTAATATCCAGACCAACATGGACGTTGCCCGTGGGCTAGTGCAGGTCACCACAGCACTGGAGAACACCCCGACCCACAACCTCTGCATCCCCTGCATCCTGGCCCCAATTGACAGGAAGAGGCCTCTAGTCTCAGTGGTATATCCCTTCATGAGCCATGCAGTACCAGGCGTTCACGCCGCCACACGTCTGGCAATAACTCGTCAACAGCCCTGCAACCTAGTGCTGCTGACATAGCATCAAACAACAGAGGCCACAAAAAGTGACTCTATGCACTCAGTGGAATGAGTTGCCTTTATTTTGTTTTCCCTTCTTTACTTTATTGCTATTCTTTTAATAATGTATCATCCACAATGTTGCAGTTGATCCTTCCTTGCAACAATGTTGTAGCCACCTAAATAAAAGGTGGTCACTCAGTTGTGCACCAAGCACTACCATCATGTGTGATGCCTAATTTCAAGGATGTTTTAGAATCCCTTACCTCAGATATAGTTGCTGGTTATCTCTCTGTGGCTTGCATGTCCCTCTGCTGCACGTGTACCCTCCTGCTGCACCTATAGTGATGGTAACTCATCATCAGGATCGGACTCAGGCTCTATGGGGATGTCGTGCAAACCCTTCCTTATTGTGATATTGTGCAGTATGGCACATGTGGTGATTATTTTCCAGGATGTATCCGGTCTGTACAGTAGTGCCCTGCCGGTCTTGTGGAAGCAGCGAAAGCGGGACTTCAGGATCCCAAAGGTCCTCTATATGATGGAGAGCGTTGTCCTGTGTGCTTTGTTGTACAGTCTTTCACTTCTTGTTCATTGAGTCAGGTATGGTGTGAGGATCCAGGGAGGTAAGGCATATGCACTGTCACCTTAGGGGCATAAGAAGGTACACCATTAGGTCACATTACACACACCGCCCTGCCCACTGTAAGCATTGAGTCTGCAATTCTTTTACCTAGTAGGAAGCCATCGCCAAATTCACCCTGTGCCAATCGGGTATGTAGTCCAATGTGGCGGAACATGAATGAGTCGTGGATGCTGCCTGGGAATGTGGCCACAAGGTCCTTATATAATACAGGAGGCACCATACACTACCTGCACATTGAGAGAGTGTGAACTTTTTCAGTTCCTGTATATGTACCCATTTGCGGAAGGGGGACATATGGCTATATGTGTGTCATCAACACAGCCAATGACATTTAGGACCTGCACTACCCTGTAGAATGTCAGTTTGGTTTGTTGAAATGATTGGAGGTATTGGGGAATTATATATGTTGGTTGACTTTGCTCACCATGATGTCCAGGAACCTGCAAAGGAACCTGGACAGAGCACTTTGTGACGCCCACCTGCCACTGCTTTCACCTCCTGATAACTGACAGATGGTAAGAGGTGTAGGCAACACATTACCTGCACATGTGGTGGGATTGCGTTGCTTTTGAGTTTTGGGGCCTGTAGCTGAGGTTGTGAATCAGCAATTAAATCAAGTATTACCTGACTACTGAGTCTGTACCTGTCATGGATCTCCTCCTCTGTCTGTCCAAACAGAGTGACCCTCATCCTAAATATCCTCTCCTGTCTCCTCCTCCTTCTCTGCCACACTGCCAAAATCTTCAATCTCCTTGCCAAAACATACAGGGTCGCCATTCTGAAAAAGCCTGATGCATTTTGGGTGCCTTTTTATAGTTTGCACCTGGTTACCACCTGATCCGATTCGATGGTAATTGCATTTCCTAAATGGCCATTTTGCGACTAGTCGCAATTAGGAAATCCATTGTACATGCGATTTGCAATTCGCATTCAGGAAATCGCTATTTGCAATTTTTTATTTTGTGTTTTCCAAAATGCGATTTCTACAAGGCAGAAATCGTATTTTGCACCACCACAAACGTCTTTCGTACATACTGAAATGGCATATTGCATTTACTGGTGTCCGGAAATATAGGTTCGCATCGTAAAGAATGCACAATGCCTTCATACATACGGACCTTAATGTGTGATGATTCAGTGTACTTTTAAGATGTAAAATAGTCCCTAATGCATTGCAGTACAAGCACTCAATAGACGACAGAACGAGTCATAAAACATTCAATAGCGTGAAGTGAGAGGGAAGTCCTTATCTGGGAGGGGCCAAAGTTGCAGTCTGTGCACTTTACGAAGAGTTAGTTACAATAGGTGTAACAAACCGCAGCATTTTTAAGGCAGGCATAAAATGGTCATTTTTCAATAAGTAATACAAACGTTCTCAATTTATAGTGATAATGCTTTCATGCCAATTTTCTGTTAAGAGGGACAGATGGCTTGCAATTACAGCTATATAAGTATAGTTCACTGCGCCACAATAGTATTAAGCAGTGCTGATCGCAATAATTAACACATTGACTCAGGCTTTTAGAAACCCTTTGTTTGGCAATATATCAACCTGGCGATGATAGGCTTACCATGTGTGTTCTTCGGTTGTCCCATACCTTCTTCATTGTTTCCCACTACAGGCAGACCTTGCTAACAACGTGAGAATAGGAGAAACAATGTCCCTAAACAGGAAGTACTGCTGGTGATCCAGCGCGAAGAGGCCAAAGTTGGATATTTTACACACAATAAACTGAATTTTTCAATGGGCCCATATACATTTTATCCAAATACGATCATTTGCATTCCCCTTGACCAATTTCCCGCTGGAAGGGGTCAAGTTTTTATAATTCACTTAAGTTCAGATTAGTTAATTTCCTGTAACCACAAATCAATTACAGTATCATTTCAATGTCTAACTAATCTTCACTAATCAACACTCTTCCTCTGGTCGATGTACCATTAGTTGAGTTAGTTGATGGTGATATTAACAACTTCCTAACTAAAATTCTTAATGAAATAACCACAGACTCTGAATAATAATAATAATAATAATAATAAGTTTATCTAAAATTTCAGTCATTAAGTTGAATGCTCATCAATTACAAGTACACAGTGCAAACTCCATCTTTCTTTAAGTGGGAGAGAGAGCAATCATATAGCATAATACATTCAATTACACAAGCTCATTCAACAAAATCAAACGCATAAGAGTGGATAGATGTAGAGACAAAAGGCACATTTATAACACATTTGCAAAGAAATATGCAAATTTTGGATAGAATGACATTTACCTAATGAAGATAACTGGAAAACCACCCCTCTGGCCAAAGGACTGGTGGGGGTCGCCTGACTTAGGATCAGGAGACAAAGATTATAGGATAGGATCAGGACAGGTCTGATACTTACTAGGCTTCTCTACAACCCGACGCACCAGGGCGATTCCCTCTCTTACACTCTCTCCCTCCTCCTCGATATTCTTCCGTATTCTTCCAATCTAATCAGGCAGTAGTCTGGATCTTCAGCTCCCAGCAGCAGTAGTTCCCTCACAGCTCCATCGAATCACCTCTCCATCAGCAGCGTTGATTTACTTAATTCAAGTCACTCTAGCTATAGTCTTTATTTCTTCATGTCCCACCCTCCAGTGTTGCAGATTTACTAAACTACGGAATATGATTGGACAGGGTTAGGGGTGTCTTCATCATACCAGGCTGACGTATTCATTTTTATTAGTAAAACCTATTGTTTGCTAACTCTGCCCCTTCTACTCATTCATATAATTTGTTTGAAACATGCATATTTTGTTGCAAATGCCATAATCCATTTAATACAGGCTTCATAGATGACCGATACATCTTCTTCTTTTCCCATCCCTTCTGTCCTTGGATCTTGGCAGTCATTCAGTTCTCTCTCGGTCACCGGGTCATTTCATGGACTCATTGAGCATGCGTAGCTTTCGCCATTTTCTTTTTCAGTCATGGATTAACAGGCCCAAATATACACTATTAATAAAAGAATCATAAACAGATGTTATTTTCTTAAACATGTAATTCTCACTGTTCACCACCCACTTCTACTCTATCCCATGTAATTATTATTACTCTTCGGCAAAAGCGTTAATAGCAGCAGCTTTCTTTTAAATCAAGCAAGCATATGGCGGGCATGCGGTACCTCAAGACCGCGTTCTGGACTTTCTTGCTCATGCGTGAGGTTTTCCCTCTCAAAGCGAGCTAGTCACGTTACTTATGCGTAATTCGGGTTTGCACATGCACAAAGCGTTTTTGCAAGTTAAAGCGGGTTTTAATCGTGCTGCATTTTATTTCTCATTAATTCAAGTATGCGTAAGCTTTTCTTCCCGTGTATCTGTGTTTGGTGTATGTTAATTTCGTCTTATTTACTAATTTAATGTTCAACTGTTTATTTTCACAAGAGAACAGAAGGGCACTGCTCATAAACACAGTGTATCGCCTACAACCCTGTTAAGGGGCCGGCTGCGTATAATAGACAGGTAATCAAAGAACAGCAACAGTATGCTCAACCAGGCATCATGACAGGTGGGTTACACAGAAAGTCGCCTACAACCCGATGCGGGCCGGCCGCGGAAGAGAGCAATTGCAGGTACAGTTCGCAAATATGAAAGAGGCAAGCGGCAGGCCGAAAAAGTAAAGGAATAGAAGAAAAGAGAAGGAAAGAGAGACAGAGAGGAGAGGTGGACAGGGGATGGGGGGGTAAAAGAAAGCCGGGGAGCCGGGGGTGTAGTCCCAGCGGGTCCAGAGGTGAGGCCCATTGCATTGAGAGGGAGGGAGAGAGAGGGCAGGCAGGGATATGCACTACCGGGGTCGCCCTGCGGTGTGAATGTGCTAGGCCCCAGGAGGGATCAAGTGAAATGTGCGGGGGTCTACTCTATATCTGGGGGATAGACTGCGTCTTCGAAGAGGCGTAAGGCTCGGAGTTTCGGGGGTTGAAAGCGGGCATGTTCCAATTTGCAGAGATGTGCGACAAGTGGTTGCCACAGTTTGGTGAAGTGGGAGTCACGGGATTGTAGGCGCGCGGTGAGCAGTTCCATGGTCATAGTGTGCCAGAGACGCGTGAACCACACGCTGATCGGGGGGTCTCCGCCTTCTTCCAGTACAGGGCAATGAGTTGTTTAGCAGCGCCTAGCATTTGAAGAGAAATGTGCCAATCTTTGCGTGTGAGTGCGCGCAGGTTGTAGGGTTTGTGGCCTAGGATAACTGTGGCTGGGGTCGCCGGCAGGGGAAAGCCAAGCACCTCTTTTATGTGGCTAAGAATCTCCTTCCAGTAGGAGGTCAAAAAGGAGCAGGACCACCATATATGTAGAAAGGTGCCCGGGGCAGTCGAGCATCTCCAACAAAGGGGGAAAGTCGCGGGGAACATCTTGTGCAATCTGAGAGGCGGATAATACCATTGGGTCATGGTCTAATAGGCGGTTTCCCGCTGAGAGATACAGCAGTAGACCTTCGGAATATCACGCCACAGGCGGTCCCACTGAGAGGGAGCCACGTCCAAGGGGATGTCCGATTGCCATCGGCGCTGGTAGAGGTGGGAAGTGGTAAGGGGGGGATGTTGTAGAACGTGGTAGGTGCGAGATATGAGCCCTTTAGAGTCGTCGAAGGAGCGCACTAGGCGCTCAAAAGGCGTCAATGGACGAGTGGCCGCCTGTGCCAAGGAGGAGGTGTATATCCAATGCCTAAGTTGGATATATTGGAGTCGAGCCCCCTCCGAGAGTTGGAAGTCCGTCCTACACTGGTCGAAGGTTTTAAACGCGTCGCCGAGGAAAAGATCCCTGATAGTCCGACATCCACCGTCGAGCCAGTCAGAGAACGCTTGGGGATGTACTACCGGTGGAAAGTGGAGGTTCCCAGCAATAGGGGTGTGGGGGGATGGAAATGTGGTGAGGCCCTTAGGGATGGCTATTTTGTCCCATACGTCAAGCACTGTCCTGGTGGGGGGAGCTATGTAGGTGCTGCGCGACCGCGAGGCCCGGGGCTGCCAAGGAAGGTCCCAAATGGATCTCCCAGTCACCGCCCTGTCCATATGGAACCATACCTTTTCGCTCTCCCATGCCATCCACTCCGATATGAAGCGAAGGTGAGAGGCCCAGTAGTACTCCAACAGGTTGGGGCAAGCTAGCCCGCCTCTGTCGCGAGGTGACATGAGGATTTTGTTAGAGAAGCGCGGTCTACGCCCTCCCCAGATGAACTTGGTTATTTCGCGTTGGAGGCGTCTGATCTGGTGGCGCGGGATGGGAGTCGGGAGAGACTGAAAGAGGTACAGGATTTTGGGGAGTATCGACATTTTAATTGCGTGCAGACGACCCAGCCAGGAAAGGGTAAGGGGTTTCCAGGTGCGTAGGTCCCCGAGAACCATCCTCCGGCAGTCCTGCCAGTTTATTTGAGACCAAGAGGAGAGTGTAGAAGTTAACTCAAGCCCGAGGTAGCGGATAGAGTGAGAAGCCCATGGATAGGGGACTAGAGATTGGAGTGCAGGGATCTCGTCCGGAGGAATCGTTAGGTTAAGAGCCCAGGATTTCTCATGATTAATTTTAAGACCCGAGGCCAGCTCAAAGGACCGAAGGAGGGACAAGAGGGCCGGAAGGGAAGCATGTGGCTGCGAAAGTGTGAGGAGAAGGTCGTCCGCAAACAGGGCCACCTTGTGTTGTTGGCCTCCGAGGGGGATGCCATGTATGTCGGGGGCTTGGCGAATCAAGATGGCAAGGGGCTCCACTACGAGGGCGAATAATAGGGGCGATAGAGGGCATCCCTGCCGAGTGCCTCTGTGTATTGAGATGGGAGTGGAGAGTTGACCGTTGACCCGCACTTGAGCCGTCGGGGAGAGGTAGGGAGCCATGATCCGGGCTATCATTAACAGGCCTAGTCCAATTTTGTGTAAGACTGCCCGGAGGAAAGTCCAGTCCACCCGATCAAACGCCTTCTCCGCGTCAAGCGACAGTAGGCATGCAGGGATTCTCCAGTGGTGGGCCTTACTCACCAGATGTGCGATACGGCGCACATTGTCCACGCCCTGGCGGTGACGAATGAAGCAGACTTGGTCCGGTTCAATGAGACCGGGTAAATGGGGGTCGAGCCTGTTGGCTAGTATTTTAGTGTAGAGTTTGAGGTCCGTATTCAGGAGAGCTATGTGACGGAAGGACGAGCAGAGTGCAGGGTCCTTACCTGGTTTAGGGATGAGGGCAATTTCCGCCAGCCCCATGGACGGGGACGGCCCTATGTCAGCGGCAAAGGAGTTAAAAAGGCGGATGAGGTGACTACGAAGCTGCGGTAGGAACATGCGGTAAAAAGAAAGGGGAAGGCCGTCCGGCCCAGGAGACTTTCCGGTGGGGAGGTCCTTCAGGGCCCTGGCGAGCTCTTCACGCGTAATCGGGTCTTCCAGTTGCTGGGCATGATATTGACTAAGTGGAGTCCAGGGGCAGCCATCCAGCAAAGTCTGTATCTGACCAGGGGAGGGCGAAGCTTGAGCGTAGAGGGAGGAATAATACGCATGAAAGGCCTCGCATTTAGACGTTTCTGTAGTTGCGTGCGTGCCATCTCCAAGCTGAATATTAGCTATATGAGCCTTGATTGCGCGGGTCCTCAGGCGCCGGGGCAGGACCGTTCCCACCTTGTCGCCCCCCTCATAATAGCGCTGCTTCAGCGCCAACAGAGCGCCTTCGGCTTTATTGGTTCGATGAGCCCGCAGTTGACCACGAAGAAGGGCCAAGCTCCGTTTGTGGGCAAGTGTAGGGCGTTCCTGGTCGAGCTTACCGAGGTCCTTTATTTCTCTAGAGAGATTATTTTCAAAAAGGCACGCTTCCCGGGCCCGCGCAATCGCAATGGACGTGATATGACCACGAATAGTGGCCTTGAAAGCATCCCACACAACAGGGAAGGGGGTTTCAGGGAGATCGTTTAGTTCAAAGTATGAGTCGATGGCCGTTCGTAGTTCCGCCACATCCACAGGGTCCCGGAGGACATGTGGAGGAAGACGCCAGCGGGGTGGACGGGGGAGGCGTGTAGAGCAATGGCGCAGAAGAAGTTCCACGTGAGCGTGGTCAGAGACTGAGATGTCAGACATAGAGGCGGAGACCGTCTCGCCAATTAGGGCATGCGAAACAAGGATGTTATCAATACGTGAGTATGAACGATGCACATGCGAGTAATAAGAGTAGTCGCGTGCATCGGGAGAATGGTACCGCCAAGAGTCAAGTAATGTGAGGTCTGCCAACTGCCTCTTCAAGGCGGAAGACATAGCCCCCGCCCCGTGAAAAGATCCGTCACTACGATCCAGAGCGGGATCCCACACAAGATTGAAATCGCCCCCTACAATAAGAGAAGGGTCCACCTGCGGCACATGTTCCCTCAGGCGAGCTCGGAGGTAGGGGTCCTGTGCCTGGTTAGGCGCATATATATTGCATAGGATAAGGGACCGGTGTCCGACCTTGACCTCCACTTTAAGAAAGCGACCGTCTGAGCTGCGAAAGGTTTTGGATCTCCCCTGCCGGATGCCAGAGCCACAGAGTATTGCCACGCCAGCTGTTTTGGAGGGGGCCGAGGCCCAGAATTGAAGAGGGTACCGGGGGTGGGCCATGCGGGGAACATCTACTTTCATCAGGTGTGTCTCTTGTAGGAGGATTATGTCAGGTTGCTGCTGCAAGAGGTAACGCCATATCTGGTGCCGCTTATTGGGAGAGTTGAGCCCCTTGACATTGAGGGAGAGGATTTTCATGCAAGGGATAGTGGTCATGGCCGATGAGAGATTGGGTCAGGCCTTTGCGCTCCAGGTGGGGGCAAGACAAGACATTGGCAAGGGAAGGGAGGAAAGCCACTGTCTTCCTGAGAGTAGAAGTAGGACCACAAAGAGCGACCCCGCCCACCAAGGAGAAAAGGAGAAGAAGAGTAGGAACGAGGAGACAAAAGAGAGAGCGAGAGGGAAGGTGAAGTAGCAACATACTGTAAAAAATACAACGTTGGCCAACAGGGCCACAGTGTCCTGTTCCAGCCTGGGGGTAATCGCGGCCCGAGGGCACAGATCATCCCGGAGAAGTCACTCTCCCAGGAGCAGGGGGGGTGTTCATCAAACTCGAAGCGTGAGGGCAAGGAAGGAGAGCCCGCGCCGCCGACCTTTGAGATGTGGAGCCGGGAGGTTGCCAGTCATGAAGCAGGGCAATGGGTCATCAACTCCAGGCGTCGGGCACAGACTGTGCATCACAGTGAGGGAGGCGTGGATGTACGCCCGCTCAGTCACAGCGTGGAAGTGCGAGAGTCAGCGGAGGGGGGCCCTTCTTCCATGGAGCAGATGTGCTGAATGATTTCCTGCTTGGTTTGGGAAGCCGACTGCTCCCCTGGATGTGATGCTCTCCGGTGGCGACGCACCTGGGACCAAGACGGTTTGGCCGGTTCCCGGGCACGGGAGGGCAGGCGTGTCGGGCTTGATCGCAATGAGAGAGAGATGTGCAAAAGTTGCGCCGCTTCCTGGAGAGATCGCACCATCCGACGCTTAGATTCCCACTGGAAGAAGAGTGCAAAGGGGTGGCCCCATTGGTACTGGATGTTGAGGCTCCGCAGTTTGTCCGTTACCGGTTTAAAGTCTCGACGTCTGCGCAGCGTGGTAGGAGCAAGGTCTTGGAAGATCTGTATGGTGGCCCCTTTATAAGTGAGTTCCGGTTTGGAGCATGTGCCTTGAGAATCGCCTCCTTCTCAGTAAAAAAATGGACCCAGGTCAGGATGTCGGGGATGAGGCCCGATCGGGCAGAAGGGCCCGAGACTCGGTGCGCCCGGTCTAGGGCCGGGGGGGGAAGCATCATCATCGTCCCAGATTTCATGTAGGAGTTTTGCCACGAAGGTCATGATGTCGGCGGAGCGGAGGTTGTTGCGGCGGCTCCGGTTTTCCAAATCTTCTTGTTTTAATTGCAGGTCGATATGCTGCTCCTCCAGGGCGGCCAGTCGCTGCCAGAGGTGCTCTTGGTCCTCCGTTCGGGCATCCACTGTCTTTTCAAGGCCATCTACTCGCTCCCCAAGGTTCGTGACCTCCTTTCTGAGTTCCCGGACACATGAGTGGACTTCTGTGCGCAAGGAGCCGATTTCGGATTTGAGCGGCGCCATAAAGTTCGCCATGAAGGATTGTGTGATTGGCGCTGAATTGTCCCCGGCCGGGGCCGCCATTGTGCCAGGGGTGGTGGGGCCCGGTTTGTTCCAGAGCGCAGTGACCGGGTTGTCTTTCTGGGGGCGCCACTGGCTCCTTTCCCGGCTTAGTGCGCGTCATCGCCTCTCAGGACCATGCGCCGACAGGGCCCCGATGGAGTGGCAGAGGCAGGCGGGAAGAAGCGTTGAGGGTCAGCCAGAGGCGTCTGAAGTCTCCAGGCGGCAAGGCGCAGTCCGTCGCAGAGGGTGCTACGAGTAGCGGTCCGCAGGCTATGGAGGAAGGGGACGGGCAGTCAATGTTTCCGAGGGCAGTTTCACCACAGAGGCCCTATCACTGTATGTGCCAGCCTACTATAGAACCAGAGTGCGAGGGCCGGGGCCACCGAGGTCCTCGCCACAGACAGGCCGTAGCTGAGGCAGCTGGTGATCAGCAGTCCACACCCAGCCACCGCATAGGAGACGGCGGGAAAGCAACGGCGGCAGGGCCACTAAACTTTGAAGGGCGGCAGCTCTGGCCTCCAAGAAAGGGGGAGTTGCAGGGATGATCTTCCCCTGGGCCGTGATCGCCAGCGAGGGAGCCCCGCAGGCCTGGCTTTCCCCACGCAAGTAGAGAGTCCAGTCCGGGTACAGGGTGGGGCGCAACAGCCCAGAGGAGCCCGGACCCGGGAGGCTGAAACTGTAAGAGGGCCCGCCAACAGCAGGGGGTACAGACACCAAGGGCCCCCCGCCCCCGGTGGGGCCCAGGGTGTCGCCGAAACAGGCCTCAGGTGGTGCCAACGTGGCGGCAGCACGCGCAGGGAGCGAGAGGCAGGGTCCAGGAAGCGGTGTGCAGGGCCCAGCCCAATCAAGCCAGTCCAGGCGGGCTACTGCGCGCAGGGACGCCCCCGCCCCCACACCTCCCCTGCACAGCATGTTGGCCACACTGGGGTCCGGGGAGGAAGCGGCGTGGATGAGGCAGGGCGTAGAGCAGCTTCGCGCCTGGCCACGGGTCCGCCTGACCAGGGGGGCCGCCGCTTGCAGGCCTTGTTCAGTCCCTCCAGGGGTCAGCGGTCGCCAGGCCTCTCCCCAGGGCACCGCCAGGCCCCCGGGTCCGCCGGCCCACTCGGTGAAGGGCCGCAATGGCGAATGGGCGCCGCCGCAGGTCAGTACGCTGTAGTCACTCCGGGGAAGAGTGCAGGCCCAAGATGGCGGCCGTCACGGCCAGAGGTGTTAGAGCAGTCCCCAGAGCAGCCTTAAGCTGGGTCCAAGAAGGCCCCACACAGGGTCTAGCGTCAACTGCGGGGCCGCTGCAGCCACAGGAAGGCCGGGGAGGGCAGATGGCAGCGAGTAGAAGCGCAGTCAGCCCGGGACCACGGGAGGCAAGATGGCGGCGGCCGCCGTCGAGTGCAGCCGGGAGAGACAGAGGGGCCGCACCTCTGCGCTGAGTCGGCTCCGGTCCGCGCCCATTCACCAGGGGGTGCCCCAGCCGCATCCGCACCCCGATTCTCGGTGCCGATAATGCCCCAGCTCCGCATTTCAGGCAGCTGAAGGCGGCGGCTTGCGGGAGCTCACGCGATGCACGTCTCACGCCATTCACGGCGAGACCACGCCCCCCTTATTTACTAATTTAATGATTAGTGAAAGTTAATGGAGGATTCAATTGAGCAAGTTTCACTTTTCTCGAATCCTTGCTCCATCAATCCCCCTCTGATGGCATTTTTGAGCCATCATAAAAATACCCATCATTACCAAGTGCCAACTTTTATTCATTTAATTTTTAGTATCTTCCTTTCTTTCTTCTAACTCTTCAATTTTCCTTTTCATGCCTACTCCTTTCATTTTATCATATAGACTTTCTTTCATCTCCTCTAATTCGATTTCTTCTGTTTCTCTTTTTTCCCATTCTTTTATTCTTTATCTCTGCTACCATTCTTGCTTTTGTTTTATTCTTGCAACATCTATATGTCATTATCATTATCAGAACTATTATTGTTATAAAAATTACTGGTATTAGGATTTTCCCTAATAGACTATTCCCTAAAGTGGAAAACCAACTACCTACCTATAGTGGAAATATTTTTACTAAGTCTTTCCCAAACACCGTCAACCTCCAGTTGGGCCAAAACGTCATGAATCTTTGTAATATTCTTAATATATCCCTCAATACCTTTTCTTTTGTCTGGGATATATGTACAGCAATGTTGGACTTTCAACATGCCACAGACTCCACCCTCTTTTGCCAATAATATATCAAGTGCAAGTCGATTTTGCAAAACCATAGATCTAATTGCAACCATTTCGGTATTAATCATTAAGAATCCCCCAGCAGTATCTGTCGATAGACGATCAACTACTGTTGACAATTTACGTATCTTATGTGAATTCAGTATGACTCCAACTGACGGTATCAGTGCACCAAATATATCACCTACTATTTCTGAGAAGCTTCTTCTTTTAGTTTGTTGTAGTCCTTGACTTATTACATCCATTTCATTGTTCTTAGTAATGTGGTACACTTTTGGAAATACTATCCCAAGATAACAACTACCATACCATTGTGTTGGCAACCTATAATAGGCCTTTTTACCACACACATAATATATTCCTGGAAAAACAGGATCAGTTCCACCTTTTAGTCCCCATCCCCCCATGATTAGGAAGGTGTGTTCACATTCACTAGAACCAATGAAAATGTTGTTATAGTTTGTTTTTAGTCTATGTAGACAGAATTTTCCCAACTTTGACAAATCTAGGGACATTGCAGCATGAGCCTCGCCTTTCTTATAGTCCCCTTCCTTATTAGCCCATGGAGGTACATATGACTTCTGTTCAACAGCCTTCTTTTGAAAATCCTGTCTTCTTTCCTCTACTAAATTTAGAAGATCTTTTTCTTCATCTCGCAACATACAGGTTAAATTGTTCTTATGCGCATATGTTATGTCTATTGGGTTTGTTGTTAGGAAAAACTCGCCCATAAATTCTGCATCTTTAGCACTAAGCACTGGGTTTAGGTTTCTTCTAATAGGGATCTCTGGGAATACTAAATCCATGTTAGAATAATAATACTTCAATTTGCCTGTTTTATAGAACAGACTGGACACAACACTACATGACACACCATATGTTAAAGGAAGATGGTGATAAGTCACCCCCTCCGAGACAGACGAAGGTAATTTCATGCAAACATAACAATCATTCACGTCCATTGTATCTACATATTCATAAAGAAGTTTAGTAAACACATTTAATGAAGAATCACTATTTGATCTGCCATGTTGATACATGGTCTCGTCTATTTGCTCTAAATTAGTTATATTTGTTCCTTTAGTACCTGCATTTACTTGATCACTTGTATTCGTATTATTTCTGTCGTTATTTACCATAAAAATAGGTATCACAACTGTTAGCAATAACCACCTTAACATTAGTATCAAAATACTGCACAAACAACATTTAACACATCTTCGTTTTAAACTAGATTTCGGATGTTCAGTCACTTCTGTTTCTGCCATTTTAATTTTCTAAAATTTATTAATCTCTAAATTTTCTTCTAAATTCTAAGTTTAATTTAAAACTAGAATATATATATAATAATATTTGTGTGATCCCACACTTCAACTGCTTTTCGTCTTTTGCTTTCCCCTTTGTCTTTAATTTATTTTCTTCATCTAGTTCTTTTATTCTCTTCTTTACTTTCCACCTTCTGTGTCACAGTCTTTTCTCTTAAGGTGGTCTCAATTTTCTTTCGTCACTTCTTTCATTAGTGACATTTTCTTGTCCTTCGTTTAGATCAAGATTCTCAAAGTCCTCAAGGATAATATAGGTCCATTCAGGAGCCTTATATTTTCTATTTGGAGCTCTCACTCTTGTTGATTTTTGCAAGGATTTTCTTCTTGGGTGTTCTTCTTCAGTTTGACTTGATATTTCGTTTACTTGTTCTAATTCTTTCCCTGTTTTTCTTTTCAAAACATATCTCTGTCCTTTTACTCCACTTGGCCAGTGATCACCCTTTCTGATTCTCTTTGTTTGCACTGCCTTTTCACCTTCTTCGCCAATTTCTAACGTTCTTTTATTTTCCTTTTCTTTTAGTTGAGCTTGTTCTGGGCTTTCTAATTTTTGTCTTTCTGTCGATTGAATTTCTTCATGATCTTTTAGTTCTTCTTTTTCTGATTCTGATTGAGCTTGATCTGAGTTTCCTGCAGCAGATTCTTCTGTTGACTGAATTTGTTCTGAACCTGTCAGTCTCTCATTTTCTTCTTCTTCTGATTGAGCTTGATCGGGGTTTTCTGTTTCAATTAGTTCTGGTCTTTCAATCTCTTGCTCTTCCTCGGCCTCTACAGCAGTCTCTTGAGACCCAGTATCCAGTGCCCACCCTACTTGACTTGTACTTGGTTGTTCATCATCGATACGTTCTTCAGAGTCTGTTTCTCTGATTTCTTCAATTTCACAACTTTCAGCTTCTGGTTCTTTTCTTTGTTCTACCAGTTGCTGCTCTTGTCGGTCAGAAGGACTTGGGACTCTTTTGGTATGACTGGCATGTATCCAGTTTGTCAAGCCAAAACACTTCACTGCTGTTGCTGTGACCAATATAATTTGAAGTGGTCCTTTCCACCTGGGTTCTAAACACGATTTTCTTGTGTGCTTCTTTATCATAACCCAGTCTCTTGGACACAAATCATGAGCTTGATTCGGCTGTGCTGTGGTTGCATCTTCTCCAACCTGGTGAGACACAGAACGTACCAGATCATCTAGTCCTTTACAATAGTCCAACACTAGATCATCAGTTATAGTCATCAGTTTGTTTCCAGGTACAAATGCTTGTCTCATTGCTCTTCCCATAAGAATTTCATGAGGTCTCAAGCCTGTCCTTCTGTCAGGGATGCTGCTAAGGCTCATTAATACAAGGGGCAAAGCATCAGGTCATTTCAGTGAAGTGGATGCACACACCTTCCCTAACCTGGATTTTATTGTACCATTTAGCTGCTCAACCACTCCAGATGCTTCTGGTCGATAGGCACAATGTAGTTTCTGCTCAATTTTGAAAGCTGTACAAATTAATCGAATTATCTCATTGTTAAAATGAGGTCCTCTATCTGATTACAAAGTGACTGGAAATCCGAACCTGGGGATGAGTTCTCTCAGGAGTAGTTTGGCAACCGTGAGACTGTCATTCCTTCTTGTTGGATAAGCTTCCACCCAACGAGAAAACAGACACACAATGACAAGGACATACTTCAGACCGTTGCACGGCGGCAACTCTATAAAATCAAGCTGCAGTCTTGTAAATGGTCCTTCTGCCTTTCCTATTTTTCCCCAACTGACAAATGTTTTTCTACCTGGGTTCTGCTGTTGACATATCAAACAGCGCTGGCAGAGACTCTCTGCAATGAGCCTAAACTTGGGATTGTACCATATCTGCCTAAAGTGTCTAATCATGGCATCCCTCCCAATGTGTGTAGCTCCATGATATACTCTTGCCATTTGTGATAACATACTGTCTGGCATTATCGGTCTTCCATCTGGACACACCCATACCTCATCATCGGTTCTTCTTGTGCAACCTGTGTTGATCCAGAATTCCTTTTCTTTCACATCTGCCTCATCCTGTAACTGTCTAACTTCATCCCATGTTTCAAAAGCAGAGAAAAACATTAGTTGGCAATTGGTAGTTTCTTTTTCCAACCCTCTGTTCAAAGCCATTGTATTTCGAGCACAAAATTGTGCAACTTGGTCAGCATATTTGTTGCCTTGTGTCACATAATCATTTCCTGACTTATGTGCGGCACACTTGACCACTGCAATTTCTTTTGGCAATTGTAATGCTTCCAAAGTTCTTTGACATTTTTACTGTTTCTGATAGGAGAACCTGAAGAAGTCAGAAATCCCCTTTGCATCCATAATTGGCTGAAGTCATGCACAACCCCAAAACCGTATTGACTATCCGTGAATATGGTTACTCTCAATTTTTTCCCAATTTTGCAGGCTTTTGTTAAAGCTACCAATTCGGCTATTTGTGCAGACTTGACTCCTTTTAGACAGGATGCTTCTATAATAGCAGATATAGTACATACAGCATAGGCAGCACTCAGTTCTCCATCTTGTTTTCGCAAGCATGACCCATCAACAAACAGTACATAATCAGATTCTCCCAATGGGACATCAAAGATGTCCGGCCTGGGCTTTGTACACATTTCTGTTAGATCCAAACAATCATGATCAACTTCTTCTTTTACTTCTTCACAGAATGGGTCCGGCAACAAGGTTGCTGGATTCACTGTGGTGCATCTTATCACGCTTACATTTTCAACACCTAGGATCACTCTTTCATACTTAGTCAGCTGACTAGGGGTCAAGTGCTGAGTTCGAGTCCTTGTTAAAAGAATCTCGACAGAATGTGGCACATATACTTTCAAGGGATGTCCCATAACAATAGGCTCACTCTGCTCCAGACTCACACAAGTAGCAGCTACTGCTTTTAAGCAGCCAGGCAATGCTGAGGCCACAGAATCCAGAGTGGCAGAAAAGTATGCCACTGGACGTCGCATCAATCCATGTCTTTGGGTTAACACTGAAAGCGCACATCCTTCCCTCTCACAGCAGAACAAAGCAAATTCTTTCGTATAGTCAGGCATTCCTAGTACTGGTGCTTGACACAAACAATCCTTCAGTTTTATGAATGCATCCTCGCTTTCATCATCCCATTCAATCGGATCCATCACATCTTTCTGTGTCAATTTTATTAGAGGTTTTGCAAGCAATGAAAATCCACTGATCCACTGATGACAGTATCCAATCACTCCCAAAAACATTTGTACTTCTTTCTTAGTTTTAGGTAGATTCATCTGTCGAATCACTTTTATTCTCTCTGGTGTCACTTTTCTAACTCCTTTCTCTATCTTGTGTCCCAAATATTGGACTTCTTGTTGGCAAAACTGTACTTTTTCTGGCGACACTTTGTGTCCACCTTCTGTCAAATGGTTCAGTAAAGCAATTGTGTCTATGACACAAGCCTCTCTTGTCTTTGATGCCACCGGTAGGTCATCAACGTACTGAACCAAAACCGAATTTCCTGGCATAACCAATATTTCCAAATACTTTTTCAAGATTTGATTGAAAATCGAGGGACTCTCTGTGTACCCTTGAGGAACTCGGCACCATGCCAAAACACGGTCCTCGAACCAGAACGCAAAGAGATATTGGCTATCTACATGCAAAGGAATCGAAAAGAATGCTTGGCACAAATCAATCACTGTATAGCAATGTGCATCCCAAGGTATCTGATAAAGAATTACTGCTGGATTTGGTACTACTGGACAACAGGATACTACTATCTTATTGATTTTCCTTAAATCTTGCACTATCCTATATTTGCTACTAGGCTTTTTAAGTCCCATGATTGGCGAATTACAAGGACTACCCATTATTTCTTTCAAAATACCTTGTTCAATCATTGATCAATTACTGGAGCAACTCCTGCTTTTACTTCTTGACTCATTTTATACTGTTGTGTGTTTGGATAAATCGCACCTTCTTTCACCACTATTTTAAATGGATCTACATTTGCCATTAGACCAATTTCATTTCCTGAAAAATCCCACACATCTGATCTCACTGTGTCTCTTAGCTCATCAGGCAGACTGCTTTCAGTCAGAAGTGAAATCATCTCATCCACTTCTGTTCCTTGTTTTGCTAGCATCATCTTGAAAGCGATATCTTCATCAGGTGTTTGAAAAGCAATACCATCAGGTGTACAATAGATGGTACAGTTCATTTTACACAGCAAATCCCTCCCTAACAAGTTAACTGGACTTGAATCACACACAACAAACCGATGCATGTCTTTGAAATTTCCGATATTCACTTCTATTGGTTTAGTGACTGGCGTTTTTATTTGCTTATTTGAGACTCCTACAACTTGGATAGTTTCTCCTGAGAGGGGTAGGTTTGGAATTTCTGCTGCTCTCACAGTAGAACGGGTAGCACCAGTATCCACTAGGAAAGTGATGTCATTACCTTCCACTTTTCCATCAACAAATGGACCTGACTGATCTACCGCCAAGGATGCGCCAAGCACGCATTCTTCCTCCCCCCTCAGGCACCGTCATTGAGAAACATCCGAATCACACTCATTACTGTGCATCCAATATTGTTGAACCGTTTGTGTATTCTTACCACTCTCTCCAAGAAATCCGGTGTTCACGATGTATCTCTGCACTTGAGCGTTCATACAGTTGGGCATAGGGGCTTGTGGCACCTGTAACTGTGGAGTAACTACCTGTTGCTGCTGGTTCACAACCACCTCATTCTGCATCTGTGGATTTAAATTTTGATTTACCCCATTATTCTGTTGAACGTTTCTACACTCATTCTTCCAATGTCCATGCTTTCCGCACGCATGACAAGGATACTTCTTTTTCGCTTCCTCTCTACTCATTTGTCCTTTTCGTTTACTCCCATTCGATCCTTGACTATTCTGATTCTGGCCATTCGACTGGTTATCATTTTGAGAACCAGTACTTGCCTCTTGGTGTTCTGCCAACTTCACTTGTGCCCACATCATCTTTTCTTTCAATTTCTTACGTTTTGCGTCAATATCATCACTGCAATCCTTCGCATACTTCAAAATGTCATCAATGGGCTTACTCTGCCAGCAAAGCATATGCTGTTGAATCATCTGGCTAATTTCTGATCTCAATCCATACACAAACCTGTACACAAAATGTCCCATATCCTTATCACCAATATTTTCAAATCCACTATACTGTTTAAATACTTGTAACAACCTTTCGTAATACACATGCACTGACTCTTTTGGTTCTTGAGTTGTTCTATCTAATTTAACCCAATCCGTTTCCTTTGGAGGAATTTTCCCTTTCAAGAAAGTAATTACTTGCTGATCCTTTTTCATCACATCTTCTGAAGGTGCACCTGTCTTTGCATCTCTTGGGTACTCTTCAGTTGGCCAATCAACCGTAATCTTACATTCTGTCCACAAATCAGTTGGTACCACTATATCAAACAGTCCATCCAAATCCTTTAATAATACTTTTGAAACTTTCACAAACCTCTCTACTTGCTTGTACCATTCAACTGGCTTCTCCCTTAATCTGGGAAAATCATTCGTAAAAGACAAAATATCCTGTTTAGACCATGGAATATGAACATATCCACCACCAGGAACTTCTCTCATTGGACACACTCTTTCAACCTGTTCTGTTTCTCTTAATGGGAATGCAGATGCTTCTTTTGTAGCTGCCTCATCCCTTTTCCTTGTCCATCTACCTCTCCATCTGTCTGCATCTCTCCATTTCTTCAAAATATTCATTAATTCTTTGATCTGTAATCTCCTTCCTGACGCATTCAAACTTTCTAAATCCTTGTCAGTAAATTCTGCCCTATATGATTTCTGCAATAATTTCGATTTTTCTACATCCCTTCCAAATTCTGAAGCAACTTCTACTATTTTCTCATGCAAATTCTTTGCTCTCCATGTTATACTTTTGCACAAAAACAACAATTCATCATCCCTGTATGTACCTAATCTATCTGGGCTTATTGTACCAATGATAATTTCTTCGAAATCCACTTTCAACTTGGCCACATCTATACTTGGTGTTTGAGGTTTCTTTTTGTCTAATCCTTTTGCCCACTCCTCTAGACCTTCTGGCGAAAATCCTTTAGAATTCCCTGCTACTGCAGTGTCAATCAGTTCCTTTCTTCTTTTATTCACTGGTGAACCTCTTTTCGGGGTTTCAGTCACCATTTCAATATTAGGGAGATCTAGTAACGAGATATTTGAATCACTCTCACTGGTTAGATCTTCTGACATCGCTACCTCTTTTCTAACACTATTTTGTTGGACTGTCACTGTTTGTAATCTCGGGGAGTCTCGTTTATCCCCATATAATGGAATAACCGGACCTATCGTTACTGGTACTGTCAAGGCTTCAGCATTTAAACCTAACTGATTTATTTTCTGAATTATCTCTTCTTTTGTTCTATTCAATGCATCCCTTTCCTTTTCCTGTAACACTCGGGTAACTGTTGGATCATATAAGACTTGTGGAACTAAGGGAGTTCTCATCATTGGTGCACTTGGAGTTGCCTCTCCAGCATTTTCTTGATAAGGTGGAGGTCTTTTAACTAAAATGTCCTCTAATAACTCATCATCAGTTTCATCACATTCTGTTCCTGCCATACCTGTGTGCTTCATTTTTTCTTTGCATTTACTCCCTACTTGATCTTCAGCCATCAATACTGGATACAACCCTTCCGTTACTACAGCTCGTCTCCATCTTTTCATCTCATCTCCTCGAGTAGCAAATGGATATCTTGGAAAAAATCCTCTATTTATTCTTCTACCTCCTCTGTATTTCTCTCGCTCAAATGCCTCAACTTCCCATTCCTCCAAAGCTTCATACTGCGTTAACCTAGGGCTAGGTTCTAATGAATTCATCCGATTTCTCAAATTCTGAAGAATCCTTACATTAAACGTACCATTTTCAGGAAAAGCTAGAACACCATTGCCTTTCGTATATTCCACCCAATTTTCCAACCAAACACAAGTATGATATCCTCGTTCCAACATCATAAAAGAAGCAGCCGTATTAGGAGGTGGCATAAGAATTCCTTCTCTGGTTACTACACACTTATCCTTTTTAAAGAAATTTTTGATTTTATTAATCACCTTCATTCTTCCAATCCCTGTAACTAAGTTGTTTCAGCAAGCTCAAACTAGGAACTCTTCCGTATTCTTCCGTATCCTGTTTCCCAACACTCGTCCTATACCAGCGCGACTCACACCAACAGTCCAATCAGAGCTCACTACGTATTCTCTTACACAACCAATACCTGCGCGGCTCTTGTCTGCCAACCAATCAGAGCTTTCCACACACCCACTTGTCTGACCAATACCAGCGCTGCTTTTTATGACGTCAGTATTACTCATACTACTGACCCTCCCTTTACAATCGGCACTTGTTACACGCCCGCTGTCTCAACCAATACCATCGCGGCTCTCTGTGACGTCAGTATGACTCCTGCTACTGACCCTCCCTTCACAAGGTAATACGGCAATGTATTTTCTAAACTTTCTTAATAAATTTTCTGTTAGTAACAATGTAAAAACAGTGCTAATCTGTCTGCTCCGCTAATTCAAAGATAGTTTATTCACTTGCTTCAAAGAGAAAGTACTTCCTTACACTGCGAGTAAAAACCACTGTTTACCCTTCACTTAAGCTCGGGGAGGACCTATTACTCCTCTAGGGATACTCCTCCTTTGGGTAAGGCCAAAGTTTCACAGGTGGACCCTTCGCTATCACTCACTCTCGGCTTTTATTCGATATAGTCCCTAATATAACACCTACAGCCCTCCGTAGCTTTTAGGTATTATGACAACAGACAAGTAACCTTCTGCAGTGTGATTTCATTACCACACTCTTCAAAATTCAATTCCCGGGATTCCCAGGTATCTCTGTACCTGTACTTCCAGACAACATAGAACAGGACACTAACTTTTCATGTTAAGAACATATAGTCAATAATCAATAATCACCAAACTAATCAATAATAACCATAACTCTGCTACCAGAAAAACTGATCCAGCGCGAAGAGGCCAAGGTTGGATATTTTACACACAATAAACTGAATTTTTCAATGGGCCCATATACATTTTATCCAAATACGATCATTTGCTTTCCCCTTGGCCAATTTCCCGCTAGAAGGGGTCAAGTTTTTATAATTCACTTAAGTTCAGATTAGTTAATTTCCTGTAACCACAAATCAATTACAGTATCATTTCAATGTCTAACTAATCTTCACAAATCAACACTCTTCCTCTGGTCGATGGACCATTAGTTGAGTTAGTTGATGGTGATATTAACAACTTCCTAACTAAAATTCTTAATGAAATAACCACAGACTCTGAATAATAATAATAATAATAAGTTTATCTAAAATTTCAGTCATTAAGTTGAACGCTCATCAATTACAAGTACACAGTGCAAACTCCATCTTTCTTTAAGTGGGAGAGAGAACAATCATATAGCATAATACATTCAATTACACAAGCTCATTCAACAAAATCAAACGCATAAGAGTGGATAGATGTAGAGACAAAAGGCATATTTATAATACATTTGCAAAGAAATATGCAAGTTTTGGATAGAATGACATTCACCTAATGAAGATAACTGGAAAACCACCCCTCTGGCCAAAGGACTGGTGGGGGTCCCCTGACTTAGGATCAGGAGACAAAGATTATAGGATAGGATCAGGACAGGTCTGATACTTACTAGGCTTCTCTACAACCCGACGCACCAGGGCGATTCCCTCTCTTACACTCTCTCCCTCCTCGATATTCTTCCGTATTCTTCCAATCTATTCAGGCAGTAGTCTGGATCTTCCAAGTCTGCTCTCGTCTTTCTCTCTCTGCTCAGCTCCCAGCAGCAGTAGTTCCCTCACAGCTCCCTCTAATCACCTCTCCATCAGCAGCGTTGATTTACTTAATTCAAGTCACTCTAGTTATAGTCTTTATTTCTTCATGTCCCACCCTCCAGTGTTGCAGATTTAATAAACTACGGAATATGATTGGACGGGGTTAGGGGTGTCTTCATCATACCAGGCTGACGTATTCATTTTTATTAGTAAAACCTATTGTTTGCTAACTCTGCCCCTTCTACTCATTCATATAATTTGTTTGAAACATGCATATTTTGTTGCAAATGCCATAATTCATGTAATACATGCTTCATAGATGACCGATACATCTTCTTCTTTTCCCATCCCTTCTGTCCTTGGATCTTGGCAGTCATTCAGTTCTCTCTCGGTCACCGGGTCATTTCATGGACTCATTGAGCATGCGTAGCTTTCGCCATTTTCTTTTTCAGTCATGGATTAACAGGCCCAAATGTACACTATTAATAAAAGAATCATAAACAGATGTTATTTTCTTAAACATGTAATTCTCACTGTTCACCACCCACTTCTACTCTATCCCATGTAATTATTATTACTCTTGGGCAAAAGCGTCAATGGCAGCAGCTTTCTTTTAAATCAAGCAAGCATATGCCGGGCATGCGGTACCTCAAGACCGCGTTCTGGACTTTCTTGCGCATGCATGAGGTTTTCCCTCTCAAAGCGAGCTAGTCACGTTACTTATGCGTAATTCGGGTTTGCACATGCGCAAAGCGTTTTTGCAAGTTAAAGCGGGTTTTAATCGTGCTGCATTTTATTTCTCATTAATTCAAGCATGCGTAAGCTTTTCTTCCCAGGTATCTGTGTTTGGTGTATGTTAATTTCGTCTTTTTTACTTATTTAATGATTAGTGAAAGTTAATGGAGGATTCAATCGAGCAAGTTTCACTTTTCTCGAATCCTTGCTCCATCACTGGGGCTCAGGCTCGACAAGCCCAGCCCACCTGGCACCTATGTTTAGGAACATGCATCTGCCAATCCCTGCTTTGCTGATATTTCTTTCTGTGTACACTGTTCTTTGAGCCTTACTGTTTAGCACTCATTTCATTCAACACCAGGAGGACTACAGTAAGAATCTATAGGTGCTTATATCATAAACATGCTCACCCCTGCATGCCTTTTCAGTAAATCTAACTTTTTCATCCTCTCTCTGCAAGGCCTCTTTTCTGAAATATATGAGGTGCCAGACAGATGTATTCTTAATGGAGCAAAAAGAAATGAGGGATGTGTGGTAATCTCATTGCTGATCAACAGCTTCCCTGATAACTGATCTGGACCTCCAGCTTATCCAGGGTATAAAGTTACAACTGTTTTGACACATACCCAAACTGGGCCCAGAGTCAGTTGGGCCAGAGCTGAATCAGAGCAGAATTTAGAGTTTGGTGCGTGTAGGCATTTGCCAAAAAGCAAATAATGTCCCGTTGCAAAAGTCACCTGCAGTCTAAACTTAGACTTTAGGTCTAAACTTAAACTTCAGGTGTAAACTTAGGGGCAGATTTACAAGCCCCTTGCGCCACTTCTGCGTCACTTTTCCCATGTTAAAAATGACGCAAAAGTGGCGCAAGAGCTTTGTAAATAAGCCCCTTAGACTTTAGGTCTAAATATAGTCTTTAGGTGTAAAGTTAGACTTTAGGTCTAAACTTAAACTTCAGGTCTAAACTTAAACTTCAGGTCTAAACTTAAGGGTGCGTTGCCGGAACGTCACTTTTTGTGATGTTCCTGTGGTGCTCACAGCTTAACCATATCTACAAGGCCACCCAAAGACACCCGTGTGGCTTTTCATGGCCTTGTAGTTATTGAGTAAGGCAACGCAGCGCAAGTTGCTGCCGTACCTTACTCTGTGGCAAAGAGGCGTTCCATAGGTGTTGCTGTGGGTGTTCCCACGCAACATCCATGGACTTTGATGCTGCCCCAAATTTACAATATCTCGTAAACCAGGGGCAGCGCCAAAACCTTGCACCTCCCTAAAACAGGTGTAACAAGGAGAAATGTTTGCATTTCTCCTTGTTTTTTCCTCTTTCCACGTGTGCTGCATTCTGCAGCACACATGGAACGAAGAAAACACCTCTCATGATTGTTTTTGTGCAGGAAGGTGTACCTTCCTGCACAAAACAATCCTGCCAACAACACAGACACCCTTGCACCATGATGCAAAGGTGCCTACGTTGGCGTTCGGCTCAAAATTCTGCACAGGTAGAAAGGATAGGAATGCACCATATCTTGTAAATACGGTGCATTCCTGCCCTTTCTAATTGGCGTAGGGCAGCACAGCAAAATGACTTGTAGCACTGCCCTATGCCAATTCTTTGTAAACATGCCCCTTAGACTTTAGGTCTAAACTTAGACTTAAGGTGTAAAGTTAGTTAGTTCAGGTCAGTTCAAGAAACTTTATTCGGTATGTATAAAACAACCCTAAAAGTATTCAGGAGAAGATAAAAAACAAATCACAGTGCACATAATTATTGTAGAAAATTAAGAAAGGTAAAATAAAACAACACCCGATGTACATCATGATATCACAATTAATCATGCCAAAGGCGTATAAAAAATAACAAAAAAGATAAGATTTCCATCTAAATTCCACAAGATCATCACTGTGTCGGTGTGACAATACTTTTACGTATAGTAATCGCATTTGTAATAAAAAGTGCAACATTAAGACACACATTAATATCAGTTAACTCAAGCATATATTTTAGAGTAGCAATATGCGATCTGATACCTTGTGCAAGCAAAAGTGGTTTTAAGTAATAGTGTCTACAACTTGAATAAAAGTCACGAAACAATATAAAGTGCATAGTGCTTTGCTTGCTCTGGCCGTCACATGGGCAAGGGGGGCATACCTGAGGGGCAAGTTTTCATGATGGGGAAGGCAACTAAATGATGAGTGATTCCCTATCTAAATCTGACTAATACAAAACGATCCATTAAGTTAGAGGTATAAGTTACGTAATCTTGGGAGCCCTCCTTTAACGTAAGTGTTAGATGGAACATGAAGTCTAACTTCAGACCAGATGTTTAACTTCAGACCTGAAGTCTAAGTTTAGACCTTAAGTCTAACGTTAGACCTGAAGTCTAAGTTTAGACCTGAAGTCTTAGTTTAGACTTCAAGTTTGAACTGAGACTTTAGGTTTAAACTTAGACTTCAGGTCTAACTTCAGATCTAAGTTTAGACTTCAGGTCTAAACTTAGACTTCAGGTCTAAGAAGAGACTTCAGGTCTAAACTTAGACTTCAGGTCTAAGTAGAGACTTCAGGTCTAAACTTGAACTGCAGGTCTAGGTTTACCTTTGTGAATCTGGCCCTCTGTATGTATAGTTAGGGTTACCAGAGATAAGAATTCCTTGGATATTTCACCATTAATAACTTTGCGCCGGTTTGAGGAATCTCAACTAAACTTTGCAGACCTATTGCATTTTTGACACTAGCGGAGGTTGGAAAGTTTTGTGGTGATTAGTCAAGGGGGAGAAAAGATAAAAGGGGTCCCAAAACACGTTTGGGCACCAATGCACTCCACTCTACCCCACTCCATTGTACACCATTCAATTCTACCCAATTGTACAGTATGCTATTCCACACTACTCAACTCCACTCTACACCACATTACTCTACCCCACTCCACTGTACGCTATTGCACTCTACGCCACCACACTCTAACACACTCCACTTTATGCCACTCCACTCTACACCACTCCACTGTATGCTACTCACCTCTACGCCATTCCATTGTATCCCACTCCAGTCTATGCCATTCTACTTCACACCACGCAACTGTCCGTTATTTCACTCTACGCACGCCACTCTACACCACTCCAGTCTACACCACTCCACTCCAGTGTAACCCACTCCACTGTATCCCACTCCACTCTAAGCCGACCCATTATAAAATTTTCCACTGTACACAACTACACTCTACGCCACTACACTTTACACTATTTCACTCTACGCCACTCCACTCTACCCAACCCCACTCTACGCCACATCACTGTATGGTATTCCACTGTACGCTACTGTACTTTACGGCAGTACACTGTACGCTACTCCACTCTATGTTATTCTACTCTACTACACTACACTCTATGCTATTCCACTCCATGCCACTCCATTCTACGCCACTAAACTGTGCGGCACTCCACTGTACACTACTCCACTCTATGCTATTTCACTGTATGGCACTCCACTGTACGCTACTAGACTGCACACCACTCCAGTTTACAACACTGCCCTCCACCACACCCCATTCTATACTATTGTATTGTACGCCACTTCATTTTATGCCACTAGACTCTATGCTATTCCACTGTATGCCACTCCACTTTACACCACTCCATTATTAACCAGTCCAATATATGCTATTATAGTGTACACCATTACACTCTCCACTCTACGCCACTCCACTATACACTATTCCACTTTACGCCACTCCACTCTACGCCACTACAGTGAACACTATTCCACTATACACCACTCCATTCTACGCTACTCCACTGTATGCCACTCCACTCCAAGTCACTCCACGCCACTAAACTCTACGCTATTATAGTCGATGACACTCCACTCTAAGCCACTCCACTATAAGCCATTCCACTCTATACTATTACACTGTAAACCATTACACTATATCCCACTTCAGTGTACCCCACTCCACTCTGTGCTATTCCACTCTACGCTAGTGCTCTCTGCACCACTCCACTGTTTGACTCTCCTGTGTACACCACTCCACTGTGTGGAACTTCACTCTACTCTACTCCACTCTTTGCTATTCCGCTGTATGCCACTCCACTCTTTGCCACTACACCAAATGCTTTTCCACTCCACTCTACTCTACTCCACTGTATGCCGCTCCACTCTATGACACTCTACTCTACTCCACTAAACTCTATGCTATTTCACTCCATGCAACTTTACTCTATGTTTTACTTTGTCACTGAATATATATATAGCTCCAGACAGATCTCATTTGAAGTTATTGGTTAGTGGTACACCTGGTATTTACAGTGCTATGAAACAGCACATTGTACAATCGTAAGCAATACATAAAAGAATAGGTTACCATTATTTTTATACTGTTGCCAGATTATAGAAGTGAAAGACAAAGAGCAGCAACAAACAGAAAGATTTTATGATGTGTTATGTTGCGTTATACTATTTTTATATTGGATTTTTATAGTGTGCACTATTACCCAAGAATCTCTTGGCACGAAGAACTCAATTGGGAGCATATTGTGATAATGAGGGTAAGTGACGAAACAATTTTTTTTTTTTGAATTTTGAATATTTATTGCAACAGTCTGCATTTTTGGTGTGTGGACATATCATGGCGGTTTATGGTAATAGTGTTTTTTCTACATTAAAATCAATGACAAGTATTGTATGTTTAAGGAAAAAATTTAAATTTAACCCAATGTTTCAGATGGGTGTTTGTGCATTCAACAAAAGAATTGTATTCAGTGTGAAAAATATGTGCCAATATGTGATAAACTGCCATTTTTATAGTAAACAGCCCCATTTCTTTTTACTGATGATGGTTTTTACACTGTACTCTGGGACACTGCTAATCTGGTCCAAGTTCATTTGCTCTGACCTCTAAAATATGAAAAATAGGCCAACTTATAGTTGGGATATTTAACTTTATTATAAGGCCATATTATATGGTACAGAAATACACCCATGACATGGAACGCTAAATCAAGTGTATGATCTATGACCTCATGGAAGGCAGCAATGTTCACATACTCAGGGGGTGGGGGTAGAACATCATGTGAGGGCTTATGGGTGTTCTGGGTGAATCCCACTTGCTGAATTTGTGGGTCGCAGAAGGTAGAAGTGTAAGAGGAGGGTGCAGCAGGAGGCCCCATTGTTGTGGAGACCTATCAACTGGTGGATGGGCCTACTTCAGGTCCTGATAATGGAGGGGCATAATCCAGGGACCCCACAGTTGGTAAATGAGGTTGTCCAGGAGAAACCAATTTTCTGCCTCCTCCTGAATCATCAACCAACCACTTACTGGTCTGGCCAACTTCCAGCCGTAGTCTCTTTGGCTGGGATCTTGTGATTCCCTGGATGGGTGCGCCATCCTTGTTGGTAGATGCTATTGCTAACTCCTCCTCTGTGGTGTTGCTCTGTTCTTTCATTTGTGCCCACCTAGTGGCCAAGGATATATTACCACTGTACTCCTGCTCCAACTGTTTATCACTTACTGTCTTGCTACCCAATAAAATGCAAATGCAGAAAAATGCTTTCATGATGTAATATGTCCACTTAGTCCTGTAAGTCAAAGTTCAAGTTTCTATACCATCATTATAAATGTGACAATACATAAACTATTACAAAAGGAAACCTCCTTGTCATTGAAGCTTCTAAAATGAAGCTGACATTTTTTGTGTAGTTGGTGATTATGATTAACAAAGATTCACAAGGTTCTAATATTTTTCATAACAATCAAATATATATATATATATATATATATATATATATATATTTTACGTTTGCTCTAGTTAAAGATGCTTTATTGAATGGAATTGTAAGTAATACATAGTAAAATGATAAACAATTGCTCAAGCATTATGTAAGAATAATATATGAAACAGTGAAAATATTAAAGCTAAAAAAGGATTAACAACTAAGAATAAATAAAGAAAGAGGACATAATGCCTAGAGTCGAAAGAACAGTACTAATATAAAACTATAGCTTTTTTGAAAGAATTTTAAAGAATAAAGATGAAAGAAGAAAAAGAGAGAAAAGAAGAAGAAAGGGAGAAGGAAAGAAAAGAAGAAAATTCAGAACGAGGTTGAAATAACATACTTAGCAATCAACTGGTATTACCAGGATAACCAAACGATATAGTGGCTACTCATGAGAGTCCAAAAGAGTGCTCACAGGTCCAGAAGGGCAACAGTTCTGGATAAGTATGTTGTTAGAGGAAGCCAAAGCAGATCTCTTTTAATCATTAAGGGTAATGTGGAAGCAAGGGCTCTATCTAACCTGTGATGATGACATAATAAATTCCACCAGGCAATGAAGGTGATTTTTGAAGTGTCTTTCCAATTGGAAGTGATAATTTGTAGAGCAAGTGCTAACATCAAATCAATAAATCTTCCAATAGCCTTGCGAGATTGCCATAGAGGGGACACGCTACCCAAAAACAGATGTACAATGTTAAACGTGTATTCCGTAGACAATATGTTATTAAGCTTATTTGCAACCAAAAATTCAGAACTCGGGGACAATCAAAAAACATATGCAAAAACCCACAGTTTTCTTGGGCACAGGACCAACATTTGGTGTCGTTGATTAGATGAAACTGAAATAGATGAATGGGAGTGTAATATAGTCTATTATAGAAATAAAATAGAGTTTGGGTGGTGGCAGAAGAGCGGGAAGTAGTGTGTATCTTGGCCCAAATTGTTTCCCAAATGTGTTGAGAAAATTCTTGATTGAGGTCCAGTTCCCAACGTAATAACATTTTTGATTTGGGTCTACTTTTAGGCGGGAGACATAAGAGTTTGTATGTATAGGAAGCTTTCACTTTTTTTTTTTTTTAATGTAAATTCTATTTATTGAATATAAGACAAAACAACACAAGCCCAACAATTTGAAGACTCATGTCCCTGTAAAGAAAGCATCAAATAAGCCCACATGCCATGGTACATGTTGCAACAGCTTAATAAAAACATACATATCAAAAGCTGACCTGCTCAAGATGCTGTCAAAATCCTACATTATAAACTAGACCATAGTAGAGGAGAACAACACTCGCTTGTTCTATGCATAACATTGTTATTTATAAGTTCCTCTCTTCATCCATGGGGGCCCTCAAGGTAAGAAAGCAACAGAGCACTGTCATCAATCAAAAATAAAGAATGAAATAAAGAAGAGAAAAACAAAAATTAAATTCTCTCAAGGTAGGGAAGGGAAATAGGAGGATGTGCTGAGAGGAATGAGGACTGTGGGTAGAAGCTGGGGGGCATCAGGGGGTGAAAGGCCAGGGCATCGAACTCAGGCGAGTCGCTCCGGGGAATCCGGTTTTTGGCCCCTGGAGTATGGTACAAGTGAATCCTCAAACAATTGCAAGGCCCGAAGTCTGGGGGGGACCAACCGGGAATGCCCAGTCATGGTGAAATAGTGTATGAGAGGCTGCCAGATGCGGGTGAATCGTGTATCTGTATGATTGATGCGGGCAGTGATCAATTCCAGGGCTAACACATTCCACAGTCGAAGAAACCAGGTGGCAATAGGGGGGCTGCAGTTTCTTCCAAAATAGGGCTATTGACTGCCTAGCTGCTCCTAACAGATGGAGAATCAAGAGCCAGTCCGCGTAAGTCATAGTATTTAGTGTTGAGGGTTTAATACCTAACAGCGTGACTGACAGGGAGGAAGGAATAGGAAATTCCGCCACTTCTTTGATATGGCTGAGGACCTCCTTCCAGAACATCGTGACATTCGGGCATGATCACCATATGTGAATGAAGTCCCCTCTATCTTTCTGACACCTCCAACAGGTCAGGGGGAAGTTTGGGAACATTTGGTGCAAGCGAACTGGGGTGTAATACCACTGCATCATCAATTTGTCTGCTGATTCATGCTGGGGCGTGCTCTGATATATCTTTGGGATATCCCGCCATAGACGAGCCCACCCTTCAGGAGGTACATCCTCTTCCAGGTCTGAAGCCCAGCGCATCTGATAGCCATGGGGTGTGGGCCGCTGAGAATGCTGTAAGACAGTATATGTATTAGAAATAAGGCCCTTCAAGCCCTCAAATTTACGGACCAGGGATTCAAAGGCGGTAAGTTGTCTAGTAGCTCCCTGGATGTAAGTCTGTGAGCTAAGCCAATGACGTAACTGATAATATTGCATACGTGTCTCCCCTGTAAGATGAAACTTTTGCTTACATTGATCAAACGTGAGGAAGTCATTGCCCTGAAAGAGGGCCTGAATAACCCGGCATTCGCCCTCCGTCCATGTTTTAAAAGCCTGGGTTTGCAATGCTGGGGGGAACATAGGATTACGAGCTATAGGAGTATTAGGAGATGGTAATGTTGTCAGACCGCGAGGTATCGCCAGCTTATCCCAGATCTCTAGTACTGTCTTTGTAAGGGTGGCTATGTAGGCGCTGGGGGGGCGTACCCCGCGCCGGAGCCATGCCTGGTCCCATACAAGCCCACAGGACACCGCTCGATCCAAATAGAACCAATGTTTTTCACTTTCGCGAGCCACCCACTCCGAGATATATCGAAGATGACAAGCCCAGTAGTAGTCCAGAAGGTTGGGGCACGCTAGTCCGCCACAGTCGCGAGGCAGCATTAAAATCTTATTAGAAAAGCGTGGGCGGGATTTCCCCCATATAAATTTAGCAAAGTCACGTCGTAGGGCAAGAATATCAGCCTGTGGTATGGGAGTGGGCAGGGTTTGGAAGAGGTATAAGATTTTAGGGAGGAGAAACATTTTAATGGTGTTGATACGTCCTAGCCAAGCAAGAGGTAGGCCCTTCCATCTGTGCAACTCCTCCCGGATGGCGCTCCTGTATCTAGGCCAGTCGGACGAAGTCCATGTCGTGAGTGTAGGGGTCAGGGCGAGGCCCGGGTACCGAATCGATACATCTGCCCATTGTACCGGAATCAGATCTCACAAGTCCTGGACCTCCGAGGCCGGGAGAGTAAGATTAAGGGCATGAGATTTATCAAGATTGATCCGGTATCCTGACGCATCTTCAAAGGCCCCCAGGAGAGTAGCCACTGCCGGGAGGGACGCCGATGGGGAGGATAGTGAGAGAAGGAGGTCGTCAGCGAAGAGGGAAGCCTTATGTTCATACCCACCCATGGGGATACCCCGAATGTTCGGATCGTTACGTATGGCGATGGCCAGGGGTTCCACCACCAGGGCGAACAACAGAGGGGATAGCGGGCACCCCTGTCTGGTGCCCCGATAGATGGGAATAGGGGCAGTGAGACGGCCATTAAAACGTATGCGGGTAGTAGATTTCGCATAAGGCGCCATCAGTTTGGAGATCATTTCCGGGCCCAGCCCCACCCTCCACAACACCTCTCGTAGGAAACCCCAATCCACTCGGTCGAAGGCTTTCTCCGCGTCGAGGGAGACCAGACAGGCAGGGATATCCCTAAAGCGTGCCTTTTCCACAAGATGGGCTATCCGACGGATATTGTCCGCCCCCTGGCGATGGCGAATAAAACCCACTTGATCAGGGTCAATGAGACCCGGAAGATGGGGCTCCAATTGGTTGGCTAAAATTTTTGTATAGATCTTCGCGTCAGTGTTTAACAGAGCAATAGGGCGGTATGACGCGGGTAGGGAATGGTCTTTACCTGGTTTGGGGATAAGTACTACCTCCGCTTCGTTCATTGTTGGGGTGAGACCTGAGATGTCTGTGAAACTATTAAAAAGGTGAAGCAAATGATCTCGGAGCTGCAGGTAGAAGACCCGGTAAAAAGTGACTGGCAGGCCATCAGGTCCCGTGGTCTTACCAAGTGGGAGTTGCTTCAAAGCCTTAGCAATCTCGTCGTAGGTAATGGGATTTTCCAGCAGTTTCATAAAGTGGGTATCAATAGGGGCCCAGGGGCAAGAATTGAGAAAGGCAGTAACAGCTTCAGAAGAACAAGGGGCATTGACATAGAGGTCCCCATAGAACTTCTCCAGTTCCAGGCCTTTATCTGCCTCTGAAATGGCCCATGAGCCATCCGAGCGCCTGAGTTTGGCGATATGTGCTCTCGCAGTTTGCGCTCGAAGGCGCCGTGCCAAGCATGTCCCGACCTTGTGCCCCCGTGTAAAACTTCTGCTTGAGGTTGAGTAGGAGTCTCTCCGCCTTGTTGGTACGATTTAAGCGCAGTTGGCCGCGCAGTTTGGCAAGGCGTCGCTTATTGTGGAGAGAAGGGTGGAGATGATCCCTGCGTTCTAGGGTTTTGATATCTCTTGTGAGAGTGGTTTCAACCAACCGAGCCTCCCGAGTCCTGGCAATCGATATAGATGTGATGACTCCCTGAATAGTAGGTTTAAAAGCATTCCATCTAATATCCTCAGGAGTGTCAATGAGGGAATTCGCAACAAAGAAGGCCTCAATTTCTTTTTGGATATCTGCGACACCCACAGAATCTCGAAGGACTTGAGGGGGTAGCCTCCAACGGGGCAAAGACTCCTTACGTGGATTGGGGGGTTGGAGGGAAACCAGGACATGGGCATGATCCGATAAGGATATGTCGGATATCTCTGCACCGCACAAAGCATGTATCAAGGGGAGGGAGAGGAAGAAATAATCTATGCGAGAATACGATCGGTGTGCATGGGAAAAAAAGGAATAGTCCTTAGAGTCCGGGTGTAAATGTCTCCAAGCATCGACTAGGCCTAAATCTGTGATAGTATTTCTCAATGCCGCCGACATTGCCCCAGAACTTTGGTGCGCCTGCGCAGTGCGATCCCACTCAGGGTCCCATACCAGATTAAAATCTCCCCCAAGGATAATCGGGGTTGGGACTGACTGCAGGAGCTCCCTAAGTTATAAGCGTAGGAAAGCATCTTGATTTTGATTAGGGGCATATATGTTAACAAAGGTTAAAGGCCACCCGCCCCAAGCCATATGTGCCTTAATAAACCGCCCGCTCTCATCTATTGTAACTGTGGGTTTCAGCTCGCGCCAGTCTGATTTAAAGAAAATTGTAACCCCCCAGTCTTAGAAGAGGAACAGGTCCAAAATTGGGTGGGATATTTGGAATGGGACATAAAGCGAATATCCTTCAAGAGCAAGTGAGTCTCCTGAATAAAAATTACGTCGGGGTCCTGGTGTAGGAAATAGCGCCAAACCTGACGCCTCTTATTAGGGGAGTTCAGTCCTTTTACATTGAGGGAAAGGAACTTAATAGGACCAGCCATGACATTTCCGAAGAAGAGAAGAACCCTCTATAGCCTCTACAGCAAAACCATTAGCATGCATCCTCCCCTGCAAAACCCCACCACAAGCAAGTAGGTACCCCCCACGAAGCCCCACAACAACAGAATACTCTCGAATCAGTCCAAAAATATCACCATGAAGCACTTCCATCTCGCAATCCCCCCAGAGCAGCGCATTCAGAAAGAAAAAATAAACAAGTGGGGAAGGGAGAGAGATAGGGAACATATAAAATACAAGAACAATTGGCCAACTGGGCCACAGGTTGTCAGAGTCTGGCGAGAACAGCCCATTGTCATTCTGACGGGCCATAAAGGAGACGTCACTCTCCTAAAGGACTCTGAGAGGGGGGGGGGGCGGCAATCAAAAGAGGTATGCGGGTCTCCGCTACCACCGGCCCATGACAGTACAAGAAAAGGTAGTGGCTGCTCCGACCACCGGGTCATCTCAAAGGAAATCTACAGCAATGTTGATGTCGGGGCACCCCAAGTCATCTCTGTACCTAGTGAAAGGTCCGGGTGCTACCCTCAAGCATATGCAACATCTCACACCTCATCGAGGGGCAGGTGTAGCCAAAACGTTATGTAACAGGAAGAAAATGAAGCGCCACCAGGAACTTGCTGTAAACATTGCCAGGGAAAATCCGATAACATATAGATCAAAAGAACATCACTCCTTGTGGTCTGGCGATCGAGCCGGAGAGGAGGAACCGCTCAGAGAACGAATGTGGCTTATGATGTCTTGTTTGACTTGGGAAGACTCGAGTTCCTGCATGCGGCGTATGGATCTAGACGGCAGGACTGTGGACCAGATCGGGCAGAGGGGCCCATCCCGGCGTTCCCGTGGTGAAAACAGGTCCTCTCCCTCAGGCTCCGAAGGAAGCTGCAAGAGTTGTTGGGCTTCTCTCAAGGACCGTAGGACACGTCGTTTGCCCTCCTAGACAAACATCAGAGCAAAGGGGTGGCCCCATTGGTACTTAATGTTGAGGTCCCTGAGCTTGTTCGTGACAGTTTTGAAGTCCTTCCTCTGCCGGAGCGTGGCCGGGGCCAAGTCCTGGAATATTTAAATTGAGTGCCCATTATACGAAACAGATTTGATCCCTTGGACTTTTTTCAAGATGGCTTCCTTGTCGGTAAAGTAGTGAACTCTGGTAAGGATGTCCGGGATGAAGTCAGGCGATTGCGAGGGCCATAGACTCGATGAGCTCTATCAAGCAGGGTCGGTGCAGCGTCTTTGTTCTCCCTAATAGCCTGAAGGAGCTCCGCCGTGTACGCCATAATATCTTTTCCTTCTGTCCCCAATGGGACCCCCCTAATACGCAGGTTGTTTCGCCTACTGCGATTTTCAAGGTCCTCTTGTTTCAGCTGTAGGATGATATTCTGCTCCTCAATTTCCATCAGTTTTTTCCACAGGTTTTCATGGTCCTCCGCCCTGGTGTCCATGGTGCGTTCAAGGTCGTCCACTCTGCCCCCGATTTCTGTAACCTACCGGCGGATATCCTGCATCCCAGCTTTGAACTCCTGCTTAAGGGATCCAATTTCGTCCTTGATTTCCTGCAAAAAGGACGCCATGAATGCCTGGGTAATTGGCACTTCCGAGGAGGGTTTCCCTGACGCCGGTATGGAGGAGTTAGAATCTTCCTGAAGCTGCGAGTTCGCTTTAGACCAAAGAGACATTACTGGATTGTCCCGCGATGCGGCGGGCTCAGCATCCTTATTTGCTTTGTTTTTTGGAGGCATGACGGAATGGTAGGTAGAGACCACAGTCCCAACAGTAGGCAAGAGTCAGCCCCCAAGGCAAAGAGAAAGGGTGGTTAAGAGCGCAGGTGTGGTAATTCCTTCTCTATGTGATCAGATTGAACTTGGGTTTGATCCAGGGGATGCTGGACATCCAACAGCTCCCAACTTGCCCCTAGCCGACCACCCTACTGCAAGTATATGCCAGACAGGGTCCTCATGATCCACAACAGGGTTCGCAAAGCGGGGGATAGTTCGAGGGTCCCCTCCGTTCCCAAGCTCACAGCGCCAGGCCCAGAGTCAAAAAGAAGAAGAGGAAAAGGGGGCTCTCGCCTCTCGCAGGGGGGCTACAAAATCCCAGATGCAGTCTATCGGTACTTTCCATGTCTCTCAGGCCACAAAATGGCGGTAGGAGGCTGTGTTTCCAAGGACCCCCCATACAGTCAGGGCTGTGGCGATGCGGGGCTCTCCCACTGCTCAACGGGGTCGCCCCAGCCCATTCGCCCCACAAGACTCACGGTGTGTTCTCTGGTCTGTAGGCCACCACTACACCATCCGGATCTGGCAGGCCGGATCCAGCCATAGCATCAGCAGGGGACTCGTGGGGGATCAGGGCGCCATTGAACCGTTCCCGGTATGTAGGAGGCCACCGGGGGCAAGCGCTGATTACGTGGCCACTCCAGTGCGCTAACCCCCGACCGGGACGTTCCAGGCTCAGGCCCGCAGTTCATGGCAAGATCGCGCTGTAGGGCCTATCCCCCAAAATGGCGGTAGAGAAGGTCTGCGGGGGAGCCACCAGAGTTCGCAGGCTCACAGGCATGGCAGGATCTCCCACAACCTGCCAGGGGCTCTTCGCGACGCCACCACCTCTAGGCCAAGCGCCCCGCCCCAGCCAGCAGCTCCGGGGGCAGGGAACAGCAGCAGCGCCAGAACGCGGCGAATGTGAGGGGCGCCGTCTCCTATGTCCAACACGTCCCCGGGAGGTAAACGCCGACCCCGGGACCTCCCCGGCATGGTAACCCCTCACCTATGCAGTCCAGGCCCAAGGTCTTGGCTCAGCAGCTCTTCCCACTATAGGGCTCGTCTCTCCAAATGGCAGCCTACACGATCTCCGTGGGAGGCTCCAGTGCTCCCAGTCCATCGGTCACAACCAGCAGCACCAGGATGCAGCAGGGGCGAGAGGCTTCTCCACCGGGCCCCCAGCGTCCAGGAGGCTTCGAGGGTAGGCGCCAATTCTGGGGGCCGCTCCGTCGCGGCACCCCCTCACCTGCACACTTCAGGTCCGGACTCACGGCTCAGCAGCCCTTCTCGCTGCAGGGCCCGTCTCCCCAAAATGGCGGTGGGAGCGATCTGCCAGAGAAGCCTCCGGGGCTCTCCGGCCGTCGGGCACAACCGAGTCTCCCCCAAGCGGGCAGAAACTCCCCACAGTGCCACGGCTTGTAAGCAAAGCTCCCTGCCCCGGTTAGCAGACCCGGTGGCAGGGAACAACAGCAATATCAGGACGCGGTGGAGCGGAGAACCGGAGTTGCGCGTCTCACTTCATCCGCGTCTTGGCCACGCCCCCCCAAAAATTATTTTTAGGCTCATAGGTCGTCATTCCACACAAGAGAAGCCAGAACCAAAAAGGCATGGACACCCAGGAGGGCCTCGTGGAATCTGGGTCCACACAAAAGAATCTTAGCCGTGAGATCTAGTCGGATGGTAACAGACCAGACAATTGGTGATAATTATGGGAACTAAACCAAAGATGGAAAGGCAAACGAAGAAATGCATGAAGTCATTTTTAATAAGGAACCAATGTATTGCTCTCACATTGAGAGAAGTTTAACAGAACTTGGGAGTGGCAACCAGTAAGTGTGTGGCTTGATGTTTATTGGACTAGAAGCAGCCATTCATCAATGAATGTCTAAGTAGGTACTGTTACAACAGTCCAGTCTAGAGTCACTGAATGCCCATTGATGACTATCATATGAGAAAAAAACATTAATTGAGCAATTTTCCTCAGATTTAAAAGTGCAGGAAGATGTAATGGCTGCTGACTGTCCATTTGTAGAAAAGCATCAAATTTGACCCCAATACTTTTACAGAATAAGAAAGATTGGGTCAGATGCCAAAATAAGAAATACAAAGAGAGAGCCAAGAGTCCAAAGAGAGAGGTGTCAGCAGGAGGTCTTCCCCCATTAATCAAGATCTCTGCCTTATCTGTGTTCAGTTTTAACCAGTGGGAGGGCCACCGCTCTCTAACTTTGTAAAAAGTGCTCTTTAGGACTGCACTTGACTAAACATGAGTTGAGTATCATCTACATATGTGTATGATTGCATGGCATGATGGTGGATGCTCAGAACTAAAGGTATAAATGTATGAATAAAACAGAAATTGTGAAAAAGCAGAGCTTGAGGAACTCCATATATGCAGTTACTGGCTAGAGTGAGGAATGGGCATGGGGTTCCTCTTTGAACTCTGTTTGCAAGAAAGGTAAGGCTAATAAACCAGTTTAACTGGGTTCCAGAAAAGGCTATGGATTGCAACTTGTTAATTAAAAGCTTATAGTAGATGATGTCAGATGTCAATGAGAGACCGAAATAGGACCAGGGAAGATAGAGCTGAAGCAGGAGACTTGGGTCTCACTCTGTCTTCTGGCAGAAGGGATGGCTAGCTAAACGTGGGGAGAGTGTGAGCAAAATGAGCTACTAGAAGCACCCTCAAATTCTAGTGACACCTTTAGAGAGAATAAGACTGAAAATTTAAAGAAACAGTTTTTTAGGTTAAAGAGATTAGTATACAATCTTGAATAACAGTGCAATGTAACACAATAAAAACACAAGTGTTTTTTCTGTAAACCTATGTTAAGCCTCAGGCTTATTAAGTAAAATTTTCTTAGTTTGCAGGTGATGAATTAAATAATAAATATCAGGATTTTAATTTACCGATAACTGTATACCGTTCTTAACTAATTATCAGACAATAAGTCGCGATCAAATATCTCTTCCACAGTATTTTCTTCAAGGCCAGAGTTCAAGTTCTTCACAGATGCCATCTTAGTTGCAGGTGGTGCAGCGTAAAGGTTGGCCACCCTTTATACGCCACAGACACTTAAAAGACACATGGTATGAAAGTGCACTTAGCAGATGATTGTCAAGTTTCCACTAACCTGAGGATCCAAATCTGCAGGAGCGAGGAGGCCCATCCAATCCCCCGCCTCAAAACACTTTACTCTGTGTATCCCCTCTTTATCGTATAGGTACTTTCTAGAAGAACAAAGAGACACCTATTAGTACTCCGGAATGTTCATAACCCAAAATATCCATACAAACAATATCTCTGTGCCAGCCCCTCCAAGTGCACTCACCATATAAAGGCTCACGCAGGTATCATAGGATGAAGAGTTAACCTAACTCGCCACACAAGGAAAGACTTCCAGTACAAGGTATGAGAGGGCTCAACAAATACTACTGCTACACGGTTTTAAGTGTAGCAATAGCAAACAAAAAATAGTTCAATTTCAGTAATGGGAGAAATTAAAAACAAATAGCACAGTCACGCTATTTCTCCTCACGTTCTATATTCCTTTCATCAGTGCACTGACATTTGTACAAAAGACATCCAAGGGTCCAATGAAGGGAAATGACAAAAAACAACAAGCATTGGCATACCCAATAGGTCTCGCCTCTTGGACCCTATAAGTGTTTAGCCATGCAGTGCATTATTCTAGGTGCTGTCCGGCCTGTCTGAAGAGCTATACAATAACTACACACTGGGTGGGAAAGAGACTGAATAGTTTTTGTGCATGAAAACAGTACGGCGTGAGTGTGAATAAAATGACACTGCGTGAAAGAGAACGCTGCCCAAGGGGGCTGGGGAGAAGAAGGGCAGTGTGTGATGAAAGGAGGCGGGGTAAGGAGCAGAAGAGGCCGAGCGCGGTGGTTTTCATACCATCTTCTAACGCCTATGATGTGCTTCAGGGAGCTAGCTGATGAGAGGAAAGCAGCATGACCGGTAGGGTACCTTCAGCCCTCAAACTCTATCTCTACCTCCCTGTCATGTCAGCACCATGCAATAAATACGAGTCTGACACACTGATGATGACGCATCCGATAACTGCTCGTAGAAATTAAAATGTGCAGAATTAAGTACTGGAGAAGGGATGAACAGGGTCTGGGCTTCCGGATCCCCCCAATCGTGGCTGTCATCAGAGGCAGGCGGCGAAGTCCTGAGCAGAGCTGGCGGCACCGCCTTCACCTCGGTGTACGCTGCCAGAGCCCGACAGACGTCCATTGTGGACAGACAGGCGCGGAGGTCTCACTTCCTGTTTAGAAGCTTTGTTCTTCCGCAGTCACGTTTGGTAACCTTCACTTTCAATCTATCTGCCCGATCCGTGCTTTAAAGAGAAAGGTATGACCCCCTGGGCGGTGCCAAGTGCAATCAAGCAGAGGGGGACCTTTTAACCCTTGATTTTTTTTCTCTAGTGCTCTAGGGGGTGAACTTCTCTGGTGCTTATGTTTGCATGAGCAGAATTATACTGCCCAGTTTTTTAGGGAGACTGCAGGGGACAGGTAGAAAAGAGCCTTCAATGAGACATAAAATGACCCCCTACCTCCCCTTGAACACTATTGTGGAGGGATGTGCATTACCAGAGATAGCAGAGGGAGTAGTCGGGTATTTGTCAGCGCGTGACACTATCAGGCTTCCAAAGGCCAATGGGTAAAGATATGGCAACACTTTGAAATCTCCATGTCCCGCCAATAGATCCGAATTGAAACAAATTAGGCTGAAGTGAATTACGGTAATTGAATTCAAAAAGCAAACTTCACGGGCTGGTGATATGAATTGTGCAGTTAATTGTCACGTCCAAGGCTTGGAGCCACGAGCTGCGGCGATGAAAAGGCGGCTGCAAGGAAGCGCTGGGGTGCAGGGGGGCTGGCAGCGGAGCGGTGTGCTCTGGAGCATAACAGAAGGCTGGGCACTCACTGCTGAGGGCAGGCCTCGCCCCCGGGTCTGTCTCGGACCGGATCTAAAAACTTGGGAACGGTAACCTCTCACTTCAGCTTTGTAGACGTCTACGCAGGGTTTGTTAAAAAAAAATAATATATACAAAACAGCGAGGGAAGACTGCAGTAGGCTGCACCCGAGTGAGCGTTCTGCAAAACAAACCCTCTTTTCACATCTGCGGAGGGAGAAAATTACTAACCGAGGCTAAGCAAACTCATTATATATTCTGCAGAAATATATTAAATATTTACGCGGTCTTCGCTTCTCTCGCTCGCGCGGTGTCTCGCTAACTAGCCCAGAAGTGGGGGGAGTGCGGCCGAGAGCAGGGACACACAGTGTTTCCCTTGCGGGAGCGAGCAGGGCCACCATCTGTTTGCCAGATAATTACAAACAGATGTCGCCAAAGCTCGCTCCCGCAAGGGAAACGCCAAACGTGCACGCGTTGCAATACAAAGCAATGCAAAACGTGCACGTTTTTGCCCAAAAAGCTGATCGATTCCAAAAGGTACCCTCCTATGCAGCGCATGCGCGCTGCGTAGGCGAGACCTAAAAAGGGAGATGAAAAATGCCAGTATGCGTCTCCCCTGAACCAGAAAACGCCATCTGGAAGACTACGAGGCTGCGACAGAAGAAACAGCAAGAAATATGAGCTGCACTCAATGACCGAGAAGGGTAAAGGGGCTGCAAACGGGGGAATAGCAGCAAAGCGCTGCAAACACAGGACCGTAGCCAAAAAGGTCCCAAAACACGGCTGTGTCTTTTTGAAACTGCAAGAAATAGAGAAAATCCAGCAAAGCAAAAAAAACTAAAAACTAGACCGTTTCTCTCTGACGGAAGACCCGCAAGTGTGAAGACAACAAGGAGGAGTGGACATAGACAGTCGAGTGCGGTTTTAAATACATCCTCATCATTAAGCCCCACCTCCGTATCCTAGGTACTCCCTCAAGCCTCGCGGGAGGTTGGCGCAGTGCGAGGGATCTGACACCGAGACCCACACAGGTTAAAGTATAGAAGCGAAACAGATGCACATTTACCTATACTCTAGTGACATTGGGCATAGAGTGAGGAGGGTTCAGGCCTAGGGAATCACTTAAAAGACATGAGTTAATGTCTCTCGGATCTGATGCCAATGGGAGGCTTCCTGTGCACGAGACACGAAGCGTAACAATGATTCATGTATGGTTTAACAAACTAATGTAAGTGTTTCACCTGACTCTATTAAAGAATGCCTTCACTGTAGGAATAGAGAACTTACTTATATAAATGTGTCTTACCATAATTAAGGGTGATAAATAAAAACAGGCTTCATTAAGTAGATAATGTTCTCAACATAAAGATGAAATGTGACTTTTCTAATGTGTGTGCAACTTCATGTGAATAACATTTATTGATTTGAAACTGTGATGAAAACCATCCTCATATATGTAGAATGTAATCCTACTAAAAACAATATTACATTTATGTAATGTGTGCATTCATATGTCATATATTTGATTTAAATGTAGTTCTTAGCCATACTTACAGTTGATTATTTTAATGACTTACTGAATATTACATGTAATGTGAAACTTAATGCATTGGAAACATATATTCATTTGTGGTTAAATGTGCACACACATATTAAATGTGCACCATTGAAATTAACGTTTAAGCTGTCATATGTAGGCCTGTATTTCACCATGCTGCGTAAAAGCTGATTTCATTTTTCTGCTAACATGACATTTCTTGCAAGTATTCACATGCATTGTTTGTTTAGAACAGATAAATTACTGTGTTAGAGATTGGGGAAAGAGCCTGAGAAGAAGACCTTGACGAAGGTACATGGAGAAACAGAGCGCTAACTGAATGGACTGTTTAACAAATGTTTCAATCTGCGTGTGTCTGAGGGAGCGATGTCATTCCCATGTCTATTGTGGGATAAACCATTGATGTTGCAGTCTGCAACTTGGTGATTTGACGAAGGCAATGGACCCCTCATGGTGTGATCAAGGGGGTGTTGCTTAGTGGACTTTGCATGTTATAATATACTGTTCCCTCTGAACTTTTACGCAGATGCTTTGCGGATCTCTTCCTATCTTTTGCCCCAGCAGATCTCACTTGCAGACACGTTCCCTGGTTCCCTACTATCTGAATGGACTTTGAGAGGTTTTATACCTCAATGCTTCCTTTTGATTCTTGCTTAAGTGTGGCTTAGGCAAACACTTATCTCTGACCCATAGAAGATTCTTGACAGTTTTTGAGATGCTAACGCTTCCCTACTTGATTTCTTTTGTCCTGACCTAACTTCCTTCATGGAAATTTCCCGATTTGCTCGGTTTTTGTTTTCCAACCATCCTCTGGACTTTGAAAATTTAGATTACTAATGTATAGGAGAGAAAGTCTTAGAATATTTTCTGAACACCAGATTTTGATGCTACTATTCTGTATTGCAGTCACAGAATTGCTTGTTTGTTTAATACTTGTTTGCCTCAATTTCTACAGGCATCTAGGAATCCCAGTTTTTATTCTGTATCTTTATAGCATGGTGCTGCGAGTAGTGTTTTTGAACTTGATTTTGAATTTGTAATAAATCTTCTTAGCCCAAGCTTCCTATTCCTGGTCCTCATTGTGTAGCCAAATGGGTTGCACTGTTAACCGAATTTTGTTTGATGTTAATGCTAACTCCTATAACCTCTCAGTCGAAGAAAAAGGTCTGTTGGAGGACCAAAGGTAAGCAAGTGGGCCCAGAAAACGCTGGATCAAATTGAAGCTAGAGAGTGGTAGTACAAAAATGAAAAAGAAAAACAAGGCAGGCTTTCTCCATCAAGGCAACCAAGAACCACAACAACATCCCAGTATCCATCATGATTACCCCTATTCTGCTCCAGTTTAGTAAGCAGCTGAAGCCTCGCCTCTTTAAAGAACACAACATCAAGTAGCATTAAGAGCCCACTTCCACTCTCAGAACCCAGTGACCCTTCTAATCCTTCCCGTTAACTCTGTACAGTACTCTGCTGCATTTTATCTAGATTTGTGCTATCAAATACCACAAACATATCCAGTGGTTTAGTGCCCTCAAATGTGCCTTATCAGTTTGAGAAACATAATGTTCTCCCAGATCCCCTTCCATGTTCAGTCATTTGTGGCCAGGTGGTATCAAAGCACCGCTACATTCCACTTATTGTTGCGGTACTTTCTAATTCCATCAGCATCTCCGGGTTATTCTCTATATGTAAGAGAAAGACACTGTTTATCCAGTACGGGTCCAATCTCAAGTGTTAGGTGCGTGAGAATTTGCAGTCCCGGCATGGATAAGAGGAGCGATTTCCTATGAGGCAGGTTTAGGCATGGGGTTGATGCACACTCACTGTCTACTAGGAGAAGAAATGCAGCTAGAACCTGATGTTGTGTGGCAATAGGGGCACTGGGACCGTGCAGTGTAGAAACCTTCTAATTCTACAGCTAAGACACTGGACACCACTTTCGGCCCCTAGGATAAGACACGAAAGGGAAGGGAGGAAAAGGGCATTCTAGCACAGGGAAGAGCAGGGATATGATGAATGTAGACAAGCTCCCGCAGAATTAAGGGCCAGATGTACCAACGTTTTTTGCGGGCGCAAATGGGTTTTAGACCCGTTAGTGACCGCAAAAAATGTGTGGCCCATGTACTAATCCTATTTTGCGAATCGCAAGCCAATTTGCGATTCGCAAAATAGGATTAGCGACTTGCTATTAGGAAGGGGTGTTCCAAGGGCGTCCCGTCCTAATAGCGACTCCTGAAGCTTTGTATGACTGCTTTGCGACCACATTGGGGTCGCAAAACAGTCGCAGTTTACCACTCTTCACAGAAGGGTGGTAAACCACTCCCAAATGGGAAGGGGTCCCCAGGGGACCCCTTCCCCTTTGTGAGTGGCTCTCAAAATATTTTTTAAGGGCAGGCAGTAGTCCCAGGGACCACTGCCTGCCCTTAAAAAATGAAACTGAAAAGTTTAATTTTTAATTTTTAAATGCATCCCATTTTCCTTTAAGGAAACCGGGCTGCATTTAAAAAAAAACCCTGCTTTATTTAAAAGCAGTCCCAGACATGGTGGTCTGCTGACACCAGCAGGCCACCATCCCCGGGAGTGCCAGCCATTCCCAATGGGGTTGCAAATTGCGACAGCCGCATTAATATGCATGAGGCATGCAATTTGCGACCCCATTGGGATTCGCAAACAGTGTCTCAGACACTGTTGTGCATCCCAATTTGCGAGTTGCAAATTGCAAGTCGCAAATGCGACGCAATTTGAAATTCGCAAATTGGTGGGTCGTACATCTGGCCCTAAATGAAGAATGTAGCAAAACGGACAAGCATAATTAATTTTAAATTAGTTTAGTAACTGATTCAGTGCCACATGGATCAATACCTCTATCTCCTATTCTGGGAATAGACACAGAAAGTGGTCTAACAGATACAGGTTGCTTAGCATCAAGATTCACACTTTGTAGATGTTGCTCTGTTGGGAAGTGGAGCTCTATACATTTCATAAAATCCTTCTCAATGCAGTCTGGTGAACAAATCAAAGATATATTGTGGCAGGGCTGACCTTTGACAAGCCTGAGTATTATATAGTAATGTCAATTTATATATAACACTTCTGGCTAACACTGATACCATAACACATGCATTGGTCGGCAGCCAACTGTAGCTCATACAGGCTACACTTTAACTGGAGGACTCAAATCTAGCCAAACACTGCAGGTCCCAACTAGCTAAGTACTGTCATTGCATCATTTCATATTACAATCGCAATTAGATATGGGATGGTAATGACAATGCCCACCCCAGCAGATCTCCTCTTCATTTCTCTCTCCATGTCTGCTCAGGATCATCAACTTTAGACAAAATACCAGGTTGGACAACCCAGTGCTATAACCAGCTAAGTAGACCATGATCTTAAGAAATACCATAAAGTGACCTCACATTTCTTCATCCACCACACTTTTAAGTGTTGTGTTCCATAACACAATAACTTTGGTGGTCATCACACACGATATGGAAACACTTCCTACATAGGATCAAAAACAAACTTATAACCCTTCCATCCCCACACCCTACAGTGAGGGCCTTATTTTGATGCCTTTGCAACATTTTTGCGCCGCCTTTGCGTCACTTTTTGTGACGCCCTGGCGGCATAAAAAATGTGCCATGTTGCACCCTATTTACAAAGTGACGTATCTAGGCAGATGCGTCACTTTGTAAACCCCTGCGCCACGTATAATGTATGCAGGGTGGGCATTACCCCGCAAAAAGCCTCGTAGAAGTGGTGCATTGAAATCTATAAGATTTCAGTGCACCACTTCTAGGACGGTACTGCATCAATATCTTACGCCTGCCTCACAGCAGGCGTAAGACTAACGCAGGCCCTTTCACATGGGGCTTGCCCCATGTGAAAGGACACATTGCTGGGGTTGTGTCACCCAAGCAATGCGCCACTTTTACGCCTACAGATACGTCAGAAATACTGAAGTATCTGTAACTCCTTGCGACATGGAGCGCCGTACATTAAATATGGCGCATCCATCCTGTTGCAAGGAGGGCGCAGTGAAAACTGTTGCTTTTCTGTTTTCACGCAGCAATGCGATAGTTTTCATAAATGAGGCCCTGTCTGAGTATCTTGCAGCCCATGTAGGCTAGTGCTTCAGTGTCCCACAGAGAGGTAATAATTGTTATATAAATGCTGCAATACAATACACCAATTGCTTTTGAAGTTTGAAGAATTCAAATGCCCCTAAATAGTAATGGGGATAGATATCAATGAGAGGCAGCTGCCGGCAACATCTCCTACCCTTGGCTGATACCTTGGCACCCTTGGCACAAGCTACTGATGGGCTATCTGTGGGATGGGGGGGCAGCTTTGTGATGTCATCTGCAAAGGCTGCATGACGTTATTTCGTAACCCTGGCATTTTCGTGAATTGCTGTACATGACACTAAGGCAAGCACCTCATTCAAACGCAAGCACACAGAGTCAAGGACGGTCGTTAGTGGCACCAGGCACTCTATATTTAATTTACGCTTTCATAGGGCAATGAAGGGCACTTCACTGAAACAAAGCTTTATACTGCTGGCTATCGGTGACTGTCATTCTTCTGAAGCTCTGGCCTTGGCCGAATGCTGAGACAGTCGCGTGCCTTTTCGCAGAGCACTCATCAGCTGCATGCCATATAATTACTGTTTATAGCCGTATTGTGCAAACAAGGCATTTCAGACAATGGGAATTCAAGCACCAGGGAGTAATCATACTTCCTGGAAATGTGCTCGTGAGTGTTTACATCCAAACGCGTGGAGGGTAGAGGCCGGCATACCGTTGGATAGGGGCATAGCAATCCTGAAATATGCCCCTCTTGCAAAATGCTGGGTAGTTAAACTGACCTCCATAATTGGGGTGCAGAGTGCCACTCAGCCTGCACCTGCTGCACCATTGATAACTAAGCTTCTGCCGTCTGAAACCGAGGGCATTGCAAGCCGTAATCTGTGATAATAGCAACGCTCCAGAAATGCTGCAAAAGTCTTCTTAAAATGAAGGTGAATGGTTCTACACTCTCGTGCACTCGGTGCAATTTATGTCTCTCGGCTTTTTCACCATTAATGAGAGTTTCAGTAAGAGATTTTTGTAGTAAAGGGTTTATATTTATTTTATGTTAATTTGTTGAAATGTTTATGCGCCTTGCCGTCATAAAAACAAACAAATTTCAGTGTCTATTGGCTAGGCCAGGTAAAATAAACTCGTCTTTACCCATTATTTACCCAGACATTTGACAGGAATGTGACTGAAGCAGATGCAATGTATTTCGATAAATGCCAGCCTGGTGACACCCTCTTATCACATTTCACCTTCAGAGGGCCATGTGCGTCAGAGTCCTTCTTTATTTTCCACAAGCCACCGGTGGTGGCTCCTCCGCTAAGGCAGAGGAGCATCGCCCCACTGCTCAAAAGGAAAAATAAAATGATAATAACGTATCATTATTATAATTTTATTTTTCTTATTGCAGTCAGTGGTGGGGCGGGGCGGTGCTGGCCAGAGCAGGGGGAGGAGTGGTTTGCACTCCCTAAGTGCGCATGAACTGTTTGGCCGGCCCTCTTGGGCCGACCAAACTGTTCATGCACACTTTGCATGTTCCTACCAGGCTGCATTACACAGCCTGGTAAGGAACATGCACAGGCTCCCTGTTCCAGTCTGAGCACCGATCCACGGCGCTCAGACCAATCACAACTCTGCATTGCAGCGTTGTGTTTGGCTCAGAGGAGCCTGTGTGCTCGGGTGCTTCCTTTTGCCGGCCGGGACAGGAAGATGAAGTGACGGAGGACAGAGGAGAGCCGGCGGCCGGCCGTTAAAGTGAAGTCTTTTTTATAACATTATACCACCCCCCGCCCCCCCCACCCCAGTCCGGTAGCAGCAATTACTGCAAAGCTACATCATGCAGCCATAGGATCAACCAGAGTAGTCCCTGCACTCTGGAGCCCTTTAGAAACAGCACCAACTCTGGGAGTGCTTAGAATCAATGAAAAACTCTCCTAGGTTCATGTGCATAAGGCCCATGGAGGCTTTAGGTTAATTTCTTTAACTATCCTGTCAGGTGGTGGTGGGGACTACTACACTTCTGCAGTCGCCCCAAACACTCCTTGACCATTTTTGATGGTGCCCCTGCCATTTTGGACCATGATAAGCAAAAGAAAATATGCTGATTAGCCCTTGCAGGGTATTATAGGGCGCTGCTCACCCAGTTCCATGAATATGAAATAAGGGAGTAACTCAGCTGCCTCTTTTTCCATTGGGGCTCATGGGTGGAGCCACAAAGCCCCCAAAACTTGCATGGCTTTCTCCTTAGGTGCGGGAGCCAGCATCGTGGTTTACAGCTACGCCGCAACGAAAACAAATCTTCTCATGCTCCCACCCGCTGGCAGGAGCTATGCATTGTCCCCTGCCCACGGTGTGCGTGGGAAGGGTTTGAGAGGTGGGCGCAACCCAACCCCAGACATGGGCATAGGGTCGGGCAATGCGCCTGACCAGTTCTCTCTGCAGGCTTTGAGGGATGTGGTTCCGGGGCAGAAATAAGAACAAGGAAAGGGCCTCATGCATGCAGCCCCTTCCCCAATAAAATGATAATTTAAAAACAACATCCATTTTACATCGTCTCGGGGAATTTGCAGAGATTGGGTAGCGCCCCACGTGCTCATTTGCTCGGTCCTTTCCCTTAATGTGTAAAGCTGCTTATTTCTGGCCTTGTTGAGACAATTTTCTTCGTCTTTGGTTTATTTTGCTCCTTGTTTTATTTTTTATTTATTTAAAGAGTTTAATATAGCACAAACTTGACCCAAAGGTATCAGAGCACTTTACATAGTTGGCAGAATAGATGTTACATGAGTTACATATGGGGAAGAACAATTACATGTGGTACTCACAGATACATAGCAATTGTATACATAGGAAGAACAGTAGCAGTTGCATGAGTTACATATGTCGTGTGTACAATTACATAAACGTAAATATAGATACATTGCAATAATATATACCAGAGAAACACAATATATAGTAGGAAATGTGAGCGAAACGTTCTGAGGTAGATACGGTAGGATTGACAACTCAAGGTAACTAGAGGTGTTGACATGAAGTGAGCAAAAGAAAGGCATATAGGCATAGCAAAGCACATAGGCATATACTAACAGTGTGGATCCAGTATTAGCATAAAACAGTCAAAAGATCATGCAGTGGAATGGTATGGAATAACCAACGTGAATTACCAATATACCGGTGTACCCCCCAGGTACACCGGATAAACAGCAATACAGCAGAATGCTACCCCTGTATCCAGCCCCGCCCCACCAACTGACCTGCAAGCGGGCGGGAGCTCCTTAACAGTCAGCCATCTTTGCCCCCAATGCCCAGTAAGTTCTTAACCAGGTCTCGTCCATGCCCACTCAGATGCTGAGAAGAAGCATCTACAATTTTAAAATAACAGAGAAAGTGGTCGGGACAACAATTTTGTGTGCTCCTCCACTTCAGCACATGGATGCCTGTGATTTAAATACATCATACGATGAATTATGAACTCAAAGATCCTTAACCAAAATATTAATTCAAAGTATAATAAAAAATGACTGATGAGTAGGAAATGCAACTGCGGGAGGAGTGAGCCAGGCTGTCGTCTACGCACCCCACACGAGACAACCTTCCCAGTTGTCCCACAGCGCTGCATAGACATCAGGGACTCTACATCCCAGGTGGCCGGTCAAGTGCCATGCTGGGGAGGCTGATGGCAGGGGTGTGTGGTGGTGGGCTCTCCTCGCATCATACATGGCCGCCCCACTCACGCCATCCCCGTTATGGTGGAACGCAAGCATGTAGAGGACTGGAGATGCAGCGACCATGAGCCCCCGCAGTTGGTCCTGGATCAGACATCGATCCTCCAGTAGGTGACGAGGTAAGAAGGTATGGCAGGCCTGGTGGGCATCCACGGGCACCCAGCGGACATTGGAAAAGGTGGACTCTTACCTCAACATGGGCGTCCCACTCTCTCCAACCCCCGCTCTGGCAGGTTGCATGGGTGCAGGAGAGAGGGAGAGGCAGCGAGCCCCCAAAGTAAGGTCCGGCTCAGATTCCTGTTCCTACAAGCAGAGACAGGGAGTACCGGGGACGGCAGAACTGGTGGACGCCCACAGGCACTCAGCAGGATTTACGCCGATGGTGATCCTTTAACCTGAGGAATCTTTCCTGGTTCCTTTCTTGTTACTACTGCATGGTCTTTGTCGCAATCTGCCATGATCTGCTGTGTCGCATTGGCCATGCAGGATCGAGTCCTTCGGATCCTGAAGGTGGTGGTTTGATGGGGGGGCAGGGTCTGAGGGTTTATGCCTTATGGCGATCCCTAGCCCGGGAGCTCCTTAACCATCAGCCATCTTGGTCTAGCCACCAGGAGCTTTTTCTTCAGGCCTCATGGCCTCCAAAGGGGCACAATTTGCTTGGAGCTGAATTATCCCCACTCCAGGATTTTTCTCTACCAAGGCTCTTGGTGTTCCTCTCCTGTTGATGGGGGAATCTTGTACAGTCCCTGTGAAACTAGGCTGCAGAAAACTCTTTTTGCTGCACTCACCAGATCCCATGAACTTCTGGCTTATTGAAGGACACCCAGGAGACAGTGGCACTCAGGTCCTTTCCCCCAACCGGCCCTCAATGGGCTAAGGACGCCAGTGCCACTGACCCTGGTGAGATCCATCCTATACCTAGGGGTTGGCTAGGGTCAACGTCTTAAGTCCATCTCATTAGGTGCAAGGAATCTGGTGGCTTCTTCTTCCAGCTGGGCATCCTTTTGATGTTGTTGCTTGCTGGTCCAGGGCCTTCTCAACTGTCTCTCCCTTGTGCAGGGGTTTTTAAATGAGGGTGGAATGTTTTAGGACCAGGTACTCCCAGCCAGTCCTAACAATGCCACTTCACCCCTCCACCCCTGTCCCAAACCTCTGCATAACATTCTAGGACAATCAAAGATGATGATTTCAAGTTGTTTCTGGAAAGAGCTCATCTGAGGGCTTCCACTCTGCTCCCAGTGGACAAAGCTGCCTGATCTCTTCCTACGAAACTTCAAAGACGAGCACCTCTTGTGTTGACTCCAGAGGTCTGGGCTTCCTCCTTTGTTCCAGTGGGCCTCGACTGTCCAGCTTAAGTGCAATGTGACAAGCTAATTATTAGATGCAGATTTCCTCCTCACCTCTTCCCAGGAACTGAGTCAATCACTGTTTTTTGTCAATCACCTTTTGTTTGGGGAGACCTTGTATCCCTGTCCTGCGGAGAAGAGTAATTAACTTGGCCCAGTAGAGGGGACAAAGGCCTTGGGTTCTGATTATGACCCAAGACAGAGTAACATGATAAATATTGCAGTACTATAAGATGTGGGTTATTGAGGACTGCAAATTCAAACTTGGCGTGTGAAGGAAGTGACCCGATTAGGGCCACCCGGGTCACTCGCGACCACCTCTCAGCCTTCCATACAAATGAAGAGTCGGTCAGACAGTAGAGAATACAAACCAAAGTTATTTATTAGAATGCGCTCGAGCGGAGTCCGGTCTGACCAGCCTCCTTAGATTGCTGCAGAGGGACTGACTCCCCCCAACATGGAGATACGTGAAATACGTTTCCAGTACCCCAAAAGACACGCCCCGACTGGAATATGCCAGTCAGTAGCTGGTGAACAAAGGAGACACAGAAAGATGAGCTACAATCCTAAGACCGACTACATGCTATCTCAGTTCCAAGGTTATTCTGCCCGTGCCTGCCACTCTAAGGGTGGGAGCGGGCCTATCTAATGGGAAAGGTATGCAATAATAAAACAGTCTATTCATTAGTACAGCGAAGCTCAACCTTGGAGAAATAAAAAGAGAACATTGAGGCTGCTTTCTGCTGAGGCAAACAGAATGAGACAGAAGCTGAGTTTCGATCATGGTACAAAATGGCGGCTGAGTACAAAATGGTGCCGCAAATGCTAACTTAACCGCTTAATGCTAGAAGGGGTCGACCGAAAGCATTTTCCAGTCCAACAAACCCTCCTTTTAGCATTTGCTAACAATTTTGTCTAGTGTTAGGAAACAAAGAACTCCTTGCAAATTAGAAAGACTACTATTACAGGTTAATACACACATTATCAATATTCAAAAATCCCTTCATCTATAGACATCAGGTCCTGAATACCCTGCATCATCATGGCCGTTGCCTTTTGGTCATGCACTGGAACCTTTGGTCTGGGTGTCAGAGTTTTTACACAGTAAGCACAGCAAGCAGGAAGGCAATGTATGCACAGGCAGCATGTGAATATTATACCGGCAATTGCTACTAGGAAGATAAGGATCGTCCAACCCCAGGATGCTAGAAGACCCCAGAACCAACCAGAAAGAGTCCAGGTACCATTCTCTTGGTGGATGTCAGATGCGAGCCTATGCAACATCGGTATAGCAGCATACACATTAGGGGCGTGATCTGGAATGTACACACAGCAGCTGCTGCCGATGACACGACAGGCCCCTCCCCGGTCAGCAAGGATGACGTCTAACATCATCCGGTTCTGTAGAGCAACAAGCCTCGTAGCCTGGAGCTCAGCTGTAATATTGGTCAAAATTCCTGCTGTGGTATTAATGACCCCTTCTACAACTCTGGTGAGCCGACGAATGTTAAGGCTATTGGACATAGGGCCCCAAAAGGGTAGGATACCCTTCATAGCATCTGTGAACTGCTGCAGAGTTGTATCTGTCTGATCTATGTCTTCTGTATTAATAACCCTTCTAAATCGGGACAGATGGGCACTCCTACGCTGCAATCAATGGTCCTTATGGTAATTGGGCGGTGCTATGTACACTGGGGGAAGGAGGAAAGAGAGGTAACATATACCTGACCATCCCCTAGGGAGCCAAACATAAGCTTGAGACCCACAAACAAAGTAGACATTATGCGGTGGGAGCAAAGGCGGGCTACTGTTCGTACTCAGCGTATATGTATAGTTGCAATTACTCTCTCCCACTTTCACCTTCCCAAGTCCTTGAACACAGAAACCAGCTGTTGTGTTTACTACTGACACTGGCATTGCCTCATCCTGAGTAATATTGCGCAGTTGAAAGGAGCGAAAATATTCAGTGACATTGAACCCCTGGAAATCCAACATTTCATTTCGGAGCCATGTTACATTTTTCTCTCTCTCATATATATTCATACAAGTTTTCGGGGACAATGTATCAGGAGTCCCTTGTTCTCCTGGGGTAAATCCTTGGTGGACACGTATATATTCTAATACTGTGTGATAATCAGCAGATGTCATATTCATAGTAGAAGAATGATAATGAATGTATACCGTAGTAAACAATTCAAACCACCCCTCATAGCTCCCCAGATAAGACATTGGCATCGACAGCAGAACATGACTCTTATGTGTAACCGAGGGGAGCAGACCACAGATCCAGAAATTAGTAACATTAGGCGTATCATGGGCTTGGTGAAGCATTTGCAAGAATACATTGTCTACATATGTTTTGTGTTGTTCTCCTTTATGGGGGGCCAAAGTAACAAACGTGTGTTCAGGGGGAACAGGCGTTGTGCCAACAAGGGAATGCACTGGGTATTTCTCCTCCAGGAACCATGCTATGCTAAGTACTATTATTAGGAAAATTACAACAATTGTGACAAAGACTATCTTACTCTTTGTGGACCAACTAGACCAACCAGATCCATACCGCTCTAGACGCGGTGCCGCAAACGGCCGCTCTTCTTCAGTAATGGGCCGACCAAATGGGTACATTTTAATCAGAGGAAAGGAAATGCAATAATACCAATGGCAAAAAGACAAAAGGGGGCAAATGTTCCCAGCGTCCGTCAGAGCCTCGCTGGTAGACTCCTATTGTTCATCAACTTTGGCGTTATTGAGAACCGGCGCTGGAGCTAGGCGATCCCAGCTCTTTGAGGAAATCCGACGTCAATAAGGATAAGGTGCCCCCCTCCAAGGGAGCACGTTCAATTTATCCTGTCCAATGTCTGAACAATGAACCAATTTCGTCTGTCCCTATGCTACTATTGCCTGACTTATCGAGTCCACCCCTGCTAATCTGACTTTTTCTTTGGTGCACTGTTCCTCCGTCGAGGGCGCAGACTGTACCTAGCTACTCCAGGCACAGAGGGGTCAGCAAAAAGGGGCTCAGGGGAATCAGACACAGAGGGGCGAATAGGCTGGTGTTCAAGCACAGATGGGCCAGTAGAACGGGGCTCTTGGAGGGCCCTGACTTCAGGGGGCACTGCCGCATTCAACACTGCATCATTTTCCTCCTCCGTTTTGGTCCACGTCAGCTGGGCATCTGAGAAGGGGACAAAGCGGGGCATCTGCTCCCCCCTCCGAATCCCCAATGCCATCAAGGACCCATTGATCGTAGGGCAGGGGTAAAGGCACTCTGTGGCAGTGTTGGGTATGAATCCAGTTCTTTCGGCCGCTGACTTTCACGGCGGTGCGGGTGGCAAGGAGCACCTGCACTGGCCCCTTCCACCGCAGCTCTAATCTTCCTTTCCTCTGAAAATGGCAGACCAACACAAAGTCCCCAGGTCGAGTATCGTGTCCTGGCCCCTCAGGTGCTGGTGGAAGAGCGTCTTGGATCGTTGGTGAATAGAACACAGACTTTTAGTTAACTCATATTGGTAGTCTATCAACAAAGGATATTCGATTTCAGAAAATGTACAAGGCCGCGGGACGCCCCACACGTTCGCTGGGCGTCCAAACACGACCTCGTAAGGTGACAGTCCTGTCCTAGAGTGTGCTGTGACTCTTGTAGACAAAAGGGCTAATGGTAAAGCATCTGGCCACTGCAACCCTGTGCTCTCCTGAATCTTTGCCAATTTCAGTTTGAGAGTACCGCTGTACTTCTCAACTAAGCCTGCTGACTGGGGGTGGTGTGCGGCATGAAATTTCAGTTTGATATGTAGACCTTCATACACTAACTGGATGACCTTTGAATTAAAATGGCTGCCATTATCACTCCAAATCAAGCGGGGCAAACCGAAACGAGGGAAGAACTCCTCTAGGAGTGCCTTCGCAGTTGCCACGGCTGTGTTTTCTTTAGTGGGGTAAACCTCAACCCATTTACTGAATGTACAAACAAACACTAACACATATTTCAAATTGTTAACTCGCTCCATTTCAATGAAATCCATCTGGAGGACCTCAAAAGGAAAGTGGGAGGTGCAAAATTACCAGGGGGCGTAGGGGTACCTGTCCCAGGATTATGCATCATGCATACCATACAATATTTGACCAGGTGGGCGGCCATCTTTGGGATAGTGTCATTCTGCCATACAGGGTCTAACAATTTACAAATGCCTTTTGTACTGATATGGGCTGGCCCGTGCGCCATAGGGACTACAGGGAGGACATATGCATCTGGTAACATCCATCTCTTTTTCCCTGACTTATCCATCCAACACCCGTCCTCATCCAAACATGCTGTGCTTTCCTGCCATACTGCTAACTCCTCAATCGTCGCGTCAATCTGAATCTCCTTCACATTGTCAGTGTGTCCTCAAACATAGTAACCTCGGGCACCCACCTGGCGGGACCTGCTACAAACATCTTTTTCATCGTCGTTCGAGCTGTCTCCTTAGCTGTCTGATCTGCAAATGCATTCCCCTTCTGCACTTCACTATCGCTAATTTCTTGGGGAGTGTCAAAGCCGACAAAAGCCTATATATCAAAGGGCCATGCTGGATCCTCATCCCATGGGAAGTGAGGAACCCTCTCGCTGCCCAGAGCCGTCCAAAATCATGGGCGACTCCGAAAGCATACTGGCTGTCAGTATAAATATTGACAGCCAGTCCCTCACTCAACTCACAAGCTCATATAAGGGCAACGAGTTCCGCAGCTTGGGCCGACTGATAGGGAACTCGTGATGTCTCAACTATTGTGAGCAGTGTTGTGATAGCGTATGCTGCTGTTGTAGAGCCATCTGGTAACTTAAAACAAGAGCCATCGACGTATAGTTCCCCTTGGGGGTCAGATAAGGGAACGTCAGTCAGGTCTACCCGTCCCTTCGTTTCTTCCTCTGTCTGAAAAATGCAATCATGTATATTAATTTCCTCACTCTCAGAAGGGAGGGGTAGCAACGTGGCTGGGTTCAGAGTGGCACATCTTTTAATTGTAACATGTGGTGCAAAAAGGGTCAATTCATAACAGGTCAGACGTGCACTGGTAAAGTGCTGCGTCTTGGTTTTATTCAAAAGTGTATCCACAGCATGGGGTACCATAACTGTGAGGTCGGTATCAAGTACGAGCCCAGCCGATTGTCGTATAGAGATGGCCACTGCTGTGACCGCTCTTAGACAGCTCGGTAGAGCTCTTGCGACAGGGTCAAGAAGAGCAGAAAAATAAGCACACGGCTTACCTCCAAAGGCCTGTGTTAAGACAGATAGCGCACAACCGGCCGGCTTGTGTACGTACAACATGGACAGCTTTGCATAATCATGCATACCGAGCACAGGCGCAGAGCAAAGCGCAACTTTCAATTGCTCAAAAGATTGCTGACAGTCAGGCGTCCAAGGCAGGGGTTCATTCACATCTTTAGTGGTAAGCGCAAGCAGGGGTTTTGTTAGTAACCAATAATTAGGGATCCACTGTCGACAGTAGGAAGTAATGCCAATAAAAGCGCGCACCTCCCTCTGCGTTTTAGGGATAGGCATTTTTCGCAATGGTGCTAATGCGCTCTGGGGCCAATCTTCTACCCTCCTTCGACAGTAGGTGACCTAAATAGGTGACCTCCTGTCGACAATATTGAAATGTAGAAAGGGACACTTTATGTCCATGGTGAGCCAAATGTAGCAACAACTTAACCGTACTGTCTTTGCATCCCTCTTCAGTGTCAGAAGCTATTAGTATATCATCCACGTATTGAAGCAATACATTAACTGAGGGAAGTGTGAGGGAGTCCAATTGGGCTTTCAAGGCTTGGCTATATATACTAGGGCTCTCAGTATAGCCCTGAGGAGCTCGACAGAATCTAAAGCTTCTGCCAGCTAGGGTAAAACCAAACAAGTGTCTGCTGTCGGGATGGATCGGGTTACTGAAAAATGCATTTTTCAAGTCAATGGCAGAGAAGAATTTAGCAGACGAAGGAATCATTGTCAAAAGAGCAGTAATGTCAGGGACCACCGGGAACTGAGGGACCACTATTTTAATAACTGCGTGCAAATCAATCACAAAACGATAAACATCATCGGGGGAGTCTGAAGATGCCTTTTTTAGAATGGGAAAAATAGGGCTATTACACACATTTGCAATCGTCTCTTCAACCACTCCTGTCTCAATCAGATCCTGTATAATCCGCAACAAAGCTCGCTCCCCTGCTTGAGGTATTTTGTATTGGGGAATGCGAGGCAAAATGGCATTGTCTTTAACTTTAATGGAAACCGGGGGAATTTGCAACAGTCCTACATCTGCGTCACCTGTTGTCCACAACGTGGGCGGCACATCTTTAAATTCAGCAGGAAGTGGGCGCATTTTTGGACAGACACTGCTTAGAGCTGACCACATTCTGACCCATTGTTATGTGAACACCGTCCAGGGAGCAATAAATAGTCGCATGCAACTTCTTTAATAAATCTAGGACCATTAGATTTTCCCCACAGTTTGATGTCAACAGGAACGGTGAATCCACAGTAAACGGACCTATAGTCAATGAAAGAGGTTTGGAAATGGGGCTTACAACCGGTACACCAGAAAATCTTACCGAAACGTTATTATGGCCAGACAGAGCTGCCCAGGGACTAGTGAACGAGAAACAGAGCTATTCATTGCACCTGTATCCACCAAGAATTCCTTAGCTGAGCCATGCAAATCTGCAGTAACATACGGACTGCGCTGAACTACAGGTATCTGGACTGGTCCCTCACTCTGTCCCTGGCTATCCTAGCTGTGAGACATCCCTGTAGCCTCGTCCAGATCATAGTCATCGTGGTAATACTGGCCACCCCTGTTGCCATCAAAGTAATTATTATCTGAACGATCCTGCGATGTAGCAGCATGCTGGGCTCTGTCCAGTCCACCAGCTCCACGACCCCGTCCACTAGAACCTCATCCTCTAGGGGCCGCGACTTTTTGCAACAACACGGGACATTCGCTACGCCAGTGTCCCTCCTCCTTACAATATGCACACTGATTTGGCCCTACAGGCGTAGTATTCCGGCTGGTCCGAGGCAGCTGGCGGACGATACCACCACGTCCTCCACCATTCCCCCGAGAAGCCTGCTGTAACAACAACTTTGTCTTCAATTCCTTGTGCTTTTTCTCTACCTTCTCCTTCTCCTCATTTTCCCTGTGTTCATAATACTGTGCCATACTCAATATTACAGAAGGGGAGGAGGTCATCCAAGTGCTCTCCGTAGCCTGCAACCAAGTCGTAATCTCTGGGAGCAAGTTCGTGACAAACCTGTTAACGAACAATCGGACACCTCCCTCCACCGACAAATCCTGTCCTCTAAAGTCTAGAAACACACCCTCAAACCGAGTGAAAAAATGAGACACACTTTCATCTTTCTTCTGACAACATGCCGTTAACTTGTCCCAATCTACCCTTCTTGGTGGAATAAGAGAATGCATATAAGAGATAATTCGGCCAGGCAAGGCTAGTATCTCGGCCCTGGGCTTCTCACCAGGTTTCCTCTCCTGATGCCATGCTTTAATCTGATCCCAGGTACCACCCAATTCAACACCGTGGTCCTGTGTGTGTACCTGCCTCCAAATATCAACGGGTACCAGTAAACCAAAGAACATTTCAATATCCGCAAGCGTCATCACTGTTGAGGAAGCGGCCTCCGTCAATTCCTTATAGTACGCAGTAGCATTTTTCCTAGGGTCGGGTAACTGAGTCTTAAGGGACAGCACCTCACTCCTCTTCCATGGGGTATAAAACCATTGTTCCTGAAACTGGACCTCTATCCGGGGTCTAGTAACAACGTCATGCTGATCTCGTAGCTCTGGTATCTCAGGGTGATATATAGGGTGGGCTTCCCTCATCGGGAATTGGGACACTGTCTTCGGGCTCTTCTCAAGCAGCCTACTTCGGTAAGCTACCAACGTTGCGACATTACCAAGAACCTCACCAGGCGCCATGCCAGCAGCATATACATTGTCCCTAATATCATAAATAATCTGAGGAGCCACATCATTGAAACACTGTTCCCACAATCCAATCAAAGTAGCCGACATGTGTTTGAGGGCACGCTGCTGCACAAACGTATCATAATCTCTCATCACACTCCACACATCTTCCATACTATAGATGGGGTTAGGAGCCCACTGAGCGGCCTGGTTGGCTACCACCCTTTTCTCTTCATCGCCCAAATCATATCGTATCACTATCCGCCCCATCTGCTCTCTAGCGGTCGCCGAGTCCCCGTCCCCTGATCCACGGACAGGCGTCTTGCTACTCATACCATCGGGGAATGAAGGAAAAGGGAAGGAGTAGTAACAGAGGGAACGGGCACCAATGTTGCCAATGGATGTGTCGTAGGTGTAAGAGCTGGAGAGAGAGATGCCGAAACAATAGGCGTAGTAGGAAGACTCGCAGTCTTCGCAGGCTCTGAAGGCGAAGTCAAAGAAAGGGCAGAAGGTGCAGTGGCCAAAGCAGCTGGATCAATGACAGATGAAACAGAGACAGCAGAAGCAGAGGAAACGGGCTGTTGAGGATGTGGGATGGCAGGATATATTTTCTGCGGGGCGTATGGTGGTGGAGGTCGAGCATCTAACAATTCCTCCACAAATGTATTGTTTTCATCTCGAGCAACATAAGACTTTTCACATTGCAATTGGAACTTCCTATCGGCACACTCCATCCCTTTCTCTATTTTCTCTCTATCGTATGCTACAGCTTTCTGAGTCACTGTCTGCATTCTCCCCTTCCGGGCCTCCTTCTCTGCCTTCATTCGTCTCTGTTTAGCTTCCTTCTGCCATGTTCTAAGGGAATCAAACATCGACTGCCTACTTCTTTTTGCAAACAATTTATCCTGCAGGAAATTATGTTTTTGTTCATCAAAAGTGCCCGACAACGGCCACTGCAACTCGGCATTGTCCCTTGTATATTTGTGCCATAATGTACTAAACATAATAGGGCCAAGGCCGTGTTTCACATACATTTTGAAGTTGGGAGTGCCTCCTGGAGGCGCAGGCTGACTTTCTTCCAAACGAGCATCAGAAGAACAACAACGACAACCCACACAACACAATTTACTAAAGCAGGGCATTTTTACAAGAAAACTAGTTCACCATTTATGCCGAGCAGATATTTGCAAATATCTTACCAAAGTCGGTCCTCAGACCTCACCAAATACAAACCAAAGTGGTACCATGTTCACAAGGAACTCAAACAAATTCAAGCGCTAGTCCAAAGTCGGTCCTCAGGCCGCACCAAATACAAACCAAAATGGCACCGCAGCCACCACAAACCAAAGCAAACTCACCTGGTGCACACAGGTCGAACCAATGTATTCTCCACTGCCGACTCTTCGGACCAAACGGTCATATCCAAGGGTTTCGCCATTCAGGACCCCAGCCGGGATGACCACTGGCCGAGGCACCGCCTGGTCAGACAGACGGGGCAGCTGCGAGTACCAGACTCTCTCGTGCAGGGATCCCCGGTCTGCCCGTCCGACCCGACGTGGCCCCGACCTCCCCACCCGTCGGCGGGCAAGGAAGGGTCACTCGCCCGATGGGGTCCCTGTTCGGGCACCAACTGAAGGAAGTGACCCGATTAGGGCCACCCGGGTCACTCGCGACCACCTCTCAGCCTTCCATACAAATGAAAAGTCGGTCAGACAGTAGAGAATACAAACCAAAGTTATTTATTAGAATGCGCTCAAGCAGAGTCCGGTCTGACCAGCCTCCTTAGATTGCTGCAGAGGGACTGACTCCCCCCAACATAGAGATACATGATATACGTTTCCAGTACCCCAAAAGACACGCCCCGACTGGAATATTCCAGTCAGTAGCTGGTGAACAAAGAAGACACAGAAAGATGAGCTACAATCCTAAGACCGAGTACATGCTATCTCAGTTCCAAGGTTATTCTGCCTGTGCGCCGTGCCTGCCACTCTAAGGGTGGGAGTGGGCCTATCTAATGGGAAAGGTATGCAATAATAAAACAGTCTATTCATTAGTACAGCGAAGCTCAACCTTGGAGAAATAAAAAGAGAACATTGAGGCTGCTTTCTGCTGAGGCAAACAGAATGAGACATAAGCTGAGTTTCGATCATGGTACAAAATGGCGGCTGAATACAAAATGGTGCCGCAAATGCTAACTTAACCACATAATGCTAGAAGGGGTCGACCGAAAGCATTTTCCAGTCCAACACGTACATGTTTTACCTAACAGTTTGGTACCTTGCTGGACCCTGTAGGCCTAAGAGGAGCGAAACTGTATTTTAGGGCAGATTTCACCTATATATAGATATAATACTGTGAAAACACCACAGATTTTCTAGTAAGCACCATAGAACTACACTATAAATACCCACTCATATTATAAGGCCTACCCCAGGTCATTACCAATCCTTTCAGAGCTCGTTCTGTGACAGTATACCTGTGTACAGACAGATACTCGGTTGTGCACAATGGTAGTCTCACACTCGCAGCCCACACTGGTGCACACACGTGTGTGCTCAGGTGTTCACACGTAAACCAGCCCAGTACCTCTTACCTTAGCTGCGCAGCAGCGACATTATCTTAAAAGGTGAACACTGGAAGTTAACATGCTCAGTCCAATTGTCATGAATTTACCCTGAGGAGGTCTCGGGGAGTAAGACTCACTCACTGTAAAAGTCCATAAGCCAGGTAGTCATAAGTGAAATATACTGGTGGACTAAGTGCACAGAACCCATTTTCTTTGGTTAGAAACTGGGGATGAGATTAACTCACATAATTCTGCGAAGGGTAATTATTCAGAATTACCTCAGAATGCCTTGAGATTATGCAGAATTACACATGAAGAGTAATTCTTCGTTTAGGGCTATTTCTCAGCACAAAAATGACCCCTCACATCCAATATGAACACGAGGATGCATTTTATACTAAGAAATGCAGCAGAACATTAATAGCGAGCGATAGCGGCCGTTTGCACTTGTGCTCACTAAGGGGCATATTTACAAGCCCCTTGAGCCACTTTTGCGACACTTTTCCCATGTTAAAAATGACGCAAAAGTGGCGCAAGGGGCTTGTAAATCTGCCCCTAAATGTGCTCGCATGGTAGGATTTTTTCCCCAAAAATTACTCTTAATTAAGCGAGCAGGAGTACTTACATAATTATAAGTAATTCCATGTCAAAGAGTAATATGGAATTACCAAAATTACTCCAATTGCATCGGCGTAGTTGAAATTTTGCCCGGGCCTATTAAAAACTGAGAAGTGGGCTAGGGAGCCAGGCAAGCGAGAAACTATGCAGGTTGGAACTAAGCGCGCCGTTTGGACAGGAATTCCGAAGGGATTAAAGACTACGGAAATAAGAAACCCAAATGTTAGGCATTAAAGATGTTTAGGTTTGACTATAGGAAGGGGTGAGGGTGATGTATAGAATTAAAGGCAGGGAATGTAGAGGAGAAGGGAATGGTATAATTAATGTTAAATTTTGCTAGGGCAGTTTAAAGTGTGCCTAAACCAAAGAATACCAGATGTGTGAGCTCAAATTGTTTCCAAATAAAACATTATTTTCCCCATAACGGCACGTCTATAGATCTTCTCTCCTTAAACTCCCATGCCTCACTGTTTATAATCTTATTGACATATTTAAACCCTTTGGAGATTACATAGATTTCTTTATTCTATTTTGAGAAGTCACAAATTCTTAGTCAGCTTACATAAATTACAACAGTGTACTGTACTAATTTGCATAATTGACCAGTGCAAAAATATAATTTTGTAAGCTGACCTGTGCATAAAAAATATTTGCACCAATCATAGGGTGCATATATATCAAATGTTGATGGAATGCTGCTGGACAGCTGTGCATTTTGGGTAAACTGGCCCCATTTGGTTTTGACCTTCTAGAAAAAACTTTTTAGTTTCCTGAATAAGAAGCTGGTCTCATCCAATTTAAAAACTGGGGGACCTAGTCACAAAGGTAAATTTACACATGGATATTTACCCATGTGTAATTCTCCTACTGCTGCTACTAGTAACTCTAATTTTTAAATAATATTTTAATGACTAATAAAAAAACACCAACAGTAACGTTTGTATTTGTATTTAATATGTATTAAAGGGTATATGTATAGAATATTTGTAATTGTTTTTAATTTTTTACAAATTTTTTAAAGTTTAATTAAATATTAATATTAAACTAAGGGGCATATTAGCAAGACTGGCGATAATTGGCTTGCTAATAAGCGTTATGGAATTCCAATAGAAGCCCAGGTTAGATGTCCTGCACATCTAACCTGGGCTTCTATTGGAATTCTATAACGCTTATTAGCAAGCCAATTATCGCTGTATTAGCGGCAGTTTCCTGCCGCTAAAACGGCGATAATTTTATCGCCAGTCTTGCTAATATGCCCCTAAGTTTATTACATTTTACGGTGTTATAATAAATATTTATTGACTAGATAGTTTTTAACATTCTACTATATGTGGGTGTGTTTTTAAGTTGAAATCATTTTCGTTATTTAAGATTAGTTCCCATGGGGTGTTATTTTAATTCCAGTGGACTAGGAGGGGGAGGAAGGAGAAGGCCCCGGTGTTGTGCAGTGATATAAAGCGCTTCTAATCAACCCGCTGCACCGGACGCCCAAACACACCAAGCTGAAAGCGGACTACGAGTCCTAGAATTCCTGGTGGACAAGGAGGGAGCGGAAGGAGGAGGCTCCGGTGTTGTGCAGTGCTATAAAGTACTTCGAATCCACCCGCTGAGTGGGACGCCTAAACACATTCAGCTGCAAGGGGACTACGAGTCCCAGAAATTCTGGTGGACAAGGAGGGGGCAGAAGGAGGAGGAGGTCCCGGCATCGTGGAGCACTATAAAGCACTTCTAATCCACCAGCTGCGTGGGATACCCAAACACACCCAGCTGCATGGGGACTACGTGTCCCAGAAATCCTGGTGGATAACTAGGGGAGGGAAGGAAGAGGCTCCAACGTCGTGCAGCACTATGAAGCGCTTCTAATCAATCCGCTGCACTGGATGGGCAAGAGACGCGCCCAGGTAAAGCCTGGGCCAACGTCAGGCCCATCCTCGCCCGTAAATGCTGGGCAGAGGTTGGGCTGGGCCACCCCACTTGATCTATTTCCTTTGGATTGTCTCCCGGACCACAGGTACTTCAGTACTTAACGATTGTTAAGTATAAGTTACACTTTTATAATGTTTAAAATATATCCTTCACTGAGCCATTTCTACACAATTATCTGATAGTCACAATACGAGGAATTACTCTAATGCCCTAAATCCTTTTTAGCTAGTAGCTCTTGCCTTGACTATGCCAATTTCATTTGATTGTTGGAATATTTGCAACCAGATCGAGCTGCGCTTTAACAAATATCCTTAGACATTAATTTTGAAGTGGATTTTGACTATTTTGCAACACAGCTACTACAGGGACATCATTCTTTTTATGAAAGACTGTTTTTCTTTTCATGCTTAACTTGATTTTGGGTTTTTAAATGTGCACTTATTTAATCTAGATTTTTCTGTTGCATCTATGTATTTGTGCAATAACACTTTAACATCTTTATCTTGTAAATTGCATATTGATAAGCTTAAGTACAGGAGAATTAACAATTACTCCAGTTCAACCACGAGAATGGTATAAAGCGTAAGGCGCCCGAGGCAGTAATAGGAGTGGGTAAACTTCCCATAACGGCAAGGCACGTAGAACACAATTGCACTATAAATGAGACTGATAACTTAGTTGAGGAAGTTGAGTCTGTTAGGTGATGAGAAAAAATCAGGATGTGTCCAGTGGTGGCTCCTAAGCTATGACGGAGGAGCATCGCCCCAGTGCTTTTAAGCAGTGCAAGTAAAAGAAACATAAAATGATAATAACTTTAAGTTATTATCATTTTATGTTTCCGTGCTCCTTTGCGGGCGGGCGGGCGGGGCTGCTCTGCTCTCGGAGCAGGGGAGGAGTGGTTTGCCCTCTCCTAAGTGCACATGACTGTTTGGCCAGCCCTCTGGGACCGGCCAAATAGTCATGCGCACTTTCCCTGTTCTCCACGCAGGCTGCATTACAGGCCCCCATTCCCTGGCCTAGCATCAAACCACGACGCTCAGACCAACCACAACGCTGCATTGCAGCGTTGTGATTGGTCAGGGGAGCCTGGCTGTGCTTCCTGTTCCTGGAGTCTGACAGAGGACAGCAGGAGCAGAGACGCGGGACCCGGCGGCAAGGTAAGTGTTTATTTTTGTAAAATTAAATTAAATTGCGCCCCCACCCCCCCATGTGCCTGCTCCCTCCCCACCGCCTGCGAGTCGTGTCGGCCGTCATCAGTCTAGAACCCCGAAATAACCCAGTTCAATAATAAACTCCATGGAAAGAATAACCAAGGACCCACTACGGAACTAGAGTCAATTCCGCATATTAGAAGACATTGCGAAGGAGCACTCCCGAATGTGTCCCTAGCCTTAGTACACAAGCAGCTGCACCGTTCACTTATAAAGACATCAGAATTGATTAACTTAACCACCACGGTAGTGGCTGAGGTTGAACCTTCCATTCCATGTGCAAATAGGTTCTCCCCTCTGATATCGCTGACCTATAGAGAACCAACAGGAGAAATTGAAACCCAGAAAAGTACAAGCAAGAGAGAACCATTCCTAGATGAATTATGTTTGAAGATCGATTCCATTACACAAGAGCTTATAGAAATGAAAGGGCTGCTAAGAATTGTAAAGCAGCAATTAGGGGGGCTTGGGACGGGTGTGAAAGGCGACATAGAGGAGACACACACAGAACACACAGAACAATTTAATAAAGCTACAGGCAAGGAACATAGGCCGAGGGAAGTTAGCTCTTTGAAGACTGCTAAGGGAGGTTCATCTTTTCTTATGTAACTTGAATAATCTAACTACTAGAAAATATGCGCTTGGCCATCAAGGTAATCAGAATACTAGTGTGAATGCTACTATTCATAGAGGCACAGTGAGCTTTAGGGTGATATAAAACTAATGGACTTTGCCCCCTCTTTCACACAACATCCTTGTCACAGCCATCCAGCCTGTTAGAGTGACCTTAGACAGAACTTACTCTCGAGAGCCAGTGTCATTAACAAACCGACACCCTAGATTATATCAACACTTTAGTGAAAACTACAATAAGAGAATCCACAACTACAATGGTGGAATAGTCTATATGACAAACACCCCTAAATTAACAAGGAGCACATGGGCGGCTCCTCAGCTATGGTGCAGGAGCATCGCACCCACCTGCCAGCACGCTCCAAATCATGAGAAATAAAACAATAATAAAATAGGTTTAAATCCTATTTTATTATCGTTTTATATTCCTTTGCCTAGTCTTGGGGGTGGAGCCACAGTGACAACAGGCACTGAGGGGAGTGGTATGTGCACTCCCTTCACTGCACATGACGGTTTGGCCGGCCGTCCCAGGCCTGCCAAACCATCATGCGCAGTGAAAGTTCTCTCCAACCCAGCAAGGCTGCTGGATTGGATAGAACAGGCACAGACTCATAGTCTGTCCTGGAGCGCAAATCAGGGGTGCCCAGGCCAATCCTGAAGCAGCTCTCAAGCGAGAGCAGCTTCAGGATTGGCCGCAGGGCAGGCTGGGAGCCTTTGCCTTCAGAAGAGGAGAGGAGCAGACAAGTGCAATGTCATGGAGGGCAGCAGGTACGTTTTATTTTATTTTTTTACATTGCTCTCCCTCGTCCCCCATTCCACCCCCATCCCGCCTTTTTTTCCTGACACGAGCCGCACCTGAAGGAACATGAGGGAGGATGGTGAATCCCGGGTAAATAAAGTTATGCACTGGATTGGGCACGAACGTCAGTGCCTTTCAATAGTTCGATCAGATCTTGTGAACGTCCAATGGATATCTAAAGCCCTTGAAAAATATGACACTATCAAGTTATTCTTGAAAGTCCAGAAACTAGTGGATGGTCTGATTTTCTTGGATCTGAGGTCAGTCTCTCCAAATGGATCACCAATACAGTTTAAGTTGGTTGCATACACTAGTCCCTTACATTGAAATCAGACAGCTGCAGTTGATTCACCACCAACAGCAAAGCCAATACCATCAGCGATTTCCCAGGAGTAGAGTCCATCACCGACCCTGAGAGCACTAGAACACGTCAGTAGCCAAGTATTTACCCCAAATATAGATCATATATCCCCCAACTTGGCAAGTGCCGGCTGACTGTCTCCTTCAGATAGTTTACATAAATCCATAATGCCACAATGCATTGACCCCATAGCACTAACTATAGCAGTCCCTTGTTCCCTAATTTCTGCTTTACCTAGCACTGAAGTTAATGATCCTAACAAAGGCATTTCTACTGAATATGCCAACTCTAACAACATTTTACCACCTTTTAACCAAGTAGATAAAATTGGTAATGGTTTCTTTCATCTACTTTCATGGATTGGATGGAATATACTGACTAGTTTCATGTATGTATGTTCTAGGAAACTTGGCTAACCTATCCCCCTCATAGTCTAGGCTACAAAACATATTTTGTTAGAGCTATTCCATCTCCTGTGGGCAGACAATCAGGGGGGCTTGTTATTTGGGACAAAATGTCTTTAAATAATCGTATTGATACCTTACATGTAGACTCACCAGACATCTCAGGACTTAAAATAACTACCTCTTGGGGGTTGGTAATGAATTTATTTAATATTTACATCTGGCCAAGACAAAGAAACATGGAATCTCCAACCATTGTAACACTGGAAAATCACCTAAACAGTCTAGAGACCTAAGGACCATCAATCATAGGTGGGGATTTTAACATCACTTTTGAGCCATTGTATGGATTTGATTTGGTAACAGACGAGGAGGATGAGATGTGGAGGCATCCCATCCCTTGATACTACCCCATATGTACCTTGCACCATTCCTGCTTTGTAGATGGCCCCTATGGCAGTAGCAAATGGTCTGCGGGCTTGTAAGGACAGGTCAAATTCTGACAAATGGGGCACATGTACTTTTACCAGAGAGAGCAGCATGTCCAAAATTGATTATATTTTGATTGAAGTCTCCTTATGGGTCAAAATGCTGAACTTCAAGATGGGTATCAGGGCAGATAGCGATCATTTTCCATTTCATCTTAGGATGACAAGCTCTCTGATCAAGGAGTTGTGTTGCCCTACTGGTTCTCACACTATAGCACCAACTGTTGGGAATAATCGTAGGACTATCAATGGACAAAAATATTGGGAAACATGGCAGCTCTTACTAAGAGTTATAATTTATATTCTAAAGCTTTGCTTCTGTACACCGATCTCCCACTACAGGACATTCCTATTGTAGATATCCACAATATTTAGTTGTGAACCTAAAGTAACATTTAACCAGGGCTCCCATTACAACCCCTGATAGCGAAGCAAATGGTGAACAGATAAATCCCCAATACTCAGAGGAATGTCGCTCATCCAAATAGGCATTGGTAAGGGTGCTAAAATCCAAATCACTCTCTGTTGTTCATGGGGCTAGGGCTCAATATAAGAGTGCTTGTAACCGCGAAGTAGAATTGCGATGATGCAAATTGGATTGACCTGATTAAGGCATCTGGGACAGGACACTTTATGACATTCTCGAAAATTATAGCAGAGGGAAGTAAAGATTGTTACACAAAGTCTGACCATTTTGTATGTCCTGCAGTTGGATTGAACACGTTTCTTATCTTTATTTGCATGCCTTCGAGACCGACAAACAAATTCCCACAGCACTCCATACATTTTCTATTAGCGGCTTAACATCTAGTATAGAAAATCGAATACATTTATCTTTAGAAGTGACTAAGAGTGCTATTGAGACCATTAAAGTGGGTAAGGCACCCAGCCCTGATGAAATTCCGGGGATCTCTTCCAACATGATTCTTCAATATCGGGCCCTCCTATGTTAGTTTGCTCTCCAATTCAATCGCTTCAGGAGCGCCGATTTCAGAAACATGGAAGGGGAGGAAATCATCCCGATCTTCAAAAAGGGAGATAAGAATGAACCTAGCAATTATAGACCTATTAGTCTGTTAGTCTGCTAAGGGTTTATACAAAGCAGATTTTGAATAAACTGAATGTGTGGTTGGAGGATCCTAAGGTTCTCTCACCGTATCAGGTAGGTTTTAGACCAAAGGTCAGTAAGAGTAGACCAGGTGTTTAGCATTTCCCTCATTATCTGGAAGTACATACAAATAGGAATGTCCATTTATATGTAGCTTTTGTCGATCTGAGGACGGTATTTGACCTAGTCCCAAGGCAACTGTTGTAGGGCTTCCTCAGGTCGGCAGGTGTCCCACATGCTATCCACCGACAAATAATAAGATTGCATCAGGAGAACTATGCACAGGTGCACTGGGGCCCCCAGGGAGAACTCACTGATTGTATTTCGATATGAAGGGGAGTTAGACAGGGCTGTGTTCTTGTGCCCAAACTCTTTTCTTTGTACATTACTTGTACATACTTGTTAGAGTGTACTAATGATTCCCCAAAACTAAAAGGAGTTCCTGTTCTGGCCTTGCTATTTGCAGACAGTACCCTCTTGTTGTCACAAACACCTATGGGGCGGCAGCTCTTATTGGATAATTTTAAGGCATATTGTGACAAGAAGGGGCTCGAGATCAAAGTATCTAAGAACAAAAATATGGTGGTAAGACCACATAAGTCCTTCAAAGGGAATATATGTCTGGGACAAAAGAGTTGACGTGTATACAACTTTGAGTATCCGGGTATAATACTAGATAGCAAGATGACATGGAATTCACATATTCAAAATGTAGAGCCATTCTCCAACATAGAGCCACAGCAATATACAAGAAGCACCAGTCCATGATTTCTAGAGCTATCTTCCCTGCCCAAGGAGCTTATGAAGGCAAAACCCAGCACACTGCTTTATATGGTGCCAATATTTGGGGCACAGATAATGTAAACCTATTGACATCGGGTGAGATCTCTTTTAAGGTCATTATCACACCTTCCCAAAATTACACCCCTTACCCCTTTGTTTTTTGACATAGGCTTAAAAAGGATAGAGCATTTGGCAGTACTAAGACCTCTACTCTATTGGGTGAGGATTTGGACAGTGCAGGAGCCAGTACCTTACAGGAAGGGTCTAAAGGAGTTGATGAAGATTGATAATTCCATCACCTTCCCATGACTTCGGCACCCGAAATTTTGGGTCGACATCTTAGGTATAGGAACTGAATGGACTGACCCATCCTCCCTAACCACGCAGAGCTTGAAGACCATTTATTGGAAATATGTGATATCTAGTCTGCATGGGAGCCGTAATATTTGGAGGTTGACTGCAATATTTGGATGTCAAACCCTTAAGCTTTTTTAAAACATTTCTGGATGTCATACAGCCACCGCTAGCCAAGACACTCTATATAAAATTCAGTTTTGATATCCTAGAAATCAGATCTTTTTCATCGAAATGGAAAAGCGATAACAACAAACATGATTATTGGAATTGCATTTTGTGCCCTGCCTCTACTACAGAGAATGTGGCACACTTTTTGTCAATTAGTCCAGAGTATGTGAAGTCAAGAAGGAAATGGATACGCCCGCTATGCCTTAACTTTGTCTTCAGACAATATTCATAAGCTTGAAAAGTGATACATTCATGCATATTGTCTTTAGCTTGAGTTGGTATTTGTTTGCAGTTACCCCAGAGCAGGGACTGGTATGGCCCAACTGTATGGGCCCGCTCCTGTTCCTAAATCAATAATTAAAAGCCTCGGTATGTGGCCAGATAAGACTTTTAAATTTGACCACTTAGCCGTGAAGCTGGCAGCTACATGCTATGGCATGCTCTGCAAAATTCTCCCTCTTCTTCCAGTTACCGCTAGAAGACTGATGGTCCAGGCCCTTGTTCTTTCCCGCCTGGACTATGGGAACTCACTCTATCTAGCGGCCCCAAAGACCACTGCAAGAAAACTGCAAATAATACAAAACCGCGCGTCTCGGTTGCTGCTCAATATCCCCAGAACTCAATCGGCTAGCCATGCACTGAGCACCCTTCATTGGCTGTCTGTAATTGATAGACTAAAGTTTAAATCTCTATGCATTGCTCATAAGACACTCTGGGGTAAAGGACCCCCAATCACTTGCTCCTTGATTTCTTTCTATCGCCCTAGAAAAAGCTGATGCTCAGCTAATCTTTTCCTGGCCATAGTACCTCCAATAAAAAAGGAAAGATATGGTGGCCGCTCCTTCTCATACAACGTTGCTAGGCTTTGAAATGCCCTCCCTCTCCATCTTCACTCAGCTAAGCAAGACCACCCTTTCCGCAGGTTGCTCAAAACCTGCTTGTACCAGAACATCTATTTATAATCCTTATACCCGCTCATCTGTTATTCTGTGTGACACTTCTAGCGCCGGGATGCCTTCGGGTAGCCATGCGCACAAGTGCTTAATAATAATAATAATAAGTTGGGCTAATGCGGAAACATAGGAAACTCAATTTTTAATTGATATCGTTATTGAGTAGGTGTTGGTAGCACACACGATAATGATAATACTGAGTTATGAGTTATGATGAGCTTAAATCGTCAAGATTAAGCAAGTTGATGGTCTCTTAACAAGGACATTTCAACTTGTTCCTGGAATGGACCCTTAAGAATAAATTCCCAGCTCTTTATATGTACAAGTGTTGATTCTATTTCTAGGTCACGAAAACAAATATTTATAGACCATTAAGAACTCATTTAAAGTGCAATCATGAATGGGTTGCTATAAGTGTTAGTGAAGTTGGCGGACCCTTTTGACGTTTTTGTGAACTAAACTTATATATGTCACTCATTAATTTGGCGCTTTCCTTATTCCATTGTCGAACCATAAATGCTCACTTAGTGTATTATCAATTTCATTCATTTGTATTTCTAATTGCTATTTAAGAGTATAGTATTTATTAGTTTATTATTGGCAGAGAATCGTAATGTCTGGAACTTGTGCACATATCATATTTTACCATCACTATATGATCAAATGCTGCTTTATTTTGTACAAAAAAGCACTTTAATGGTTCTGTTTGGAGCCGAATAAAGTATAGTATTCCCTATTTTACGGCATCTTCCCAGTGTCCCGCCCACATTTGCTACTAAAATACAGACGTACGTGTGCCGAGGTTAATGCACTTGTGAGGGAGACCTCTGCATAGAAAAGATAGCAGGGGTCTCACATACGATAGTGAATAGCATTTGGTAGTACGTGAGTATTTCTACATCACGTACTATGAAATGTAGTTTGTGAGTAGGTCCCTGTGTTATTTTGTAAAGGAAAATTCTGTTCCCATGTCATATAGAATGAAAAAGTGAATGAGACAGCAGCACCTGAGCAGTGTTTCTAGCAGCTTTCAGAAGCATACTCACGTGAGGAACCCAAGCATCAAATACATACAGCCAAGGTTCATGTGCCGTAGCAACAATATGTCATCAGTGCAGGTTCCTTCTGGTGAACATTTTGGAAAGGTAAACAGGCGCCATTTGGGGACGAGCTAAAGGGATTGTGTCACGGGGTGGAATTTCCTTGTTTCATTGTTTTGCTGGGTCCGGTGAGCCTCGTTGTTCTGTACATAATGTATTCAGGTTTCCACTTCCTCCTCTCTCGCATTTCTCACCAGTCTCCCTCATTTCTGACTCTTTCACCTCCAGTGCCCCTCTGTCACCCAGAGGCCTGATATCAATCCTTTCTGCCCATGCCCAATTTGTGTGGGTGGTGAAGATGGTGGGCACCAGTACTCCTCTTTGGGCATTCACGTTGCTTGTGTCATGGGTCCTAGGGCAAGCCAGGAAAGGGCCACCTGGCTGAAGTCTGAATGATAAAATACAGCAATAATCAGGGTTCAGCGGGGTCCTCAGGCCCCTGGGCCCCAGTGCCACTGCACCTGCTGCACCAATTGAAGCTACACTTATTTTTCATCATCAGACTTTGACGCAGAGCAAGAAAGAGAAAGGGATAAAAGGAAGATGGAAGGAGGAAGGGAAAGATAGGAAAACGGTGACCAAGGGAGAAAGCAGGGGTGAAAAAACCCCGCAGGAGTGAGATAAAGAGACATGAAGTATGATACGGAGGAAAGAGAAATGAGGTGTAATTAGGCTAGGCAGCGTTGGTATTTCGCACCCAGGGGCAGATTTACAAGCCCCTTGCGCCACTTTTGCGTCACTTTTAACATGGGAAAAGTGACGCAAAAGTGGCGCAAGGGGCTTGTAAATCTGCCCCCCAGTATTCAACAGCACTGTCGGTGAGCTCATAGGAAAAACTTGTGGGGTCCTGCACTTGTGAGCTCTCAGCAACAAAAGGATCTAGCCCTGCTGGTGAGTAGCCTCTTCAAAACTTGCAGCAGTGCAGTGTCTACGGTGCATAATTATCACAGATGAAGATAATCAGAGTTAAAAAAAGATTTTTTTGGAGTGGGTGCAAGCAGTCATTAGTAATACAGAGCTCAGTTCAAAAACTACCCACATGGGATCCTCTGAGCACATCACCGATTTCAAAGATCAAGACATTTCATGTATAGCATCATCCTATACGACCTCTAGTGACCTTCCTGGTGATGCTGCTGCCAGAGAAGAGAGACTGAAAAGCAGAGTGAACAAAGACGCCATCCAAGTCAGAGTCAAGGGCATCGATGTTCAAAACTCGCCGGCCTGGCACCTAATTTAAGAACACATTTTCACTGCATCCCAAGTCAAGCCTAGGCCTAACTTAAGAGCTTGTCTGGGCATTTGTAAAAAAAAATCCCATAGTAAGCATAAGTGGATTTGACACACATTGTCACTTTGTACTTCCGCCTACCACAGATGAAAAATAGGCGAGAGGTTGTTGCACGGCTCTTAGGTAGTTCGAGCACTTCATTTGGTTCTCCCTGGACTTTGTTTTGCCAACAAGAACTGCACGAATCAAGTGAAATTCCCTAAATTCACCCATTTCTCTGATTCATCAGTGGATTTGGAAGAATTGTTTAGCCCGGTTAGAAGTTTAGCTCTGAAAGCAAATTTGAGAAATGTTTTCAGCCAGCACAATTTAAGAGGTCATATTCAGTGCACCTTTGTATACATCTCTCTCATCAGTTGGGATGCTGAATAGCCACAATCCAGCAACACGGGGTTAAAACTGTGCTGTGAGACAACACTTCACTACTTAGAGGTAGAAACGTGTATATTAGGCATATTAACAAAGGCCTGGAATGGGGGCTGAATCTCCCAAATTACCCATTAAATTTGTTTAAATAGGAGACTTTTTTTTCAGCTGTTTTTTTTCCAAATGTCGATCTATTTGTTGTCTAAGGTTGTGTAATTTACATTCGTATAGCACCGACTACCATTGATATTGACTGACTGTTGATTGATGGTTATGGCATATCAACCTCTTCTCTGCCTGGGCCCCCTTTCTGGGAAGGCCATTATGAGACCTTGAGGGAGCAGGGATTGATGGTGTACGTTAGTTTGTTGTTGTGTGTGGTTAGTGCTGACTTTGTTCAGTGTGCTTCACAATTGTATTATAGAACAACACAGCACAGAGTGATGTCTGTGTTCCAGGAGCTGCTCATCCTAATTAAAAGTCCCTTGGGAAGGGACATGTTTTTTCAATTGCTTCAGCAGAAAGCATCTGTTTATTTAAGTCGGGAAAGAGATGTCATGACCATAAGGAAATGCCTAATTAGCAGTTTTTGTTAGGTCGAGCCTAGCGGCAGCGCGCATGCGCTACACGCCAGTAGCGGCCGGTGGTGGGAGTGCTGCCGGGCGCTGACATGGGGCGGGGGTAGTAAACTACGGATTACGGCCCATTAGAGGTAAGTAAACATATAAATAAATAAAACGAATTTCGTTGCGCGCGCTGCATCGCCAAATGCAATGCAGCGCGCGCAACGAAATTCGTTTTATTTATATGTTTACTTACCTCTAATGGGCCGTAATCCGTAGTTTACTACCCCCCACCCTGCCCCTCCCCCGCCCCACGTCAGCGCCCGGCAGCACTCCCACCACCGGCCGCTACTGCTGCTCGCTCTGCGAGGCATGCTGTAGTCGAGTATGCTTTAGGAAGCCTCGCCTACTCACCTCCCATATTTATCATTGGCTGGTGTCATTGTCCTTGGTAAACCCTGGCTTCCGATTCATATGAGGCTTCTAAGTCCCGCCTTGGTACCGCCCTGTCTCCATTTGTTGCCGCCCATAAGGACTGGACCTTTTACTTTGCTCCTAACATGGCATGCTTTATCTAGAGGGTGAGCACTATTTAGTTTATTGACAATGGCGGCTGCTTTTTTTTAATTGTATGTTCATGCTGAGCGCGGCATCCGCTTCAGGGACACCGTGCTCCGTTTATTTATTTATTTTTACTTGAATTCGGAGCACGCACCCGCTTCATGGACACCGCACTCTTTCTTTTTTACAATGCCAGAGGTTACAAAGTCGCAATTGCGACACCTATAGCATTGTAAATGCTTGTCTACTTAAGCGGTTACATTTAGCCTGACTTCACTCAACTGTGCTTTAATGATCGACTAAATGAAAACAATGGGGGGAGGGGCAGTCCCGGGACATAAGCAGAGCAGTGCAGCTTGTCTGTTCCACGCGCAGGGGCTCGGGGACTTTACCACTGGAGTTGGTGAGGGATGTGCGAGACACTACTAGAAACTTTTTCTGAACAGGCTAAGTGTGGCACCGAGTGGGGTCCTGCTGCCTGACCATTTAAGACGTGGCACATGCCATTCCCGCATGTCAGTGAAAGGAAACTGGGAAAGAAACAGTTGCCAGACGTTTAGTAGTTGTTAAACTGCCCCATTGTTTATCACTTGAATGCCACAGGCCTGTGCCACGTACAAAGCTCATTCATTCCTCTGGCTCACTAAACTAGTACGTAATTTGTGAAAAACTTAAGTGCAGGGTCACACATGTTTTTAGGAGCCACTGCTGAATGTTGAGGTTGTCGAGTACCTAGGTGGATACCCAGTTTGATTTCAGCTCATACGTCTTTCTTCTACCACCCACACTCGCTGATACTTTAAATCTGTTTTGCACCTTCTTTTTCATCCATACGTTATTCCATTGCAGTTGTTGTTCTATCTTTCTATGTTTCTCTTCACCCCTTTCCCTTTTCTTGCTTTCTTTCTCTTTCTCTGTCTGGATCCAAGTCTGATGTGGGCCAGTGCCCACCACCTACAACCACCAGCACAAGCTAAGCATTGCACCAGACTCTACACATCTACAGACGGTCTTGAACAATATAATTCTTCCTGGTGTTTATGCTATGTGTTGGTCCCCTGCCTATGTTTTGGAACGATAGAATTCTTCCTAGTATTTATGCTATGTGTTAGTCCCCTGCCTATGTTTTGGACCAATAGAATTCTTCCTAGTATTTATGCTATGCGTGAGGCCCCTGCCTAAGTTTTGGAACAATAGAATTCTTCCTGGTGTTTATGCTATGTGTTAGTCCCCTGCCTATGTTTTGGACCGATAGAATTCTTCCTAGTATTTATGCTATGAGTTAGTCCCCTGCCTAAGTTTTGGAACAATCGAATTCTTCCTAGTATTTATGCTATGTGTTAGTCCCTTGCCTATGTTTTGGAACGATAGAATTCTTCCTAGTATTTATGCTATGTGTTAGTGCCCTGCCTAAGTTTTGGAACAATAGAATTCTTCCTAGTATTTATGCTATGTTTTAGACCCCTGCCTACGTTTTGGAACAATAGAATTCTTCCTAGTATTTATGCTATGTGTTAGTCCCATGCCTAAGTTTTGGAACAATCGAATTCTTCCTAGTATTTATGCTATGTTTTAGACCCCTGCCTGCGTTTTGGAACAATAGAATTCTTCCTAGTATTTATGCTATGTTTTAGACCCCTGCCTACGTTTTGGAACAATGGAATTCTTCCTAGTATTTATGCTATGTTTTAGACCCCTGCCTACGTTTTCGAACAATAGAATTCTTCCTAGTGTTTGTGTTATGTGTGAGGCCCCTGCCTATGTTTATCAGAGAGCAACAGTTGTTTCTCTTTTGAGTATTCCAGCAGGAATGGTATCAGTTGTGGTAGAGGCTCAGGGGCACCAGACAGACTGGAGGCTGTAAGTGGTCTATCTTGCACTAAAACTCGGTTTTTATTTGCTCTGCTCTTGGCACAACGAGGCTGAAGGCGCAGAGGTTGCCCAACATACCCAGCCATAGCGTCTGGACCCCAGGCAGAGCTCAGGCAAACACTTAAAAATGCAGCCAGAGCTGTTCTCCCCCGTTGGTATACGTTGCCCGCTTTAGCCAACTGCTATGATAATACACCCTTGGACAGTGATGTCTGGTTTGGCACTGCGGTGGTTCAGCACTTTAAATGGTACATTTCAAGGTGGTGCAGTCATCCTCTTTATGCTAATCGCTGCTCCACCATCTTGCAATTTAGTTTCTCAATCAGCTAAAGTCAAAGATGGAAAGTGTGCGCCCCATCTAGCTCTTATTATTTTTCCAGAACATGAGCTTGCGAGAAGCAGACCTTAATGATACTCTGCCCCCTTTCCCCAACATCGTTGTCGGACTCCCCATCCCTCCCGTGGTACTCTATTCTCTGACTCTATCTCCCACACCGGTGGTCAGCTTCCCTTCTATTGTCCAGTTCTCCCTACCAGTACAAGACTTACCTCCTATTGGCAGGATGTATGTAGTGCGAAAGCACGCATGGTATAGGTGTTTTAATTTGTTGAAATGATGACTTGAATTTTAATAAACACACTAAAAAGCATGCTATTTTCAAATGCTGATTGCAACAAAGCATAGTCTCATGGTACTGAAGCAACCAGGAGAAATCCCTGATGTCTGTGCAGGGCTTTCCTGCCACCACCTTAAGCAGCTGTATCCTTTGAACACTTTAGGTGTTACTTTAGCGAAGTGGCACCCGTGTTGGGCTCACAAATCTGGGCCAGTAGCCTTCCAAACGGAGTCACTGTGATGGGTTTTAATTGGGTATGTCTCTTCAACAGTGGGATATCTTGTAGAGAATGACTATGCTAGGTTTTGTTGGTAGGCCGGGGAAGGGGGGATCTGAAAGTGAATCTCAAGGTGAGTGCCGGACAAAGTCATGAGCCTGAGGAAGTCCTCTGAAGATGTCCCACACCATAACTGAGGAGTACTTTGTATGTTGGTATTTGTAGCACTGCTCTTGTAATGTTAGCATCAAAACTGCAAGCATGGCATTGAGAAGAAAAACTGTGAAAATGCATGAACTCACATTCAACACAGGGCAAATTGTGATGTCACCTTGTGGAAGGAAATGACTACAGGAGATGAGGGGCCATGGGCTTGTGGTGGAGGATTTAACTAGTTACTGATCACACATTGAAAATGTAGCGGGTGGAATCAGACACATAACTGGAGACTTTTTAGGGTGCCTAGTAACCCTGTACTAGACTATCTTTAATTCATAAACACCTGACAAGGCAAATTTATATTACCAGACACATGACTCACTAACTGACTTATACATGCATGCACGCATGCCCACTGTGTGTCTCTCTCTCTCTCTTTCTCTCTCTCTCTCACACACACACACACACACACACACACACACACACACACACACACACACACATAGCATTTCTCTTTTGTTTTTTTCACTCACACCACTCACCTACCCTGGCTTTTTGCTATCAGTAAGTACTTTGATCCCTTTTACAGACACTGCCCTATTATGCCCCACTCTTGTCTAGTGATCCTACATTCCTGTTCAGTCAATCAGAATCCTAAGGCGGCTACCTATTAGGCACCACAGCTCTGCAAGCCAGTGTTATATGAATGTTTTGGAATTGCTCTTTCTATTCTCACTGTCTTTTCAACTGCACCTGACTCCTCTTTTCCTCTTCTCCTCCCAACACTATAGGGCACTTTTTGGGCTGCATTTAGTAGTGTACGCGCAACCACCATTATATGAAAGGAATCTATGGAAGCTGCCAATTTTACAGCCTGGGCAAATAGAGTTTATAGATTTGCCAGCATGTAAGTGTTTTCCCATTTTTAGGTCTTACCTGTCACAGCGCATGCACTGTCTATTGCAAGACCTTTTGTTTTCTAACAGTGGGCTTAGGAGACCGCCCATTGCTTAATAATTGTTGGCTTCACTGTCACTCTTATTTGATTGCTTCTAATTGATCAGCTGCCATAGGCTTCCTTCCTCTTTTAGTGTTTGTCCCTTCATTGTAGCATGGACACTTACTTGTGTGCTCATTTTTTAGGCACCACTGTTTTCTTTGTGCTTAAGCACTCTACTACTCCCTCTCCATGTTCCTCCTACTCGCCGACCCTCTGCTGTCTGTCTACATGCCCCCAGCATCTCCTCCCCACCACCCACCACCCTCCACTGTCTGTGAGCTTGTTCCCAGACCATCCTTCCAAACCTCTGTTGTCTGTCATCTTGCCCTCAGAGCCTCCCAACTGTCCTCTGATGTCCATTTAGCCCCTGCCTGCCTTCCCTTCAGTGTCTGTGTTGCCCCACCACCCACCATAACAAAAAAAGTGCAATGATGCTTGCACCGCTGACCGTGTCATAGCGCTTTTTTCACTCATACCTTACGTTGTCCATGTTGATTCACCACCCGCCCTCCTGTTGCCACCCACCATGCAATAAACAAGCATTTGCAATGCAATAGGTCTCGCATTTTAGAAACGTTGACCTATTGGTATTATAAATGGCAATGCCTTTTATTATTGCATTTTTTTTAATCACATAAATAAAGGGCATTGCCATTTACAATGCTAATAGCTAAAAATCTCGCAATTGCGAGACCTATTGCATTGCAAATGCTTGTTTGTAGTTGAAGACTGTCTACCGAAGAGGAGAAGAAACAGTTCAAATGTGATTAAACAACATACAATGTGAGACAGCTAACAAACAATATCCCATTAGTATTCAGGGTATGGTAGATAAAGATTCTAACCATAATTTTAAAATATTTGGGAAAGGGTAGTTGTCACAGGTTTTACCAGTGGTTAATTTGTAAAAAAATATAAGTGCCGGGCTCTCGTTACGAGACAGCTTCTACCAGCCCATTTCTCCTGTTAGCGCTGCCTAAAACAGAAGCCATGAAATGCTACAAGTAGAGAGAGGATGTGGTGTAATGGCCAGAGCTGCCGACCTTGGAGCTGGGTAACCAGGTTCGAGTCACAGCATAGGCAACATCCTGTGATTCTCTGCGAATCACTTAATCTCCCTGTGCCTACCAAAAATGAATGTGCACTTAACTGGTGCTCAAGCGCCGGTGTAAGTCCCGGTGCTAAGCCCTGGAAACCACCGGCTCAAATTAAGTACTGAATTTTACCCAAACTGGGTCGGTTGTTTCAGTGCATGTGCACCTGTGTGCACAGCACACATCAGACTACTTGGGAAACTGAAAAGGAGTGCAGGTACAGTGTGAAGAGAAATGTGATAGTGCCCTAGGAGTGTCAGCTGGTGGTCTTTGAAAGTGGTGATGCATAACACCTGCCATGAACTGCAAGGTGCAAGTGAGCGAACTAGACTGCCTCAGCAGGGTTGAAGGGGCTCTCCGCGTGAGAATATTTTGAAACATTGGTACCAGGTAGTGCATTTTGTGAATTTTTAACTTCACATTTCTAAAAGTCAAAGGCCATGAATAGGCACTCATGATATATTCCATTACTCACACAGAATGCAGACTAAATTAACACGTAATACTTGTATTTATTGAAGATAGTATACTAATGTAGGTAATTGAATACTTGTACTTTGGGGTAAACAAGGTAGAGAAGCAGATAGTAATTTCAGTAGCAGAATTGCATAGTGAGTAACCGACAAACTTGGGTTCAAATCCTGGTTGTCCAACTTGACCAAATTTTGTGTTCCTTTGGAAATTGATTTACTTCTTATACAGTACTGGCCATATATATAGTGAAAATGGCACACTGGCATCTCTTGGTTCACTCATGGCAGTGTTGTCTTTTATTGAAGTGTGGGGGAAAAGTTAATGTTTAAAAAGTGTTTCTATCAACAGATGTCAATACAGCAATATAATTTAATGTCCTAAAGTGAAACATAGACTTCAAGTATTCACCAATTTATAATCTGAAAGTCTGTATCATGTTTTTATAAGACATTTGCTCTATCATTTACATGAGCACCCTTTTGATGGCTGGGCTCATTATTTTAATTTTAGATCTAAGGCAAAGTCCTGGCTCGGCTCTAACTATAAATTTACAGGCTTGCCCACCCCTTATGAACATGCACACACAAACATGCGTTGAGCAGACAGACACACTCACATATACTTTCACACTGGGCCTCAACCAGTCTCATCCAGATGCATGCACACAACATTTGAGGACTTATTTGTTTTGCTTATGCTCAGCTCCTCATTCTGCTACTTCTCCACCAATGCAGACAGAGCTCCATACCCCCTCCAGTATCCGGTAAGGCACTTGGCTCCCTCTGGTGCAAAAGACTCCATAAATTGAACAAACGTGACACCTAATCAAACAATGCTATTGTCCCTTCACTTCCTTTGGGCCAACTCACAGTGCCCCACCTGATTATAAGCAAAAAGAACAAATGATGGACAAAATGCTGAACAAATCAAACATTCACCCCCAGTCACAGATCTGGGTTTAATCCATCATTTGTTTGCTCTCCATGCCACCCTAGTCTTGACCCTGCTCCCCATGTAAACAGTCAAGCCCGAACTACCAGACCAGGTCCTCCCTGGACCGTAAACAAGTATCCTGGGACCGTTTTCGGGGTATCAGCCAAGCTAGCTTGACTCCAGTGGCATGGAGAGCACAGGACTCACGTCTAGGCATACCCTTCCCACTTAGGGCGACAAAAGCAAAAAGAACAAATGATGTACGGTATGCTGAACAAATCAAACATTCACCCCCAGTCGCAGGTCGGGGTTTAATCCATCGTTTTTTTGCTCACAACAATACCCAAGTTTGGACCCAGCCATATGCAAATCAGTCTTGACCCTGTTCCCCATGGGAACAGTCCAGCCTAAACAGCCAGACCAGGTCCTCCCTAGAATAGAAACAAGCATCCTGGGATCACCCCTCATCACAATATGCTTTTAGGTTTTGGGAAACATCCTCCCTGTGCAGCCACCTGCAGAATGATTTGATGGGTAAAATGACCAAAGAAAATCAAATCCGAGACCCTTTGAGGCTGGTAAAATCCCCCAAAAAGGTGATACAAGACTCTACACTGGTCTTTTAAAAGAAAAGCACAATTTTTCCAAAGGTATGGTATCCCCTATGTGAACAGAGAAACCTTTCTAGAGAAAGCTGAATTGGGTGGGGGAGGGGGCGGCAGGGTGGGTCCTGTGATCGTCCGTCAATGGGAAGTTCATGGATTTATGAAGCTAGATGATTTTCTGGAGAATGATAAATGGAAAAAGTGGAAAGAGATAGCATCTCTTATTATTAGGAATAACACAGGGTTGCAGTGGTCGTTTAGGGGGTTTTTATTGTAGCCTACAGCAGATTGATCCTAAGATTTTATCAGATAAAAATGAGCTGGTTAAAAATTTAGTTAATTGGGGTTCTGGAATAGATATTTGCTGTCTTCAGAGAAAGCTTAAGTCTATAGTAGGATTTCTGCGAAATGGCTGAGAGAGGGTGGAATAGTTCTGACCAAGGACATCTGGCAAGAATAAATGAGTTACACATTACAACGTAAAGAGGAGCACATTTTCGGAAGGTGCAATTTTTCTCCAAATGGTTAATATATAGGACCCCTCAATTGCTTCACAAAATACATGAGGGATGTCCAGCCAGTGTTTTAAGTGCAATAGGGTGGGTAGAGGAGATTGGTTCCATATTATCCGGTTTTGCAATAAATTGGAGGAGTTTTGGGGCTGTATTTTCAGGTTTTTGGAACATTGCCTGCAGGGTCAAATCCCCCCAAACCCCATGATTGCACTACTGTGCTAATGACCTATGTCGGGCATAATAGGTCAGGTATCAGAAGTTGATGTGTATTTCAATGTTAGTTGCACGATCATTGCTTTTGCAAAATTGAAGGTCTAAACTCGTTCCCTGCTTCCTGGATTGGCTTAATAAAATGCAGACGGTTAGGGAACGAGAGAGTTTGTTCTGCGCACGATCGGGCAATTTAAAGAAATTTCGCAAACTCGGGCCCCTCTTCTTAACAGATTAAGAGGTTGGGATAACCAGTAATTAAATGCCTTTGTGTTTATGTTGGGGGAGGTCTCTGTTTCCACATTCGATTAAATGTATCCATAAATGAAGACGTGAATATTGTGCTTGCAAATATGGGTTTTATGTCTCCGGCCTTATCACACCGATTTACTCTCTCAGATAGCTTGACCCTCACGAGGTCAGAATTTATTTAACTATACGATTAGTGATTCATTTATTATCCACTATTAGTTTAATTCAAAAAAGGATAAGACAAAGAGGGTGGAGTCCTGCCAAATATTTTAGTGAGTCCAAACTGTGCCATATAATAAGAATGCACATTAGATACATCCCCTGCAGCAGCATGCACACAATATGGCTCCAAGCCAACTTGTTTGCAATGACTTTGCAACGTCATAGGTACATCCATATTAGGGTAGACGAGCACATTGACATACAACAATGGTGCACATTAGACACATTTTCTGGCACTATCACACACACAACTAATTTATTACCCATCTAATGACCGGCAATGGGACATTTATTCAAGTTATATTCACAAATCAATATTATCTCAACAATCTACAAATCAGCCATACTGACCATACAGACAGACTTATCACATACACCTATAATGGTATCAAATGCACATAATGGGAAAAGATGGCTCAAAAAACATAACAGCCACTGAATGGCGAACAATCCAGAAACACATTTGCCATCAGAATGAAAAACTGAAATACCCATTGTCACAACCATTCATGTGCATTATGCTCCACACAGGCCTATCGATACAGAAGAGAAATGGTCCCAGCGGGACACCTTTCTAAAGAACAATTATTAATGCAAACACATGTATTAAATTGCTTACACCGTAAGGTTCTACTCAATATTATTTATTCATGTTGAACACCCAAAGGAATGTTCAGAATCCAGCAAACATCTGGAAAATATTTACACAAAGTAGTGCCCCGAAAAAGAAAGGAAAAAATGGTGCACTAAGTGAGGGTTCAATAAGAAAGGAAAGGTAGTGACATTATATACATCCACATTATTATTTACAAAAGGAAGCCTGTCCAGCCTGACAATTGGCTATAAATTAATACAAAGCCATTATGTTGTTGATTTGGCACAGCGAGAAAGCACTGTTGACCACATTGGCATAGACAACGGAAAAGTCAACGTTTCCACCCCAAACATTCGTAGGTTGGCCTTGATCCTTACAAAGGGGTCTTCCTCAGGACTGAAAAAGGGTGGGGGCACCTAAGAGTTTGACAAAGAATAACCCTTAGAACATAGGAAATTGTGTGGTACACGTTACTAATGACATTCACAAATGAAGGAAAATAAATTACCGTAGACCACCAATGACTGGGGTGGTTGGATGATAGTAGGAATGCAGACTTACTTCTATTTAATGATTCATTTTGGAGTTATTCGTCATGAAAAAAGGCCCAAAGTAAGTAAAAAAAGTTCCAGTTGCATTCCTATTTTGAACGCGTTTAGTATACGCTAACGATACATAGAGCTAAGGTTGACAATTGATTATGTCGACATTATTGATGGCACGCAAACCTCTTTTCTAGGTTGCCATCCGTTCGCTCTCTGCCACAGGAGCCCACGGGCCCACTACTATCATCCAACCACCCCAGTCATTGGTGGTCTACGGTAATTTATTTCCCTTCATTTGTGAATGTCATTAGTAACGTGTATCACACAATTTCGTATGTTCTAAGGGTTATTCTTTGTCAAACTCTTAGGTGCCCCCGCCCTTTTTCAGTCCTGAGGAAGACCCCTTTGTAAGGATCAAGGCCAACCTACGAATGTTTGGGGTCGAAACGTTGACTTTTCCGTTGTCTATGCCAATGTGGTCAACAGTGCTTTCTCGCTGTGCCAAATCAACAACATAATGGTTTTGTATTAATTTATAGCCAATTGTCAGGCTGGACAGGCTTCCTTTTGTAAATAATAATGTGGATGTATATAATGTCACTACCTTTCTTTTCTTATTGAACCCTCACTTCGTGCACCATTTTTTCCTTTCTCCTTTCTTTTTCGGGGTACTACTTTGTGTAAATATTTTCCAGATGTTTGCTAGATTCTGAACATTCCTTTGGGTGTTCAACATGAATAAATAATATTGAGTAGAACCTTACGGTGTAAGCAATTTAATACATGTGTTTGCAGTAATAATTGTTCTTTAGAAAGGTGTCCCGCTGGGACCATTTCTCTTCTTTATCGATAACTACCCAGGTCCCAGTGGCATTTCTGGGTTATACCCATTGTTTGTAACCACACAGGCCTATAGCAGCTCTATCCAGTATATTGCATCAATAACAATATATTAGTCAGTTTCAGCCCTACCAACCACAATACATGATCCATTTGAAAATAACCTAAAACACAATCAAATACAATATCAGTAGATTACTAAGACTCCAGTCGAAGCCCAGAACCACAAAGGGCACCCAGAATCTAAAAGTGCTAAGAAGCCATATAATGGTGGGGGCCCCGCACTATACAAATGCACTTAACATAACGTCTCCTAAACACCTACCACTTCACCCACATTATTTACACTTAAAACGCAAAAATAATTTCCTGCACAACATGCTTTACCCGCCGAAAAGTAACTCAAGCCGAGTGCCTTTGTCTGCCGTCGGAACTGACGCAGTAAATGTGCAGCCCGCCCACACAGCTCCGGCTGTGACGCAGAATACATCATGTTCAGAGACAGTTCCTCTAAACCTGGTACACTAAAGGATTTGCATCGACATCATATCCGCGGAACTGGAAGGAGTTTGTCAGGGCTTTAAGATGAAGATTTTCAACAATGAAGGTGGCATGCATCAGACTCTGTCGACGCCCACACTTTTACGTAAAGAGCTGCCTGTCTGATTCATGGAAAGGGGTAATCACGCACCACGCAGAAGCCTCATTCAAAGGCGTTCACGTTAAGTAGAAGGCACTGGCACTCTGTACGACATTCGCATCTTTTATTGAATATGTGCAGTCGGTGCTTTTGAAATAAAATTGCTCCATACTTAATCGCAACACTGTTGTTATTTAGCGTTTTAAATGTTTAGACTTTTAATTTTTGTTTCTGTGAGGGTTTGTTTGCCTTATACTGTTTAATTGGATCTCCCAGTGATAGCTTGCTGCTCCAAAGGAGGTGGGAGTCCACAAGTTTCTTTTGGTGCCCTTTTTTCAAGTTGCCTTTTGGATGCTGCCCCTGTAGGAGATGCCCAATGACATTCACACCTCTTGACCTTCTGCATTGTTCCTGTCTTAAAGCTGGCATTGATTCCTTATTGGTGCAGTGATGCTCAGGGCATGCAAGAGGCGCTCCTGCCCTTGGCCCGGATGCCCGAGCAGAACTGAATGCTGCCAGATGGACAGAGATTAAGCGAATAAATATCTGTGAGTGATTACCGGACGTACCAAGTCAAATACCCTAGTCATGCTACTGCAACCTTAGTTAGTGCGTTGCTATCTCTGGCACTGCCATTTGGTTCAGGCTGTGTAAGGGCAGCCCCATAGACAGAAGCCTGCAGCAGCCTAGCTGTTAAAGCACAGGGAAGGCAGTTCAAGCCATCTCAGATTGCTTTTGGGACAGAAACTTTCCCTACACAGCTTTGCAGAGTTTGTGCCCCTGCCCTGTGTTGCTATGTTAAAGGGGAAGTCCCTGAATGCTTCTGTGAGTCCCTGAATGCTTCTGTGGACTTTTTAAGTTTTGCCTCAGTGGTGGCAAAAAACACACATGTTCACTGAGTTTCCTGTGGGACACCATAGTCGCGTTCCCCAGGAGTGCACCTCCTATAGGGAGTGTGACCACTTTCCACTGGGAGGGCTGAAAGAGTTTGGTAGTGGGAGCAGCCTTGGATTCTAGTGGAAGGGGCAGACCATCAGGGGAGTAATGCCTACTAACTAACCTCTCTATTAAAAGGTGTGCTAGTCTCTCTTAACCAGGTTGTTCACTCGATGGGTGGCTTGGATGGAAACTACATGTACACTTTGCATGGATGATTTACATGCGCATGGCCGGACAGGCCTTTTATTCCACCAGGGATTTCCCCAGTGGGCCGGAGTCCTTGGAGGCCAGATTTGAAATCCCAGAGCCACTCCTGATGCCTCTGTCACTACTCCCATCCCCTCGAGGTTAAGTGCAGCAGGCAGGAGGAGGGTTCAAGACATAGAGAATGAGAGGGAGGGAGGGGGAAGGTAGAGAGAAAGCGATCAGAGTGCCAAAGGAGAGAGAATGGATGGATGGATGGAAAGTGAGAGATTGTATGAGGCGACATGGAGACTGGGACTGGTTTGAACATTTTTGCCAGGGCTTCTTTTGATTCCCCAGTCTGGCCCTGTGGTGCATGTATGTGCTTTAATGACCGGGATTCCTTTGTGTGAATGGCCAACCACAATGGAGACCACAGGTGAGGCAGTCTATGTCCTTTGTTTTACAGAAAAGCTGGCCTGGAACATTCCTGAGCCTTCTATCACAAATATTACTGTACCGGAACTGCACTTTCCCCAGGAATTTGTCTGTAGTCAGGATTCAGTTGCAGGTGGGGGGTGATGGTGAATTAGACATATTTCCCTCTGAAGTGTAGCCTTTTATTCCCTGTCAGAGCACTTCTGGCTCTGCTCCCTCTTATTGCTTCATCAGCTTAGTAACGCCATGACTGGACGAGTCTGCGTGAAATATACAAAAACACAGGCACTTGCCCAAATTAAATACAGAGAGTGCTACTAGAAATGATTTCCTAATGTGAGAACAATGAATGCTGGAGCCCCCAAAAATTTGAAAATGGCACAAACTTTGACTGGTTAACCTGAGTGTAAATATTGGGCTGGTGTGCTGCCTAGTGAGCCAGGAAGCCTCTTAACCAGTGAAAGGAGACACAAACCAGTGTTTGTGAAAAATCTACTGAGCTCAAGGCCTGGCATCTGAATTGCCAGTTGCTCAACTGAACTTGAATGATGAAACCTCCTGGAAGTGCTGCCTGTGTTGACCTTGAGGAAGAAGCTAACTTGATGTGGAGGGGAGAACTGGAAGTGTACCACTGCAGAAGGAAGCTTTCTGGAAGAGGAGACCACAGACCAGTCAACTCATCACTAGGGAGCTGTGCAGGACTTGGACCTATCCAACTAGCATCAAAGCTTCATGTGGCCGAGGGGGAGGATCAGCTCTACAGGGATCTCAGTAATAAGCCCCATCTGTTCCTGACTCACAATGTGCTTTTAATGGTCCACAAAAGGAACTGAAAATTACTCAGTGCTCACCTCCTGGCCAGGCGGTGTTCATTGGGGTTACTTGTTGAAGCCATTTTGTACAAATCCCCTGCAAAACACATGCATTTGCAAACGAATTCTTATGTAGCCCCTCTCCTTCCAAAGATATTCTGTTATTTGCTGGGCTCTTCAGTTCATTTGGGGGTGGGGGGGTTTGGGGTTGGTTGGGTGAGAGAAGAAGACTAAACGGCATACCAACATGGCGGGGAGGTGAATGAGGCAAGGGTGGCTAAGGTATGTACTCACAAATTTCCTTTACAGCACGACAACCTTGGAGAGCCTACCAGCCCATGGCCATATCTGCCGCCTACATCTACATGGTCCACTCTGAAGGAAAGCTCTGTGCTCACTCTAACCAAACCAGGAACTGTGGTTTAAAAGTGAAACTTGTCCATTCACGTGCTCAACTGTGACAACAAGAGACATTTGGCCAGTGGCGGCTGCCTCTGAACGGGGGTGGGGGAGAGGGGGATGAAAAAAAATAAATAAATAAACTTACCTGTCAACGCCGCCGCCTCTCCTCCATCCTTAGTCTCTGCACTGGCAGCACAGGAAACACCCAGTCTCCCAGACTTTCCCAGCCAATCACGATGCTGCATAAGCAGCGTTGTGATTGGTCTGAGCAGCCTATTTGGCCACTCAGGCAGTGCCTGGGAGCTTGGGCATGTTCTCTACCGGGCTGTGCAACACAGCGAGGTGGAGAACATGCTAAGTGCGCATGACGGTTTGGCCGGCCCAAGAGAGTGCAAACCACTCCTCCTCCCTCTGACGGCAGCGAGCCCAGCCCCACCCCACCCTAACCTGCCTTTGAGTCGCACAGAAAAAGAAAATTATATTAACCCCTTCGCTGCTAGGCCTTTTCCCCCCCTGGGTAGTGCGCGCTTAGGCCCCTGTAACTTTTTGACCACATAAGGCATGGGTACTCACAAACTTTCTCTCGGGGGCCAAATTTACAGTGTGGTTTGTGGCCGAGGGCCGCACCGGTGGGGGCGGGGTCTGTGGGGATGGGGGCGGGGCTAGAGCAAAAAAAATAACTATGACCATGAGGTTGAACACAGGCCCCTGCAGCGGACGCCTTTGTCCACTGAGCCACCAGACCCGGCATACACACATCTCTCTCTATCTATCTATCTCTCTCTCTCTCGCTCTGTCTCCTTCCCTCTCTCTATCTCTCCCTCCCTCTCTCTCTCTCCGTCTCCCTCCCTCTCTCTCCGTCTCCCTCCCTCTCTCTCTCTCTCTCCCTCCCTCTCTCTCTCTATCTCTCTCTCCCTCTCCCTCTCTCTCTCTATCTCTCTCTCTCTCTCCCTCCCTCTCTCTCTCTCACTCTCTCTCTCCCTCCCTCTCTCTCCCTCCCTCTCTCACTCACTCTTTCTGTCTCCCTCTCTCTCTTTCTGTCTTCCTCTCTCTGTCTCCCTCCCTCTCTGTCTCCCTCCCTCTCTCTCTCTCCCTCCCTCTCTCTCTCCCCCTCCCTCTCTCTGTCTCCCTCCCTCTGTCTGTCTCCCTCCCTCTGTCTCCCTCTATCTGTCTCCCTCCCTCTGTCTGTCGCCCTCCTCCCTGTCTGTCTCCCTCTGTCTGTCGCCCTCCTCCCTCTCTCTGTCTCCCTCTCTCTGTCTCCCTCTCTCTGTCTCCCTCCCTCTGTCTCCCTCCCTCTGTCTCCCTCCCTCTGTCTCCCTCCCTCTCTGTCTCCCTCCCTCTCTGTCTCCCTCCCTCTCTGTCTCCCTCCCTCTCTGTCTCCCTCTCTCTCTGTCTCCCTCCCTCTCTCTGTCTCCCTCCCTCTCTCTCTGTCTCCCTCCCTCTAGCTCTGTCTCCCTCCCTCCCCCTCTCTCTGTCTGTCTCCCTCCCTCCCCCTCTCTCTGTCTGTCTCCCTCCCTCCCCCTCTCTCTGTCTGTCTCCCTCCCTCTGTCTCCCTCCCTCTGTCTCCCTCCCTCTGTCTCCCTCCCTCTGTCTCCCTCCCTCTGTCTCCCTCTGTTTCCCTCTCTGTCTCCCCCTCTCTGTCTCCCCCTCTCTGTCTCCCCCTCTCTGTCTCCCCCTCTCTGTCTCCCTCTGTCTGTCTCCCTCTGTCTGTCTCCCTCTCTCTTCCCCTGACTCTCTCCCTCTGCCTCCCTCTGTCTTCCCCTGACTCTCTCCCTCTGCCTCCCTCTGTCTTCCCCTGACTCTCTCCCTCTGCCTCCCTCTGTCTCCCTCTCTCTCTGTCTCCCTCTCTCTGGCTCCCTCCCTCCCTCTGTCTGTCTCCCTCCCTCTGTCACGTCACCCCGCGTGTGTGTCAGCCCAGGCTGAGACAGCTTCCCGGGCGCACACACAGCCGCACCCGAGTGCTTCACAGCCTCAGGTCTTTAAAAGACCATTCACTTGTTAATGAGGCTTTGTTGTATTTCACCTCTTCTTAGCGCCCCTGCATGGAGATGCAGGGCGCTAAGAAGAGGTGAAATACAACAAAGCCTCATTAACAAGTGAATGGTTTTTAAAGAATCGCCCGGCCCCCATAGAGCGCTGCTGCAACCGGCGGTGTTTGCTGGCACTTAAAAAAAAAAAAAGAAGAAAAAACACAGGTAGGATATATCTGCAAGGTCCGCGGGCTGCCAAGGAAGGCTTGCCGGGCCGCCGGCGGCCCGCGGGCCGTACTATGAGTACCCGTGACATAAGGTATCCACGCCAAATTTGCGTCCTTTTTTTCTAACATCATGGGGATTGTAAAGGTACCCAGGGTTTGTGGATTGCCCTGGAGGGGACCCAGAAATTAGCCAAAATACAGCAAAATTTTGTTTTTTGGGGGAAAAATGCGAAAAAGGGCTACAGATGAAAGCGTCTTGTTTTTTCCCTGCAAATGGCATCAAAAAGGGGTTGTGGTGCTGAAATCACCATCTTCCCAGCTTTCAGGGACAAGCAGACTTTTGTCAGAAAACCAACTTTTTTTACACAGTTTTGGCATTTTTCTGGGACATAGCCTATTTTTGCTATTTTTTGTGCTTTCAACCTCCTTCCAGTTAATGGTAGAAATGGGTATGAAACCAATAATGGATCCTGGAAAGCCATACATTTCTGAAAAGTAGACAAAATTCTGAATTCAGCAAGGGGTCATTTGTGTAGATCCTTAAAGTTTTCCTTATAGAAACTAACAGTTAAATAAAGGAAAAATTGAAAATTAGTTGAAAAAAACAGCCATTTGTGTCAACGTTTTCACTTGTAACTTCTTCTAATTATGACAGCTATTTGAAAGCAATATACCGTTATATCCGCTGGACATTTCTGGTTGTGGGGATATATAGGACTTGTAGGTTCACCAAGAACCCGACGAACCCAGAGCCAATAACTGAGCAGCATCTTGCAATGGTTTTTTATTATGTACCGGGTATATAGCAATTATTTTGGGAAAATGTATACATGGAAAAATTGTTATGATAGACACCTATGTATTTCTGAAATGGGAACAAAATGTAGATTTTAGAAACAGTAGATATTTGCACATTTCCGAAATTGGGAGTACCCATACTAGCATGAGAATTATAGGTCCTTTTTCAAAATGACTTATTTTTTACACATTGTCTTTCATTTGGAAGGCATAAATGCATCGAAAGTCAATAGGTAATAACAGTTGCTCTACAATTCTGTGTTACCCTAAGTCTCCCGATAAAAATGGTACCTCACTTGTGTGGGTAGGCCTAGTGCCCGCGACAGGAAGCAGCGCAAAACGCAACATGGACGCACCACATTTTCACAGTGAAAAATGACCCTTTTTTTGCAAAGTGCCTAGCTGTAGTTTTTTAAACCTAGCTCTGCCGGCACTTAGGGAAACCTAGCAAACCTATACATTTTTGAAAAGTAGATACCCAGGGGAATCCAGGATGGGGTGACTTGACTGGCTCTCACCAGGTTCTGTTACCCAGAATCCCTTGCAAACCTAAAAAATTGGCAAAAAAAACATATTTTCCTCACTTTTCTGTGGTGGAAAGTTCTGGAATCTGCGTGGATCCACAAAATTCCACCCACCTCGCGTTCCCCAAGGTCTTCCGAAAAAAATGGTACTTCACTTGTGTGGGTAGGCCTAGTGCCCGTGACAGGAAGCAGCGCAAAACGCAACGTGGACGCACCACATTTTCACAGTGAAAAATGACCCTTTTTTTGCAAAGTGCCTAGCTGTAGTTTTCGAACCCTAGCTCTGCCGGCACTTAGGGAAACCTAGCAAACCTATACATTTTTGAAATGTAGACACCCAGGGGAATCCAGGATGGGGTGTCTTGACTGGCTCTCACCAGGTTCTGTTACCCAGAATCCCTTGCAAACCTAAAAAAGTGGGAAAAAACCCACATTTTCCTCACTTTTCTTTGGTGGAAAGTTCTGGAATCTGCATGGATCCACAAAATTCCACCCACCCCGCGTTCCCCAAGGTCTTCCAAAAAAAATGGTACCTCACTTGTGTGGGTAGGCCTAGTGCCCGCGACAGGAAGCAGCGTAAAACGCAACGTGGACACACCACATTTTCACAGTGAAAAATGACCCTTTTTTTGCAAAGTGCCTAGCTGTAGTTTTTGAACCCTAGCTCTGCCGGCACTTAGGGAAACCTAGCAAACCTATACATTTTTAAAAAGTAGACACCCAGGAGAATCCAGGATGGGGTGACTTGACTGGCTCTCACCAGGTTCTGTTATCCAGAATCCCTTGCAAACCTAAAAAATTGGCAAAAAAAACACATTTTCCTCACTTTTCTGTGGTGGAAAGTTGTGGAATCTGCGTGGATCCACAAAATTCCACCCACCCCGCATTCCCCAAGGTCTTCCCAAAAAAATGGTGCCTCACTCGGGTGGGAGGCCCAAGTACCCGCGACAGGCAAGGGCCCACAACGTATTGAGGCGACCTCAAAATGGCCTATCACAAAACAACCTGGTTTTGCAAGGGGGTCCCATGACGTTTAGGCCCGGGCTCGGCGGCCACCTAGGAAACCTACCAAACCCACACATTCCTGAAAAGTAGACACCCGGGGATTCCAGGGAGGTATGGCTTGCGTGGATCCCCCAACGTTTTCTTGCCAGAATCCCCTGCAAACCTGACATTTTACTGAAAAAATCCCTTTCTTCACACATTTTTGTGTGGTAAAGTTGTGGCATCACGGGGCTGACACAAATTTCCTACCATCCAGCGTTCCCCAGGTCTCCCGATAAAAATGGTGCCTCACTCGGGTGGGAGGCCCAAGTACCCGCGACAGGCAAGGGCCCACAACGTATTGAGGCGACATCAAAATTGCCTATCACAAAATGTTTTGGGCCCTTGCCTGTCGCGGGTACTTGGGCCTCCCACCCGAGTGAGGCACCATTTTTATTGGGAGACCTGGGGGAATGCTGGGTGGTAGGAAATTTGTGTCAGCCCCGTGATGCCACAACTTTACCACACAAAAATGTGTGAAAAAAGTGATTTTTTTTCAGCCAAATTTCAGGTTTGAAGGGGATTCTGGGCAAGAAAACGTTGGGGGATCCACGCAAGCCATACCTCCCTGGAATCCCCTGGTGTCTACTTTTCAGAAATGTGTGGGTTTGGTAGGTTTCCCTAGGTGGCCGCGAGCCCGAGCCAAAACGTCATGGGACCCCCTTGCAAAACCAGGTCGATTTGTGATAGGCCATTTTGAGGTCGCCTCAATACGTTGTGGGCCCTTGCCTGTCACGGGTACTTGGGCCTCCCACCCGAGTGAGGCACCATTTTTATCGGGAGACCTGAAGGAACGCTGGGTGGTAGGAAATTTGTGTCAGCCCCGTGATGCCACAACTTTACCACACAAAAATGTTTGAAAAAAGTGATTTTTTCAGCCAAATTTCAGGTTTGCAGGGGATTCTGGGTAAGAAAACGTTGGTGGATCCACACAAGCCATACCTCCCTGGAATCCCCCGGGTGTCTGCTTTTCAGAAATGTGTGGGTTTGGTAGGTTTCCCTATGTGGCCGCCGAGCCCCGGGCCAAAAAGTCATGGGACCCCCATTGCAAAACCAGGTCGTTTTGTGATAGGCAATTTTGATGTTGCCTCAATACGTTTTGGGCCCTTGCCTGTCGCGCGTACTTGGACCTCCCACCCGAGTGATGCACCATTTTTATCAGGAGACCTGGGGGAACGCTGGGTGGTAGGAAATTTGTGTCAGCCCGGTGATGCCACAACTTTCCCACACAAAAATGTGTGAAAAAGGTGAATTTGTTCAGCAAAATGTCAGGTTTGCAGGGGATTCTGGGTAGGAAAACGTTGGGGGACCCACGCAAGCCATACCTCGCTGGACTCCCCCGAGTGTCTAGTTTTCAGAAATGTGTGGGTTTGGTAGGTTTCCTAAGATGGCCGCCGAGCCCAGGGCCAAAAACCTCACTGGTGTGGGTGGTTCAAGTACCCGCAACAGGCAAGAGCCCAAAACGTATTGAGGAGACATCAAAATTACCTATCACAAAACAACCTGGTTTTGCAAGGGGGGTCCCATGAGTTTTTGGCCCTGGGCTCGGTGGCCATCTAGGGAAACCTACCAAACCCACACATTTCTGAAAACTAGACACCCGGGGGAGTCCAGCGAGGAATGGCTTGCGTGGGTCCCCTAACGTTTTCCTACCCAGAATCCCCTGCAAACCTCAAATTGAGCTGAAAAAATCACTTTTTCTCAAATTTCTGTGTGGGAAAGTTCTGGAATCTACGTGGATCCACAAATTTCCTCCCACCCAGCGTTCCCCGGGTCTCCTGATAAAAATGATACCTCACTCGCGTGGGTGGGTCAAGTACCCGCGACAGAAAAGGGCCCAAAACCTATTGAGGCGACATCAAAATTACCTATCACAAAACAACCTAGTTTTGCAAGAGGGGTCACCTGGGTTTTTGTCCCCGGGCTCGGCGGCCATCTTGGGAAACTACCAAACCCAAACATTTCTGAAAGCTAGACACCCGGGGAGTCCAGCGAGGTATGGCTTGCGTGGGTCCCACAACGTTTTCCTACCCAGAATCCCCTGCAAACCTCAAATTTAGCTGAAAAAATTACTTTTTCCATACATTTTTGCGTGGGATCACCGTGCCGGCACAAATGTCCTACCACCCAGCGTTCCCCTTGTTCTCCCGAGTAAAATGATACCTCACTTGTGTGGGTGGGCCAAAGGCCTGTGACTGGGAAGAGCCCAAAACATAGGGATTTAGGGTATAGCACCGAGAATTCTAAGCGCTACATTTTTTTAAAAATACGTTTTTAGCCAGTTCTGCTTTGGACACCCACACAAGTGAGGTATCATTTTACTCGGGGGAACAAGGGCAACGCTGGGTGGTAGGACATTTGTGCCAGCACGGTGATTCCACGCAAAAATATGTGGAAAATATGTTTTTTTTCAGCTAAATTTGAGGGTTGCAGGGGATTCTGGGTAGGGAAACGTTGGGGGATCCACGCAAGCCAAACCTCATTGGACTCCCCAGGGTGTCTAGTTTTCAGAAACGTGTGGGATTGGTAGGTTTCCCTAGATGGCGGCGAGCCCGGGGCCAAAAAACCAGGTGCCCCCCCCAAAACCAGGTAGTTTTGTTATAGGTAATTTTGAAGTCTCCACAATATGATTTGGGCCATTTCCTGTTTCAGCCACTATGCCTACCCACACAACTGAGGTACCATTTTTATCGGGAGCCCTCGGGGAACGCAGGGTGGTAGGAGATTTGTGGATCCACCGAGATTCCAGAACTTTCCCACACAGAAATTTGAGAAAAACGTGATTTTTTTCAGCTAAATTTGAGGTTTGCAGGGGATTCTGGGTAAGAAAATTTTGGAGGACCCACGCAAGCCATACCTCGCTGGACTCCTCCGCGTGTCTAGTTTTCAGAAATGTGTGGGTTGGGTAGGTTTCCCTAGATGGCCGTCGAGCCCGGGGCCAAAAACTCATGGGACTCCCCCTTGCAAAACCAGGTTGGTTTGTGATAGGTAATTTTGATGTCGCCTCAATAGGTTTTGGGCCCTTGCCTGTCGCAGGTAATTGACCCATCCACACAAGTGAGGTACCATTTTTCATGGAAGACTTTGGGGGACGCGGAGTGGGTGGAATTTTGTACATCCACGCAGATTCCAGAACTTTCCACCACAGAAATGTGAGGAAAATGTGTTTTTTTGGACATATTTTTAGGTTTGCAAGGGATTCTGGGTAACAGATTCTGGTGAGAGCCAGTCAAGTCACCCCATCCTGGATTCCCCTGGGTGTCTAGTTTTCAAAAATGTATAGGTTTGCTAGGTTTCCCTAGGTGCTGGCAGTGTTAGGGTTCAAAATTTACAGCTAGGCACTTTGCAAAAAAAGGGTCCGTTTTCACTGTGAAAATGTGGTGTGTCCATGTTGCGTTTGGGCCGTTTCCTGTCGCGGGCACTAGGCCTACCCACACATGAGGTGCCATTTTTCTCTGAAGACTTTGGGGAACGCAGGATGGGTGGAAATTTGTGGATCCACGCAGATTCCAGAACTTTCCACCACAGAATGTGAGGAAAATGTGTTTTTTTGGACAAATGTTTAGGTTTGGAAGGGATTCTGGGTAACAGAACCTGGTGAGAGCCAGTCAAGTCAGCCCATCCTGGATTCCCCTGGGTGTCTAGTTTTAAAAAATGTATAGGTTTGCTAGGTTTCCCTAGGTGCCGGCAGAGCTAGGAACCAAATTCAACAGGTAGGCACATTCCGAAAAAAGTCAGTGCCTAGTGGGCTTTCTGCCGCCCTGGGGAGGGGGAAATCAGGGGCTATTGCCCCGATATGCCCCCGAGGGGGGCAGAAAGACTGTGGCTATTCTTTTGGGGGTCGGGGCATTGGGATGCCCATTCTGGTCAGCCCCCACCCCTGCGTATAAAAAAGCCAGCATAATCGCTGGCACATAGTGGGCTTTCTGCCCCCCGGGGGGCAGATCAGGGGCTACTGCCCCATCTGCCTCCTGGGAGGGGCAGAAAGACAGTGGCATCTTTTTAGGGGTGGGTGGGGGCATTGGCATGTCCAGTCTTGGCAGCCCCCACCCCGAACTTTGTAAAAAAAAAATCCCTGGTGGCTAGTGGGCTTTCTGCCCCCCTGGGGGGTGCAGATAAGGTTCTATTGCCCCATCTGCCTCCCAGGGGGGGGCAGAAAGACTAGCATTTTTTTTGGGGTGGGGGCATTGACATGCCCATTCTGGGCAGCCCCCACCCCTACCTATATAAAAAAAAAAAATCCCTGGCGCTTAGTGGGCTTTCTGCCCCCTCCCCGGGGGGGGGGGCAGATCAGGGGCTATTGCCCCCATCTGCCTCCTGGGGGGGCAGAAAGTCATTTTTTTTCTTTGGGGGGTAGGGTGGGGGCATTTGCATGCCCATTCTGGGCAGCCCCCACCCCAGGCCTATAAAAAAAATAATCCCTGGCATCTAGGGTGTTTCTGAACCCCCGGGGGGGCAGAAAGACTGGAATTTCGTGGGGGGATGGGTGGGGGCATTGGCATGCCCATCTTGGGCAACCCCCACCCATAAATTTATCAAGGGGAAAAAAAACCCTGGTGTCTAGTGGGCTTTCTGCCCCCCAGGAGGGGCAGAAAGACTGTACCTTTGCGTCGGGGGTGGGGGCATTGGCATGCCCATATTGGGCAGCCCCTACCCCAGATTATAATTTAAAAAAGAAATCCCTGGTATCTAGTGGGCTTTCTGCCCCCCTGAGGGGGCAGATTGGGGGCTACTGCCCCCATCTGCCCCCCAGGAGGGGCAGAAAGACTGTACCTTTGCGGCGGGGGGTGGGGGCATTGGCATGCCCATATTGGGCAGCCCCCACCCCTAACTATAATTGTTTTTAAAATCCCTGGTATCTAGAGGGCTTTCTGCCCCCCCGGGGGGGCAGAAAGACTAATTTTGTGGCCGGGGGGGTGGGGGCATCGGCATGCCCGTTTTGGGCAGCCCCCACCCCTAATGAATATCCCATTAAAAATACCTGGTGTCTAGTGGGCTTTCTACCCCCCCCGGGGGGGCAGAAAGACTAATTATGCCAAAATGTTTATGGGGGAGCAAAGGCCCTTGCCCAAGGGGCCGCTCCCCCCTCCCTGGTGCCTGGTGGGTGGATTCCTTCTTGGGGATCGCACTCCTGGGGTGATCCCCAAGCAGGGATCCACTAGGGATTCTCCCCTTTCCAACGATACCTCTCCTGAGTTTCTACGTGCTCAGGGGGCTGAGATAGCCCCCTGAGCACGTAGAAACTGAAACTGAAATGAGCCTCTTGGCTCATTTCAGTTTCGGTTTCACTGAAATGACATCAGCGCGACGTGCGCGCCGATCGTCATTCCAGGGAAACCAGGGGGAGGGGGCCTCGGGAGCTGGGGAAGCTCTTCCCCAGCTCCCGAGAATTTAGGGGAGAAAAGGGAATCCCTCTGGTGCCCGCACCAGAGGGATTTCCGATGCTGGGGGTCATGGCGTGCTGGACTCGTCATGAGCACACGACCACTGTGTGCCATGACGAGTCCAGCTCATCATGAGCATGGAAGGGGTTAATAACGTCTTGTTATCATCATTTTATTTTTATTTTTTTCTCAAAGAGCAGTGGGGCGAAGGTCCTCTGCCTTAGCGGCAGAGCAGGCACTGCATTGGGCCCTATTCACAAGGTATATTTACACATGTAGATTTACTCATGTAGCTCTATACCTGAACCTAGATGTAAATCTGCACTTTTTCATGATTCATCAGTTCTGAGTGTAGATTTACACCTAAGTGCAGACTTACATGTTACCCTAAAATCAGGGGGCGGAGACATCTAAGGCAGCATTTACGAGTAAAGTTACTGCTAATAACTTTTTGCATCTTGGTGGAGAACTTCCTATTTGCAAAGTATAGAAAAACATAATGCAATTTATTAATTCTTAAAATAAAAAAATAATTTAAAATATATTTTATTAACCTATAACTAATAAAATACAAATATACAGCTCACTGGCTCATAAAATTAAATGTTTATTAATGAATGAATTAAAATATAATAATTTAATTTATAAATGTTATTTTTACTCAACATTCAAAGGAAACATCCCTATCATTTTAATTTTTAATTAATTGTCGTGTTTAGTATTTATTTACATTTTTATTAAAAGTGTACAAGTTTAATTTAATTATTTATAAAAATTAGTTAATTATTAAATGTTGAAATTATAAAATATATAATTTTTAACTGAATCTAACTTTTTAACTTTACAATAATTGTATTTATTGTATATTTTTTGTATTTTAAAAAATTGTATTAATTTAATATTATTTCCTATTGGATGTTAAATTTTCCTATTAGGTGTTATATTAAGTCCCTGCCTCCATTATTTTCTGTGCAACTGAGTTGCAGAACCTGTGAGTAACCATATATGGTGCTAGACTTACCCCAGGGTGGGCGGGAGTAAATTGCTACTGTTTTGTGACCATTTGGGCTATAATAATTTTATAAGTGTAGTTTGTGATCTCAACCCTTTTGTGGGTGGGCTTTTGTATTAACATGTCTTTCCCTAAACCCCTCATTATGCTCCCAAACCCCCTTACTTCTCCTCTGTAAACTCTCTCCATTTTCCAGCCACTCCCCCTTGTCCCTCTGCACTTAAACCGAAATGGAAGCCTTACATGAGCGGAGATCCCCCTGACTTTTGCCAAAATATCCATTTAGAAATGATAGGAGAGGCACAGGTGGAGGTCTCTGCACTTAGGTTATTGAATAATATCTTGTAGTAAGCCAGTAGTACTATTGTAGTCTTACTTTACACACTACCTCTACCTCTGCATCTAAAAACTCAAAAGAGCCTAACTCTTTATTGGAAATCACTTAAAACCTGGCTGTTTTCAAACCCCTAGGTCCAACATGTGTTGACAACACGCCCAAACCTATTGAAATTATTTGCAGTCTAGCTCTTTCACTGTTCTCTAGTGCCAAGACGCCTATGGACATTTGCGCGCTTTATAAAAGTTTCATTCATTCATTGAGCCAGAGTTAGTCGCATGACCTGAAGCCTATGTAGCTTACAGGCTGCATGTAAGTCTCCTAGAGAGGGAGACCACTTCATCAGTGAAGGACCAAGTAGAGTAGGCCAGAGTGAAACAGTTAATATTCTAAGAAGGCACTGGTAGGTGCAACTGTAGCTCCAACTTCAGATATGGAGGTGGGTGAGTACACAGTCTCTATGGGGAAAGAGATGGAGTGTGACCAGAATAGGGCGCATGCAATAGGTAGGTGCAGTTGTGGCAATGCATCAAACACAACCTTAATGGAAGACTGCCGCTAGCACAGAAATTGAAGCAATCAACAATCTGTCTAAACATGTGAAACCATGAAACTTAGGGGCATATTTACAATAAAGTGGCGAAGCATGTTGTTAAGCCAAGAAGGCTAACGACACGCTTTGTCACTTTAGAAACGCAGGGCTGCACCATATTTAATAGAATATGGTGCAGCCCTTCGTTTCCCCCTGCGCTGGCGCTAACTTTAGCTGCCTAGGGCCAATGCAGGCACCCTTGCACCATAGTGCAAGGGTGCCTGTGTTGAGGGGAAGATTGTTTATGTGCAGGGAGGTACCCCTTCCTGCACATAAACAATCTTTAAATGCCGATTTGTAACTTCTATGTGTGCTGCTTAATGCAGCACACATAGAAGTTGCAAAACAGCATTTTATTAAAATGATTGTTTATGTGCAGGAAGGGGGGCCTTCCTGTACATAAACAATCATAGGCAATTTGCTGTTTCTATGTGTGCTGCACAAGGAGGCACACATGGAAATAGCAAAAACGAGGAGAAATAAAGCATTTCTCCTCGTTCCGCCTGTTTAAGACCAGGTTTTCCCTGGTCCTAATTTTGGCGCTGCCTCCTATTTACACTGCCCTTGTAAATAAGAGGTAATGTCAAAATCAATGGGTGTTGCGGTGGAAGGCCCACCACAACACCCATTGCCCTCCCCTTTCACGCTAAGTATAGCGTGAAAGGGTGCCTTATTTACAAGGCAGCGTTAAGCCACGTTAAGTGGCTTAACGCTGCCTTGTAAATAAAGCAAGGCCCCTATCGCCATCACAACGTCACTGAAAGTGACGTTGTGGTGGCGATAGGGGCTTGTAAATATGTCCCTTAATTGCACCCCTTCATTCACTATCCTTAGGAGGAAAGCAATGATCATTCTCAAAACTTCCCCTGTCTCTCAATATCCTTACTGCAGTATGTTTCTACTTGTTTTTCTGCAGTAGAATCTTGGATGATAACTCATTTACTTAAACTCAATCCTAAAATGGTGAAGATCATTTTCTTTTCTGTATGTTCTTTTACACCTTTCCCTTCATCTGATATTCTCTCCCCTCTAACTCAGATCTCTGATAGCCCTCCAGACGTAATCTTGTCTTTCTGTTCAACTCATCTCTTAATTTTACTCTAGTATTTCTGCTGTCACTAAAATTTGTCACTTTCACCTTATTGATATTCAGAAGATCAAATCTGTCCTTCTCAGTTATGAAACCACTCATACGATTGTAGATTTCCCCGTAGCTTTACTAGTATTGTTCACTTTATGTGACCTTCCTAAATACTTAACTGATTCGTTTCAAGTTCATCAAAATCCCAGTATTCATCTTCTTTATTCTCTCCCACCCCAAGTTCACATATCTCACAATGTAGCTCTGAACCTTTCTACGTTGAATCCAAAATGTTGATTCCTATATGTTGTTAAGTGTCTACCTTCACTGACTCCATCTTACCTGTTTCCCCTTGTTTTCTCTGTATACTTCACTGCACTACACTTCTTTGTATCTTCTAGCTGTGCCCTATCCTACCTGTCCGCCATCTTGATTTGATTCTTTTTCATTATTAGTGCCAAATCTATGGGATTCATTTCCAGTTTCTCTGAGATCATCCCCTTCGCTTTCTACATCAAGAAACTACTAAGAGGACGGTTTATATCATCATGGAACTGGAATGCGTTTATGATTTGTGTATCCTCTTGTGTACTTTGTACAGCCCTTTGGGCTAAAGCCCTAAAGCAAATACATAAATGAACAAACAAATAAATAAATATATATTGCGACAAGCAAACAGTTTTTATTTGCACTGTCACAACAGAACCAATTAACTCCTGAAGTTGTTCAGTTATGGCCCTTGGTGAAGGTGATATGGATGAGAGGCGGAGGAGGGCATAGGGTTCAACCTCCCTGCAGCTGAATAGTATGCAGTGGCAATTATTTTATTGTGGCCCCATGGATATATTGTCGGTTCGGGGCACCTTTCTGACATCTGGGCTTGGGTAGGATCTATACCCCCAAGCTTACAAAAGAGCAGAACACTACATAAATATTAGCAAAGTCCATAAAATCACTTAATACATCAAATACTTAATGCTGCGCTTGCCATGTGAACACCAACAGCTACAGAAGGCCGGAAGCCCCCTCTGTGGTTTTCGGTATTCTGGCCCTGCAGGCCCAAGAATTAACAAAGCCATGAAGATCCTGTCACATAATACCAGGAAACCTCAAAGGAAGGGCCCTAGAGAAGAAACACGCAAACAATTCAACCAAACCCAGCTTACCGCATAACGCTTTAAAATAGAAGTGAGAACACAAGGAAAGATCGGTCTAAAAGCAGCATGCTGGAAGCCAAGCAATATTTTCAGCCTCCGCAACACAAGAAATGTTTGTTGGTGAAACAAAGAGTGTTTGATCAGTCAAGCCATGAAGTGGAATGGAAGACCAATTGAGCAAAGAGCTGGATGACAAAGTCCATTCAGTGTACACACACACAGGGGTATATTTACAAGGGGATAGCACCGCCAGAACGTCCCTTTTAGCGACGTTCCAGTGGCGCTATGCTCTTCTCCATATTTATAAAGCTGCGCTTAGTCACTTTTTGTGGCTTAACGCCGCCTTGTAAATACGGCCTCTTTACAGGCATCACTTTGCGTGAAAGGAGCGTGCAATGGGTATTCCACCCCAACACCCATTGCTTTTTGATGCTGCTCTAGATTTACAAGGATGTGTAAATCTGAAGAAGCATCAGAAACCAACACCATGCAATAGCAGGCTTTAGAATGGCGAAACGAGGAGAAATACTTTTATTTCTACTCGTTTTTGCTTTTTCTACATAGAAATTGCAAAACACCATTAATGATTGTTTATGTGCAAGAAGGTGTCCCTTCCTGCACATAAACAACCATTAAATAATGACAATTTGCTACTTCTATGTGTGCCGCATTCTGCAGCACACTTAGAAGTAACAAATAGCCATTATTGATTGTTTATGTGCAGGAAGGGACACCTTCCTGCACATAAACAATCATTCCCTGCAACCCGGGCACCCTTGCACTATGGTGCAAGGGTGCCTGCATTGGCGCTTGGAAGCTAATTTTAGCGCCACCGCTAGGAAAAACACAGAGGTGCGCTGTATTTTCGTAAATACGGACAATCCCTGCAGTTTAGAAATGTCAGAGCGCAGAGCTGCCAAATTTGGCGCAGCTATGCGCTCCAACATTTCCTTGTAAAGATGCCCCTAAGATTGCAAAGTCAGTCGATGATGTCTGTAAGACATACCCACTAACACATTCCTAAGATTACATTTCCGGACAACACGCCCAACTTCTCAAGAAGGCTGTTCTAGAAATGCTTCCATTTTAATATTTCAGCCTCTTTCCTGCTTGTTTCACACCACCCGTCAGTTCCTGGTTGCAGGCTTCTGTCCTTCAGAGTGGCATCACTGTGCTTCCTGACGCTCTGCTAAACGTTGGGAGGAGCTTAGGAGTCACAACAGAGGATTGGTCTTTTCTGATGTCAGGCCTGACCCCTGGTGACTCACGCTGCCTACCCTACACTGATTCGCGGGCGGCATGTCCGTTATAAATGCAGTCTAAGGGCAAGCCCGACTGGGCCCATCCAGGCCTCTATGGAGACATGTGCCAGGCATGATGTCACTAGTTATTTAGTCATGCTGTACAAGCCTGTGCAACTATGGAAAGTAGGGGCCCAGAACTGCAATTCCATTATATGTTTAGGACCAAGTTACTCGAAAATGATTGATACTCTTCTTAGCCACACACTTCCTGTCCAAAAATATAATCAGGAGCCAATTATATCAAGATGCTGGTCTAAACCAGCAGGCTTTACTGCACTGTCTGCTTCTCTCATTAAAATATTCCTTTCTCAATGTAGGCTCGCTTTCAAAAGACAGCAATACATTTTTTGATTTTTTTGGGGAGTCTAAATTGGATGTGTGATATATATAGCCAAACAACCTATACCCCAATTGCCATGCTTAATATTCTGGCCTCTGTTTCATGTTCCTAAAGACCAGGGTTGGCGTCTCCATTAAGGCGGAGGAGCGTCGCTCACTAAAAAAGTTCCCCCAGAGATGGAAAAATAAAATGGTAATAAAGTTCATTTATTACCATTTATTTTTTCAAAACCCCGTCCCGAGCTGAGCATCAGGACTGGGGAGGGACTTTCTGATTTCTGCTGCTGCCAGGCAGGCAGCAACAGAAAGCAGTGATGGGCACGGCACTTTAAGTTCAAAGTGCGACTGTCTTTTTGGCTGGCCGTCTTGCGTCGGCCAGCCAGACACTCACATTTTAAACATCACTAATACAGCTGTCTTAGACCGCTGAGTTAGAGACAGCATAGGGCTCTAGTGTCCTCGGGAGTGCCAAAGGAGGCTGCTCCCTCAAATCCTGGTGCTGCTTTCATGCTGCATGAGAGCAGCGCCAGGATTGGTTAGTGCATTTTCCTGGGTCCTGCTGGTGCCTGCATGCCTGGAGAAGACCAGAGCGAAGAGGACGTCGCTTCAGGAAGGTAAGTGGAATTATTTTTTTTTTAACTTATTTTTAACTTTTATTTTTGTCCCCCTCACCGCCCTCCATGTCCTCCTTACATGCCAGCCGCCACTGCTAAACACTCAAAAACTACTTGGCTTAAGAGGATGTCCAGTGTTCATCATTGATACGTTACGTATAGGGGCCACATTTGTTTCTTAGGGGCCCATGATGGTGCTGCCTAATGCTGTGGTTGCGAAATACCAGGGCAACCTAGTTTTGATTCCACCTCATGCCTATATCTTCTACCACCCTACAATTTCTGTCTCTTTATGTCACTTTTGCAGATTCTTTTTGATCCTTGCTTTCTTCCTTTGTGAATGTTTTCCTTTCCTTCTCTTCTTCTGTTTCCTACTTCAGTCTTTTTTTCTGTTGCTGTGGGTCAAAGCCTGATGACGAAAAGGGAGTCCTGATCCGCAAACAAGAAATGCTTATCACCTGCAACCACTGACAAAATGGATTCACCTGTGACTATCGCTTATGAAGGAATTAGTGACACTACATCAGGAGAAAATGGCAGTAGCCCTCCCACAATGCACATTATCACCAAATCAATCTGAACTAGTTATACTCACCTATCACCCTCGCTCTCCAGGCTCCTCCTTCTTGAACAGTGCTCTTAACACTAGAGCTGTTTTCCCATCAGCTGCACCCAATTAAAGGTACTAGGAGATTTCACTGTCTGATTCATCTTGTCCCAAACGCACACCAGAAAAAGATTTCATTAAGGCATGCTTCCTATCAACTAGATTGCCAAACCCACCCACTCGATCTCATTTTCAAGCAAACAGCATCTTAACGCAACAAGTTTTTCCTCTACCTTGTACTGGCCATATGGCCATCCACTGTTATCAAATCAATGGGGAAGGTTATCAAGTCAACTGTCAAAAGAGATAGAGGAGGAGAAAAAAAAAGATGGACGAATATAAGGAAGGGAATCCTACAACTATTTCTTGTTGCCCTCACACACCACTAGGGATGTCATGCTTCATTATTGGGCATTGCTCCTCATCAAGCAGGCACTGCAATGCCCTACGGGCCCCACAAAGGGTCGCTTTAGCAGAGATCTTCTGTTGTTTATGCCATATGATGAAGGGTGTAAGTATGAGGGCATCCTAAAAGTGTGGTTTGATTGTGTATATAGAAGTGAGGAAAATGAGATAAAACCGTCTACTAGATCCAAAAAAGTATTTTAATGTGAAGGTTCTCCTGGCTGGATTAAAAGACCAAAAAATGGTTGGGGCTAATGTGGGGTCGCATTGTGCCCAAGTAGCTCAAAATTTGCGGGTGTAGTGTAGTTAGGTCCACATGTTTCATGTCCAGCAGTCAAGAGCGAATCCATAACGCTTCTTCAGGACCAAACAAGAGAGGTGGTGAACCTACCCCACACCTGTACTGTGGTGTGTAGTGTAGGTATTCCATGAAGGTGAAATACCTGGTTCAAGGATAAAACAAGATTGTCCAACCCTATGAATCAATAAAAATCGTCCCAATGGTCGGAACAGAGGTTACCAAACAGCTGCTAAATGGTTCCTGCACGTGGAGTACGAAGGACCTACCCTCCTCTGCTCACCCGGATCCAGTGTAAAGCCCTTGACAATTTTAGACTAAATTCCCTTAATATCCTGCGATTTTGAGAGTAAACATGGGAAAAAGCTTAATACTGATACACTTCTGAAAAATGACATTTCGCTGCATCAAACATTTTTTAATTTCTTTTTACTCTCAAATTCCTATTGATTACCAACGTTTTATAGTTGGCAAGAATGATAAATATCATAACAATGTAATCACCACTTCCAACGCCTGATTCATAAAGTCATTTTTGGCCCAATTCATAAAGGTATTTTCGGCCACGTTCACAGCCAAAATGGCATGATTTATGCTTACTTGGTATTCCCAAAGACATACCTTAAAGGTTTAACTCCGTTTACTTTTGCTTATTTGTATGCTAGGACTGCATACTGAAGGAGCAAGGACTCACAATGAGACTTGTTCGGAAGAGATTCTCTCACAGTATTAATTAATTTGTACTAAAACCCTTGTAATGTCTTTATTAACAATGTGCAACACAACATATTTTATCTAGAAGATGCTTGCCTATATGTTTTCCACTAATAAGTAATCCTCGCTTAATCCAAAATGGCCGCTAAAACGCGGGAATTCTGCTGCGCTTGTGTCAACCATGTCACGTGGTTTGACGTCTTTCTTTGCTTGGAGGAAATCTTTTGCTTTTGCGCAGTGTGTGCTAAAATGGCTGCTTAATGTTCTCACATGCTAAAGTTTTCGCATGGCTGCAATTAATAATGTGGTATTTTAAAGCAACTAATGCGGGATAGACAGTCATAATTAAATGGGATTAGTGTAGGATTAGGAGGTATACAGTGAAAGCATTTATTTTTGATTTTAATATGTTTCTTCTTTGACTTTCTATTAGTTCGTATATTGGGCCTGGGTTGGCTAAACAGCAGCTCGAGAGTCATGAGACCCGCGCATGCGCTCTGAAAATAACAAAGCAAAACGATGAAGTCAACTTGGAGGACGTCCAAGGACATGACCCGCTGATCACCTTCTAAGTTCAACTGAATGTCCTGTGATATGACACATTTTGTATATATTTTGTATCAATATTGGTGTGAAACGGGTGGGAAATAAAGCAAATGTATTAATTGAGAGGGGCTGGATTCTAAAACAATGGGCTTAAGAAAATTAAACTAAATTGACATGGTGTGAGGATCAACCCCCTGTCCCTGTCCAATCAGAATTAGGGGGCCCATAATTTTGAAACAATAATGGGAGGTACATGGGCGTAGAAGGGTATAATAGATATAGAATTAGCTAATTAGTTAGCGCGCAGAGACACACAGAGAGACTGCTGCAGCGAAGAACAGCGTGCAGAAGAGAGAACAGATGCTGTTGCAGAACAGACAGAGACTGAATCGCTGTCCGAAGAGGTCGTGAGGTGGGGGGCGGCGAACTGTATTAGAGGAAGACGCGGAAGAACCACGAGGAGGAACAAAGTGACAGAACGGGAACGACGCAGGCGTCGTTGGTAGAGAGGTCATCTATCCTGTCCTGAATCCGGTCTGGAGGTCTTGGTCTTCATCCTATCTTGGGAACCCTATATCCAACTCCTTGGTTAAGGGGTTTGGTTTTCACACCTTTAGGTAACTATAAATACGTAATCTTTAGTTTGTACTGCTGTGTCTATCTTCTCCTTTCTGAGGGACCATCATTTGTGAATAATAGGTGATTTATATCAAGGGTGCTTCCTCCTTGAAATGCGATTAAGTTATGTGGTTTGTATTTTACTCTGCTAAATATTTTAGATAAACATTTAAAAACTTCTTGAGTCAGTGATTATTTCAGGTGTTTGATGAAATTATATTCTGTATGAACTCATATCAACCCCAGGTATCAAAGGTCCATTGGTAAGTCATTACTCTTCAATCAGAAAAGGTAATTGGTAGCAGGGATTTTGATAAAGAGTACAACTGACCCCACGAGCGGTGATTGCTAGCTAGCGTGAATGAATGGGCCCAGGTGAGTATTTTGTGTATGAATGCTTGTTGCTAGTAACCCGCTGTATCAGTTTTCTGGCTGTCAGAGGATGGTTATACTCTGTTAACTGGGTAATGAGAATTTTTTTTGAACTAACATCCGTTTTAAAAGTTTTGTTTTATGTTGTCTAGAAATCCCCGGGGAAACTGAATAGCGGATGGTAAGTGGAAACCATACTGCAGTGAGGTTATCTGTCAGGCAGAAATAGAAAGTTAAGCAGGGCTATCAGTACTTGTTAGGGACTCTGTGTGTGTGTGTGTGTGTGTGTGTGTGTGTGTGTGTGTGTGTGTGTGTGTGTGTGTGTGTGTGTGTGTGTGTGTGTGTGTGTGTGTGTGTGTGTGTGTGTGTGTGTGTGTGTGTGTGTGTGTGTGTGTGTGTGTGTGTGTGTGTGTGTGTGTGTGTGTGTGTGTGTGTGTGTGTGTGTGTGTGTGTGAGTGGCAGCAAAGGAATACGCTGGTGAAATTTTGATGTTATATCACCTAGAAAGGGTAACATTGAAGGAGTAGCAGGTATTTCTGAAGTTTACGTGAAGAGTAAACGGAAGGGTTTTACTCGTAGTGTATGTCTAGTAAATGGAAGGGTTTTACTAAGTGTGAGAAAATCTATCCTTTTTAATTTAGGGAAACTGGCAAGATAGTGAATGTTTTATGTTGTTACTGAATTTTAATAAGAAGTGTTGAGAAAATAAAGTTTTGCGTACGATTTTTGTAAAAAGAGGGTCAGCTGTCGGAGTAGAAGCTGACGTCACAAACGCCGCGCTGGGATTGGCTGAAACAGCGGACGTGGAGCGAGCTTGTAAAGGAGGGGTCAGTAGTCAGGAGTAATACTGACGTCACAGGTGCCGCGCTGAAATTGGTCGAAACAGCGAGGGACAGAGAAGCGCAGATTGTAAAGGAGGGGTCGTCAGAGTGAATAGACGTCACAGAAAAAACGCGCTAGGATTGGTTCCGAGACAATTGTAAGCTGTAATTTGATTGGTTGTCAGAATAGAAGTCGAAATATCAGTGGACAGTGGAGATTGTATGTGGAAACGCGATCCGACTTTGACAGACACACGTCCAGACAGGAGATTTTTAGGGTTTGCAGAATATAATTCAATAAAAAGATATTTACCCAAAATGTACGGAGAAAAGAGAAAATTGTCATTCTTACAAAAGATTAAAAATTATTTTAAGAAAGATAAACCCATGAAAACTAGGGAAGGAATTCTCATTCCACCAGCAAAAACGCCCGCCTCATTCATGATGATGGAGAGGGGTTATCATACTTGTGTATGGTTAGAAAATTGGATAGAATATACAAAAGATGACGGAGTACTAGCTTTCCCAGAGAATGGTACATTCAATGGGAGAGTTCTTCAAAATGTAAGAATGAAAATGAATGAATTAGAACCCAGACCAAGATTAACGCAGTACGAAGCCCTAGAAGAATGGGAGACAGAAGCATTTGAGCGTGATAGACCCAGGAGCAATAGGGGTTATAGGGGATTTTTTCCTAGATACCAGAATGAGACAAGAGAAAGTCAGATGAAACAGTGGAGACGAGCGATGATTACTGAGGGTTTGTATCCAGTATTAATGGCTGATGAGCAGTTAGGGAGCAAATGCAAAGAGAAGACTAAACACATGACAGGGTTTGGAGAATCCGAAGATGAATTCATGGAAGAAATATTGAAGAACACTCCACCATACCAGGAAGAGCTGGGTGGATGTACTCCAAGTGCACCTGTTTTGAGAACACCGTTAGTACCTCAAGTACTGCATAATCCACCAGTTAATAGGGTACTTCAGGATAAGGAAAGAGAGGCCTTAGACAGAAACAGAGCAGAATTAATACAGAAAATAACACGGTTGAATGTACATCCTGAATCTCTGACTATACCTGTAACAATTGTCCCGTGGTCCCTTTATACGGAGACAAAGTAAATTGCCCGAAGCCCCTAGTTATGACTACACCTATGGATAACCCTAAAAATGAAGTTGTAATAACTGATGATCATATCCGTGACTGTGAATCTATGATTTCACTAATGGATTTGCCTATTCGAGAATCTGCAAATAGCACCCACAGAAGAGCCACACCTGGTTGCTCAAAGGATGTAGAGATAATAACCTCTTTAGGAAATAAAAGTGCAACAGTAGTAACTCCAGAAGACTTAGAAAGATGGGCACAAGGAACAGACAGACAGATTTCACCCCCAAAGATCTTGGACATTTATAAACTACAAGTCGAATTAGAAGAAATGATAGCAGGCAAAGTAGGAGTAGATCGCCTAAATACCTACAATGAAGAAGAACTATTGTTCGTATGTAGGAGTATAACCAGAAATGTAAAAATATTCCATGAAAAGTTAACGGATTTGGCCTCAGAAATGGGAATTGAAATAAGGAAGTCAAAAGTGTTGCAGAAACCATATAGAGCAGAATTTACTGACAAAGACTTAGAAAATATGAATACATCTGGTAGAAAATTACAAGTTAAAGAATTAATGACAATTTTACAGAAATGGGGAGAATTGGATAGATGGAAAACTAGATGGACAAAGAAAAAGGAAGAAGCACGTTCAAATAGAATGACATCTCAGTATTTATTGAAGGAAACAGGAAAGGTAGAACAGATGTGTCCAATGCGAGAGGTTCCAGGAGGAGGCTATGTCCATGTCCCATGGAGTAGACAAGACATATTGTCATTTGCAAATGATTTTCCAAAACCAATTGAATGGTACAAGCAGGTTGAGAGGTTTGTGAAGGTTTCAAAGGTTTTGTTAAAAGACCTAGACGGTTTGTTTGACATAGTGGTACCTGCCGATTTATGGACAGACTGTAAAATTACAATCGACTGGCCTAGTGAAGAGTATCCTAGGGATTCAAAGACAGGTGCCCCATCAATTGATGTGATGAAAATGTATCACCAGGTAATAACTTATTTGAAAGGAAAGATACCACCCAAAGAAACAGATTGGGTGAAAATAGACAGAACTACCCAAAAGGCAAATGAATCGGTACATGCCTACTATGAACGTCTATTACAGGTGTTCAAACAGTATAGTGGTTTTGAAGATATTGGAGACAAAAATATGAGTCAGTTTGTCTATTGATTTGTTTATGGTCTAAAGCCAGAGATTTGTCAGATGATTAAGCAACACATGTTATGTTCGCAGGGAAAGCCTATCGATGAGATTTTGAAATATCCTAAATACTGTGGGGATGACATTGAGGACAGGCATAAGAAACTACAAGAGAAAGTGATGTGGGCTCAAGTGAAAATGGCTGAGCGACAGGGAATTAATTTAGATAATCCATCTGAAAGTCAGGGAAAAGTATCTGGATCGAATGCTGAAACAGGAAATGGTGGTAAGGTAAGAGGACGAATGAGTAGAGAAGAGGCTAAAAAGAAATTTCCTTGTCATGGATGCGGAAAGTTGGGACATTGGAAGAACGAATGTAAAAAGATTCAAAATAATAATGGCCCAAATCATATTTTAAATCCACAGACGCAGAATGACTCACAGCAGGGTGTAAGTCATCAGAGTCAGTTGCCACCTGCCCCTATACAGGGTAATGTAAGCAGAGCAAAGCACGGTACAGACGTCGGATTTCAAGGAGGAAGTGGTAAGAATGAATATGTAACTTCACAGTTCCTTTTACAGGATGATTTTAATCCATATGATTATCAATGACGGTGCCTAAGAGGGGGAGAAGGAGTGCGTACTTGGCGCATCCTTGCCGGTAGATCAGTCAGGTCCATATGTTGAAGGGAAAGTAAAAGGTAATGATATCACCTTTCTTTTGGACACTGGTGCTACCCGTTCTACTGTAAGAACAGCAGACATTCCAAACCTCCCTCTCTCTGGAGAAGCTATCCAAGTTGTAGGTGTAGCAAATCAAAAGATCAGAACACCCCTTACCGAACCCATGGAAGTAAGAATCGGAAACTTCTGAGAAATGCACCAATTTGTGGTGTGTGACTCTAGTCCAGTAAATTTACTGGGCAGAGACTTACTGTGCAAAATGAATTGCACTATTTTCTGCACACCGGATGGTGTTGCAATACAGACCCCGGATGAAGATCATGTTTACAAATTCATGATAGCCTAGCAAGGTACGGAGGTAGATGAAATGTTCTCCTTGATAACAAAAGATGAATTACCAGAAGAGTTAAAAACTACAGTGAGTTCAAAGGTATGGGATTTTCCTGTAAAAGAAGTAGGTCTGATGGCAAATCTAGACCCAGTAAAGGTAACTGTAAAAGAAGGTGCAATTTTCCCAAATACCAGACAGTATAAAATGAGTGCTGAAGTTAAAGCAGGAGTTACTGAGGAAATTGGCAGAATGGTAAAACAAGGTATATTAAAAGAAATCATGAGTAGCCCTTGTAATTCGCCAATCATGGGTTTCAAAAAGCCTAGTGGAAAATATAGAATTGTTCAAGATTTACGGAAAATAAATTAAATTGTGGTACCTTGTTGTCCTATAGTACCAAATCCTGCAGTGATCTTATACCAAATACCATGGAACACAGAATGGTTTACCGTAATTGATCTGTGCCAAGCATTTTTCTCAATTCCATTGCATCCAGATAGTCAGTATTTGTTTTCGTTCAAATTTGAAAATCACGTTTTGGAATCGTGTTCCTCAGGGGTACACAGAAAGTCCCTCCATTTTTAATCAGATACTGAAAATGTGCCTAGAAAAATTAGTAATGCCCAGAAACTCAGTCTTGGTGCAATATATAGATGATTTGTTAATTGCATCTAGAACCCATGACGATTGTGTCACCGACTCAATGGCATTACTCAATCATTTGGCTGAGGAAGGTCACAAAGTGTCACCTGAGAAGTTACAATTTTGTACAACAGCAGTTAAGTATTTGGGACACCAAATTGAGAGAGGAAAGAGAAGAATAACCTCTGAGAGAATAAAAATAATTAAACAAATGAAAATGCCAGTAACACAAAGAGAGGTGAGAATGTTTCTTGGAATAGTGGGATACTGTCGACAATGGATTGTAGGTTTTTCTTTACTAGCAAAACCTTTAATTCAGTTAACAAAAAAGAAGGCAACGGACCCAATTGAATGGGATGATGAAAGTGCCAGTGCATTTGTAAAATTACGAAATGCTTTGTGTGAGGCACCTGCCTTGGGCATGCCTGACTATACAAAGGAATTTACATTATTCTGCTATGAGAGAGAAAGTTGTGCACTTTCAGTCTTAACACAAAGACATGGACTGGACAGACGTCCTATAGCATATTTTTCTGCTACATTAGACCCAGTGGCTGCAGCATTGCCAGGCTGCTTAAAAGCAGTAGCTGCTACCTGTATGAGCATTGAACAAAGTGAGTCAATAGTAATGGGACACCCTGTTAAAGTGTTCGTCCCACATGCAGTTGTGATTCTGTTGACAAGAACCAGAACCCAGCATCTTACCCCTAGTCGGATGACAAAATATGAGCGAATAATTCTAGGAGCTGAGAATGTGACCATGGCTAGGTGCACAGTTGTAAATCCTGCAACATTGTTACCAGATCCATATTGTGAAGAAGTCAGGGACGACACAGAACATGACTGCTTGGAAGTCACAGAGTTGTGTACCAAGCCGCGCCCTGACATACAGGAAATGCCCCTTAAAAACCCAGACAGGGAGCTGTTTGTGGATGGCTCATGCCTAAGGCATGAAGATGGCAAATTGAGTGCAGCTTATGCTGTATGTGAACTTACCGGAATAGTCGAAGCATCCTATTTACCAGGAGTCAAATCTGCACAAGTAGCTGAATTAGTTGCTTTGATTAAAGCCTCCAAAATTGGGAAAAATTTAAAAGTGACCATATTTACTGACAGTCAATATGGTTACGGGGTTGTGCATTATTTTGGCCAACTGTGGATGCAGAGGGATTTCATGACTTCTTCAGGATCCCCAATCAAAAATGGGCAGTTTGTAAAAGAATTATTGGAGGCAATACAATCACCAAAAGAATTGGCAGTGGTGAAATGTGCCGCACACCAGTCCGGAGATGACTGGGTGGTAGCCGGTAACAGATATGCAGACCTAATCGCTCAACACTGTGCCAAAAATAGAATGGCTGTAAACAGAAAAGTCGAAACAATGGGAATCAGCTGCCAACTTATGCTATGTTCAACACCTGAAACCTGGAATGATGTGAGACGATTGCAGGATGATGCTGAAGAGAGTGAAAAGGATGTTTGGATGAAAATAGGGTGTACCCGAAGAACAGATGATGATGTGTGGGTTTATTCAGATGGCAGACCAGTCATGCCTGATTGTCTGATTTCACACATGGCCAGAATGTATCATGGAGACACACACGTAGGTAGAGATGCCATGATTAGGCTTTTCAGACAAAGTTGGTACAATCCAAGGTTTAGGGCTGCAGCAGAGAGCCTTTGCCAGAGGTGCTTAACTTTGTCAAATGAATAATCCAGGAAAGAAAACAGTAGTTGGTCTGGGAAAAATTGGAAAGGCAGAAGGCCCATTTGTGAGATTGCAGTTAGATTTCATTCAGTTACCACCATGTAAAGGACTGAAATATGTACTTTTCATAGTGTGTCTGTTTTCAAAGTGGGTGGAGGCTTACCCTACCAGGAGGAATGACAGCATAACAGTTGCAAAACTATTATTACGAGAACTCATTCCACGGTTCGGTTTCCCAGTAACTTTGGAATCAGAGGAAGTCACTTCAATAACGATGTAATCCGAATAATCTGTGAAGCATTTAAAATCTAACAAAAATTGCACTGTGCATACCGCCCAGAGGCTTCTGGAGTGGTTGAACAAATGAATGGCACAATATAATCAAGATTGTCAAAAATGTGTGCATCCACATCGTTAGATTGGCCAGATGCGTTGCCCCTTGTCTTGATGGGACTCAGAAGCATTCCTGATAGAAATACGGGATTGAGTCCTCATGAAATCATCATGGGAAGAGCAATGAGACAAGCCCATGTACCTGGCAATAAACTGCTGAACATAACTGATGATATGGTTCTAGATTATTGCAAAGCATTGGCTGACCTAGTGCGTTCTGTCTCTCACCAGGTTGGAGAAGACGCAGTTTCCAGGCAGCCTGAACAAGAGCATGATCTGAACCCCGGAGACTGGGTGGTAGTGAAGCATCACACCAGAGAAACGTGTTTATCACCCAGGTGGGGCGAACCTTGTCAGGTTATATTGGTTACAAACAGAGCAGTGAAATGTGCAGGTTTACCTAATTGGATTCATGTAAGCCATACCAAAAGGGTGCCAGCTCCTGAAGAGAGAGATCCTCAGTCAGCATCAATAGCTGAGGAAGCAGAAGGTTGTACAGCTGAAGAATCCCAAGTGATAGATTCAGAAGTAGCTGAAGAAGAACAACCGAGCACAAGTCAGGACTGGATACCAGTGGTTGATATACCTGAAGTCTTTATCAAAACAAGGAGCAGAGCTAGATTAGAAGAAATTAGAGAGGACCAGATAGGTGAAGAAGAACAAGCTCAGGATAGGGAGGTTGAAACTATAAGGGAACCTGAGGAGACTCAGATAGGGAAAGGAAATTGGGCTAAAACTGACAACGAAACAACAGAGTTTGAGCAGGGACAGACAGGTTCAGAAGAACGCAGTCAGGCTGCAGAAGTACAGAGTGCAATAAGCCCTGATCAGAACCAGTTAGGACAAGAAAATCACGTTCAGGGAGAAGAAACCAAGAAAACATCGAACCTGAAAATATCAAGCAAGAAAATGTCAATCCTGAACAGGGCAAGTTAGCAGAGACTCACATTCAGGCAACTGGAGAAACAACAATAAGACCTGAACGAGAGCAGATAGAGAGGGAAACTGAAAACAAAGACAAACAATTTGTGCCACACATTAATGTGAATAAAGGAGTATTTGGAAAAGACTCAGAAGGTGAAGGTACAGTGCAAACCAAGAAAGTCAGAAAGGGTGATCATTGGCCTAGTGTTATTAAAAGAGTGAAATATCACATAATAACACGAAGTGAAGACCCAGAACAAGTGAATGAAGTAACAAGCTTATCTGGACAAACAAGTGGGTCTGAAAAACGAAAAAGCAAAAGATTGAAAATTGTGAACAATAAGTTCAAAGGTCCTGATTGGACTTATGTAATTCTCGAAGACTGCGAAAATTCAGAGAATAGTGAAAGCGGTGACGAAGGAACAAGTGCAGAGCTGATTTATGAAAAAGAAGTGAAACCACCTTGATAACGTTAAAGCTTTTAAGAAAAAAAGAAAGAAAGAGAAATCTTCCTGGTCAAAAATGGCTGAGGACAGAATTTCTGGGAGACCGAAACGGAAATGTTGTAAAAGATGCTGTGCTATATGCATATGTAGTCTGGTAGTGGTGCTTATAGTGTGGTTAGTTGTGATTGTAGCAATTCCTTACCTTATGATAATGGACAAAAAGAATAACCCCGATACCAAGGGAAGGATAGATATCCTGAAAAATGACAGAGTAGAAGTAGAAGCAGAAGATGAACCAGATTTTCATCACGTTGTAACAGATAATAATACTAGCTTAAATGTCTTTACTAAATTATTGTTTCAGTGCGTAAATACAATGGAGATTAGTGATTGTTATGTCTGTATGAAGTTACCTGAATCAGTAGCAGAAGGTCTAACCTACCATCATTTGCCTTTAACTTATGGTACATCATGTAGTGTGCTAACTAGTTTATTTTATAGAACAGGGAAACTTCAGTATTATTATTCAAATATAGATGTGATATTTTCAGAGGTTCCTATTCGAAAGAATCTGAACCCAGTGCTTAGTAGTCAAGATGCACAATTTATGGGAGAATTTTTCTTCACAATGAAGTCGATGGACATAACACATGCACATAGAAGCAATCTAACATGTTCATTACATGAAGAAGAAAAGATATTTTTAAATTTAGTTGAAGATAGAAGACAGAATTTCCAAAAGAAAGCGTCTGAGCATAAAGCTCACCTTCCACCTTGGGCTAAGAAAGAGGGTATTTACACACCTGGCAGGGCTCAAGCTGCTGTGGCTCTAGATTTTGTAAAGACAGGGAAAATTTGTCTTCATAGGTTAAAGACTGAATATAACAATGTTTTTATTGGTACCAGTGAATGTGAACACAATTTCTTAATTCTTGGCGGTTGGGGACTAAAAGGAGGAACGGATTCAGTTTTTACTGGAATTTATTATGTGTGTGGGAATAAGGCATATTTTAGGCTTCCTGCACGGTGGTATGGAAGTTGTTATTTTGGAATAGTTTTTCCAAAAGTATACCACGGTAAAAGAAACACTGGGAGCAATGAAAATAATAATGGACTAACACGTAATAAGAGAGCTAGTTTTTCAGAAATTGTAGGTGATATTTTTGGTGCATTGATACCTTCAGTGGGAATAATTCTGAACTCAAGGAAAATATGTAAATTATCTACAGTGGTTGATCGTTTATCAACAGATACTGCTGGAGGATTTCAAATGATTAATGCGGAGATGGTTGCGATTAGATCTATGGTTATGCAAAATCGACTTGCTCTTGATATAGTATTAGCAAAAGAGGGCGGAGTCTGTAAAATGTTGAAAACGCAACATTGTTGCACGTATATTCCGGACAAAAGTACAGAAATTGGAACATACATAAAGAATATTACTAAACTTGAGAAGGAACTGAAACCACTGGAAGTTGATAGTGTATGGGAAAAATTGACAAATAGCATTACGTCAATTGGTACCTGGTTTACTAATGTAGGGAAAGGACTTATAGGTCAAATATTAGTACCCTTAGTAGGGATAGCAATAACAGTATTGTCAATAATGATATGGTGCAAATGTTGTAAAAAGAAAGAAACATATAGGGTGACAGGAAAAGGCAAGAAAAGAAAATTTGAAGAGATTGAATTAGAAGACCTGAGAAGTGAAATTTACAAGAAACTGAAGGGAAAAGATAAGAATGGAAGGAGTAAAAATGAAAATAAGACTGAAATATGCTAAAATTGGCATCTGGTTTTGTAGGTAGTTTTGATGGCTCAGAAACGCCATCAGAGAGGGGATTGATGGAGCAAGGACTCACAATGAGACTTGTTCGGAAACAATTCTCTCACAGTATTAATTAATTTGTACTAAAACCCTTGTAATGTCTTTATTAACAATGTGCAACATGACATATTTTATCTAGAAGATGCTTGCCTATATGTTTTCCACTAATAAGTAATCCTCGCTTAATCCAAAACGGCCGCTAAAACGCAGGAATTCTACTGCACATGTGTCAACCATGTCACGTGGTATGACGTCTCTTTGCTTGGAGGGAATCTTTTGCTTTTGCGCAGTGTGTGCTAAAATGGCTGCTTAATGTTCTCACATGCTAAAGTTTTCGCATGGCTGCAATTAATAATGTGGTATTTTAAAGCAACTAATGCGGGATAGACATTCATAATTAAATGGGATTAGTGTAGAAGTAGGAGGTATACAGTGAAAGCATTTATTTTTGATTTTAATATGTTTCTTCTTTGACTTTCTATTAGTTCGTATATTGGGCCTGGGTTGGCTAAACAGCAGCTCGAGAGTCATGTGACCCGCGCATGCGCTCTGAAAATAACAAAGCAAAGCGATGAAGTCAACTTGGAGGACGTCCAAGGACATGACCCGCTGATCACCTTCTAAGTTCAACCGAATGTCCTGTGATATGACACATTTTGTATATATTTTGTATCAATATTGGTGTGAAACGGGTGGGAAATAAAGCAAATGTATTAATTGAGAGGGGCGGGATTCTAAAACAATGGGCTTAAGAAAATTAAACTAAATTGACATGGTGTGAGGATCAACTCCCTGTCCCTGTCCAATCAGAATTAGGGGGCCCATAATTTTGAAACATTAATGGGAGGTACATGGGCGTAGAAGGGTATAATAGATATAGAATTAGCTAATTAGTTAGCGCGCAGAGACACACAGAGAGACTGCTGCAGCGAAGAACAGCGTGCAGAAGAGAGAACAGATGCTGTTGCAGAACAGAGAGAGACTGAATCGCTGTCCGAAGAGGTCGTGAGGTGGGGGGCGGCGAACTGTATTAGAGGAAGACGCGGAAGAACCACGAGGAGGAACAAAGTGACAGAGAGGGGAACGACGCAGGCGTCATTGGTAGAGAGGTCATCTATCCTGTCCTGAATCCGGTCTGGAGGTCTTGGTCTTCATCCTATCTTGGGAACCCTATATCCAACTCCTTGTTTAAGGGGTTTGGTTTTCACACCTTTAGGTAACTATAAATACGTAATCTTTAGTACAGGCTGGCTCTGACAAATTCTGCAAGCAGAAGCTGCTGCAAAAGTACGTGTTGCAGTATACTTAAATCGCCCTTGACTGTGAGTAAGTTCTGTGTTTCCTATACGTTGTTGGCATTATCGTTATTTCTTTCTTTGCCTGAATAATTGCTCTGTGTTCGGGGCATGGCATAGCGTCTCTACTGACAACTTCAATGGCGGTTTAGGTGGGCGTTTAGAATACGCTTCTCTACAGGGCCTTCAACTGCTTCTGAGGCCTTTTATGGGCAGGAGCAGGATTTTGACTCCCACATGTGCCGGTCACAGACGGCTTTGCATCAACTCTGAGTACATGTGGCAAGCACGAGCAGTTTGCCATACCGTTTCAAACACTCAGGGAGAACAGTTTGGTTTTCTATGGGCACTTATCCCCTACTCGTCGCTAGTTGTAGCATCTTCCCCAGCACAGGAGCATGCAAATAGATTATGCCACACATGGGAGCTGCAGTTGAGTAGTACTTTATTTTCCAACATTCAATCACACTCCACATATTACTCCATACCTCCCAGAACCACACCCAAACACCTCTCCCGCATAACACGTAGTTCCTGTCCAGAGTCTGCCCAGAACCACAAGGGTACTAGTGCACATAGCTTTAATAGGCTGCACTAGTGACCTGGAACACCTTCCAATATTACTACACCCTTTGAGATCACTGAATACTGTGTTACAAATATGCACATTTCCAAATGTACTTTGCTAATTTAAGTAAAAAGCCAACATGAAAAAGCCACTAATTTAAGCCTGTTTATGTTATCCGATATATTATAAATTGATGGTTCACCTAATAGCATTTTAGTACTAGGAGGACACAATAATTAAAAACAAACAACCCAAGATATGAGTATGAGTATGGAATTGTTTTTGTTGTAATTCTTTTTATTGACATTACAGAATATGCATTTACCCTGCACATGCCAGAATAAAGGCACTTGCCCTTTATGGTCTCAACGTAACAAGCAAAGATTTAGAGCACAGATTCGCACAGAAAGGTATGTCAGCACTATTGCCAAACGATGGATGTGTATTGCAACCCCACCCAATGTTACTCTTGTTAAAATTTTCAGCAGGAATAAAACTGGCGACCATGAAGCCAAACACAGATCCCTGAAGTGGAAGCAGTAGAGTACAGTATGTCTGCAGAGAAGGCACTTCACTAGTGGAACCTGGGATTTTTAGGGAAGGTATTAGCAAGGACACTGCAACTATGCAATTTTGCGGCCTCTGTGCTTTCTTCATATTAATGGGTTTACTTGATTTGCCAAATAATACCTCACCTCCTGCAAAATTTGCAGATTTGTAGGGGCAAGTGTTCCCAGTGTTCCCAGTGTCCGTCTGAGCCTCACTGGTAGACTCCTATTGTTCATCAACGTTGGCGCTCTTGAGCACCGGTGGTGGAGGTGCTCAGTCCTAGCTCGCGATGAATCCCACGTCATCCAGGATACTGTACCCCCCTCGAGGAGTGCACATTCGATTTATCCTGTCCAATGTCAGAACAATGCACCAATCTCGCCTTACCCTAAACTAACGCCATTGGTACTATTGACAAAGTACACCCTGACTTGCGCAGTCCAACCCTAACTAATCTGACTTTTCCTTTGGTGCACTGTTCCTCTGTCGGGGGCGCAAATTATACCTAGTGACTAAAGGGCACAGAAGGGTTGATAAAAAGGGGCTCAGGCACAGAGGGGTCAATGGAAAGGGGCTCCTTAATTGCTTTGATCTCTGGGGGTGTTGCCGCATTTAGTACTTCATTGTTTTCGGCATCCGTTTGGGTCCACGTGAGCTGGGCATTGGAAAAAGGGACAAATCGTGGAACTCTCTTGCACTCCGAGTCCCCGATACCATCCCTCACCCACTGGTCATAGGGCAACGGCAGGGGCACCCTACGGCAGTGGGAGGAATGGATCCAGTTCTTTTGGCCAGAGACCTTCACAGCGGTGCGTGTTGAGAGGAGGACCTGTTCTGGCCCCCTCCACCTAGGTGCCAGGCTCCTTTTCCGTTGAAAGTTCTTGATGAGGACCCAGTCCCCAGGCCGAATATCGTGTCCAGGCTCCTCAGGTACTGTGAGAAGTGTGTCCCTGATCTTTTGGTGAATAGAACGCAGATTTTCAGTTAACTGGTACAGATAATCAATCAGTAAAGGATACTCAATCTCAGAAAACTTACGAGGTCATGGGACGCCCCAGACATTCGCTGGGCACCCGAACACGACCTCGTAAGGTGACAATACTGTCCTAGAATGTGCTGTTTTTCTGGTGGACAAAAGGGCTAATGGTAAAGCATCTGGCCACTGCAACCCTGTGGTCCCCTGAATCTTCGCCAATTTCAGTTTGAGAGTACCATTGTACTTTTCAACCAAACCTGCTGACTAGGGGTGATTTGCAGCATGAAACTTCTGTCTGATGTGCAGTCCCTCACAAACTAGCTGGATAACCTTGGCATTGAATGACTTCCGTTATCACTCCAGATCAAGCGGGGCAAGCTGAAACGAGGAAAGAACTCCTTCAGGAGTAGCTTTGCAGTCGCAATGGCTGTATTTAACTTAGTGGGGTAAGCCTCAACCCATTTACTGAACGCACAAACAACCACCGACACGTACTTCAAATTATTAACCCTATCCATTTCGATGAAGTCCATCTGGAGGACTTCAAACAGGAAAGTGGGAGGTGCGAAATTACCGGGTGGTGTAGGGGTGCCCTTGCCAGGATTGTGCATCATACACACCCTGCAATATTTTACTAAATGGGCAGCTGTCTTGGAGATATTGTCATTCTGCCATACGGGGTAAAACAACTTTCAAATACCCTTAGCACTGATGTGAGCTGGGCCATGGGCCATTGTTTCTACAGGGAGAATGTATGCATCTGGCAGCATCCATCTCTGCTTCCAATCCAACATCCCTCATCATTCAAAGTTGCTGTACTCTCTTGCCACACTGCTAATTCCCCCACCGTGGCCTCACTCTGGATCTCCTTCACATTCTCCAGTGTATCCTCAAATATGGAGAACTCGGGCACCCACCTAGCTGGACCTGCTACAAACATTCTTTTCATCTTAGTGCGGGCTGTCTCCTTAGCTGCCTGATCTGCAAAAGCGTTCCCCTCACCCACCTTGTCAGTAACCCTCCTATGAGCGCTGCACTTCACAATCGCCAATTTCTTAGTGAGTGTCAAAGCGGACAAAAGCCTATGTATGAGAGGACCATGCTGAATGCGTGTCCCATGGGAAGTAAGGAACACTCTCTCTGCCCAGAGCCGCCCAAAATGATGGGTGACCCCGAAGGCGTACTGGCTGTCGGTATAAACATTAACAATCAGTCCCTCGCTCAATTCACAAGCTCGAATAAGGGCGACTAGCTCTGCAGCTTGGGCCGACTGATAGGGATCTCGTGATGTCTCAACTACTGTGTGCAGTGTAGTGATTGCATATGCTGCAGTGTTGGTGCCATCTGGCAATTTGAAACAAGAGCCATTGACATATATTCCCCTTGGGGGTCAGATAAGGGAACATCAGTCAGGTCTACCCGTTCCTTCGTTTCTTCCTCCATCCAAAAAATGCAATCATGTATATCAATCTCCTCATTTTCAGAAGGGAGGGGTGGTAACGTGGCTGGATTCAGAGTGGCACAGCGTTTGATCGTGATGTGCTTTTGGAAGAGCGTTAGCTCGTAACCGGTCAGACGTGCACTGGTGAGGTGCTGCGTCCTTGTCTTATTCAAATGTGTATCCACAGCATGGGGTACCATGACTGTGAGGTCGGTATCAAGTACAAGTCCAGCCGATTGTCTTATTGATACAGCCACAGCCGCGACCGCTCTTAGACAGCTCGAGAGGGCTCGGGCGACAAGGTCAAGTATAGCAGAGAAATAAGCACATGGCCGTTGCTTATCCCCAAATTTTTGTGTTAAAACAGAAAGCGCACAACCACCCAGATCATGGATGTACAACACAAAACATTTTTTATAGTTAGGGTTACAAAGCACTGGAGCCGAGCAAAGCGCAGTTTTCAATTGCTCAAAAGACTGGCGTCCAAGGCAGGGGCTCATGTACATCTTTTAGTGTTAGTGCCAGCAGAGGCTTAACAAGCAATGAGTATCCAGGTATCCACTGCCTGCAATAGGAAGTGATACCTATGAAAGCGCGCACATCTTTCTGAGTTTGCGGAACAGGCATTTTCACAATGGTACTGATGCGCTCAGGGGTCAATCTCCTACCCTCCTTCGACAGTAGGTGACCTAAATAGGTGACCTCCTGTCTACAATACTGGAATTTGGAGAGGGATACCTTATGACCATAGACACCTAGATGGAGCAGCAATTTAACTGTACTATCTCTACAACCTTGTTCTGTGTCTGAGGCGATGAGCAGATCGTCATCATATTGGAGTAATACATTACCTGTGGGTAGCGATAAGGAATCCAGTTGACTTTGAAATGCCTGACTATAAATACTCAGACTCTCTGTATAGCCTTGAGGAGTGCGACAGAATCTAAAGCTTCTACCATCTAGGGTGAACCGGGACAGATACCTGCTGTCAGGATGAATGGGGATGCTGAAGAAGGCATTTTTCAAGTCAATAACAGAAAAGAATTTAGCAGAAGAAGGAATCATCGTCAAGAGAGTCGTAATGTCAGGGACCACTGGAAACTGGGGAATCATTATTTTGTTAACTTCACGCAAATCAATCACAAAGCGGTAAACATCTTTGTGATACTCAGAGGGACCCGAAGGCATCCGTTTGAGGATCTGAAGAATGGGGCTGGTACAAACATTAGCAGTCATCTCCTCAAGCACTCCTTTCTCAATCAAGTCTTGCACAATCTGAATCAAAGCACGCTCACCTGTCTGCTGTATCTTATACTGAGGAATGCGGGGTAAAATAGCATCTTCCTTGACACGAATCGAAACAGGCGATATCTGCAACAAACCCACATCTGTGTCGCCCGTTGCCCACAGTGTGAGTGGCACATCTTTAAATTCAGCAGGGAGGGGTGCATTTTTGGACAGACACTGCGTAGCGCACACGACATTCAGACCCACCGTCATGTAGACACCCTCCGGGGAGTAATAGATTGTGGCATACAATTTCTTCAATAGATCAAGACCCATTAAATTTTCTCCACAATTAGACGTCAACAGAAATGGTGAATCCACAGTAAAAGGACCAATAGTCAACGCAAGAGGTTTGGAAATGGGGCTCACAACCGGTACACCAGAAAATCCTACTGAAGCATTATTATGGCCAGACAGAGCCACCCCAGGGACCAAGGAACAAGAAATAGAGCTGTTTGTCGCACCTGTATCCACCAAAAACTCCTTAGTCGAACCATTCTCGTCCGCACTAACGTACGGACCTCTTTGGTCTACAGGTATCAAAATTGGTCCCTCACCCTGTCCCTGGCTGTCCTAGCTGTAAGACATCCCGGTCACCTCATCGGTATCATAGTCATCATGGCAGTACTGTTTGCCCCAAGGGTCGTCAAAGTGGTTCTGATTAGTACGACCCTGCGATGTCTCAGCTGTCTGAGCCCTATCCTGACTACCATCTTCACGACCCCGTCCGCGAGAACCCTGTCCTCTAGGGTCCGCCACCTTCTGCAAAAGCACCGGACACTCGCTGCGCCAGTGTCCCTCCTCCTTACAATATGCACACTGATTCGGCCCTACCGGCGTAGTATTCCTGCTAGTATGAGGAAGCTGCAGAGCCGGACGACCACGTCCTCTACCATTCCCTCGAGAGGCCTGCTGCAACAACACCTTCGTTTTCAAATCCTTATGCTTTTTCTCCATCTTCTCCTTAACCTCGTTTTTCCTGTGGTCATAATACTGTGCCATATTCAAAATAACAGAAGGAGAGGATGTGGACCAAGTGCTCTCTGAAGCCTGTAATCGAGTCGCGATCTCCGGAAGCAAATTTGAAACAAATCTACTAACAAACAAACGCATACCCCCTCAGTTGACAAGTTCTGTACACTATAGTCCAAAAACACACTTTCAAACCGGGTGAAAAAATCAGACACACTCTCATCTTTCTTCTGACGACAGGCCGATAGCTTGTCCCAATCAATCTTTCGGGGTGGGATAAGGGAATGCATATAAGTGATAATACGGCGAGGCAGAGCAAGTATCTCTGCTTTAGGCTTCTCACCAGGCTTCCTTTCCTGGTCCCATACCTTAATTTGATCCCAGGTACCTCCCAATTCGGCACCATTATCCTGTGTATGTACCTGCCTCCAAATATCAACGGGTACCAACAAACCAAAGAACATTTCGATATCCACAAGCGTCATTACTGTTGATGAAGCGGCCTCAGTCAATTCTTTATAGTATGCAGTAGGATTTTTCCTAGGGTCAGGCAACTGAGTTTTAAGGGACAAGACTTCACTCCTTTTCCATGGAGTATAAACCCACTGTTCCTGGAAACGGGCCTCTACCCTGGGCCTCGTCACATGATCATGCTAATCCTGTATCTCTGGTATCTCAGGCTGATATATAGGATGCACCTCCCTCATCGGGAACTGAGACACCGGGGTGGGGCTCTTCTCCAGCAGCCTTCCCCGGTCAGCAACAAATGTTGCGACATTACCAAAAACATGAGCAGGCTCCATATCAGTAACATACACATGATCCCTAATATCGTATATAATCTGCAGTGCTGCACCCTTGAAATGCTGCTCCCAAAGACTGATCAGAGTAGCTGACATGTGCTTAAGGACATATTGCTGTACGAAAGGCTCATAATCTTTCATCACACTCCGCACATCTTCCACACTGTAAATGGGGTTATGAGTCCACTGTGCTGCTTTATTAGCCACCACCTTCTTCTCTGCATCTCCCATATCAGATCGGACCAACATTCGCCCCATGCGCTCTTTAAATTTCATCCACTCTCTATCCTCAGGGCCACACATCGGTGTCTCACTACTTAGTGATGTCGGGGAATGGAGGAACACAGTGGGGGTGACAACAGAGGGAGCAGGCACTAACGTCATTGTCGGCTGTGTCGTGGGTGTAAGAGCTGGAGAAAGAGACGCTGAAGCAATAGGCGTTGCAGTAGTACTAACAGTCACAGTTGCCACAGACGGCGAAGGTAAAGGAAGGACAGGAGGTGCCGTGGCCAAGGCAGTTTGACCAACAGTAACAGAAGCAGAAACAACAGAGGCAGAAGAACCAGGTAGCTGAGCCTGTTGGGGAAGAGCAGGATATACCTTCTGTGGGGCATACGGAGGTGGGGGTCGATCATCCAGCAATTCTTCTACAAAAGCGTAATTTTCCTCTCGAGCTACATAAGACTTATCAACATTGAGTCGAAACCTTCTATCTTCACGTTCAATTCCTATTTCCTGTTTCTCTCTATCATGCACTACAGCTTTCTGAGTCAATGTTTGCATCCTCCCCTTCCGGGCCTCTTTCTCTGCTTTCATTCACCTCTGTTTAGCCTCTTTCTGCCATGTTCTGAGGGAATCAAACATAGACTGTCTACTTCTTTTCGCAAACAACTGTTCCTGCAAGAAATTAATTTTTTGTTCATCAAAAGTGCCCGTCAACAGCCACTGCAACTCGGCGTTGTCCCTCGTATATTTGCGCCGTAACGTACTAAACATATTAGGGCCAATGCCATGTTTTAATACATATCAAAATTAGGAGTGCCTTCCTGAGGCGCTGGCTGACTTTCTTCCTCTCGAGCATCAGCAGAACAACAACGACAACAAGAAACAAAGAAATTACTACAAACCGGCATTTTCAAAAGTAGGCCAAATTCGTTATGTTGCCGGGCAAAATGTTTGCAAACACTTTGTATCCAAATTGGTCCTCAGACCGGCCCAAATGCAAACTAAAATCGGTCCTCAGACCATACCAAAGACAAACCAAAATGGTACCATATCCACAAAGAACCAAAGCACACTCACCTGGTGCACACAGGTCAAACGAATTTATTCTCCACTGCCGACTCTTCGGACCAAACGGTCAGATCCAAGGGTTTCGCCGTTCAGGACCCCAGTCGGGATGATCGCTGGGCGAGGCACTGCCCGGTCAGACAGACGGGGCAGCTGCGAGTTCAAGACTCTCTCGTGCAGGGATCCCTGGTCCACCCGTCCGACCCTATGTGGCCCGACCTCCTCACCCGTCCGCGGGCGAGGATGGGTCACCAGATGGAGTCCCTGTTCGGGCGCCAACTGAAGGAAGTGACCCGATTAGGGCCACCCGGGTCACTCGTGACCACGTCTCAGCCTTCGATACAAATGAAGAGTCGGTCAGACAGTAGAGAATACAAACCAAGTATGTTTTATTCAGGGTACACTCGAGTGGAGTCCGGGTTGACCAGCCTCCTTAGATTGCTTCAGAGGGACTGACTTCAGCAAGCATGACAATACAGATATGTACAACTCAGAACCAACAAAGACATGCCCCAACTGGAAATTTCCAGTTGGTAGCTGGTGAACAAAGGAGATACAGAAGGATGGGTTTCAGTCCTGAGACCGGGCACATGCTATCTCAGCGTCAAGGTCACTCTGCCTGCGCCCGCCGCTCTAAGGGTGGGAGCAGGCCTATCTAGTGGGAAAGCTATGTACTGACAAAGACATCTTATTCATTAGTACAGCGAAGCTCAACCTTGGAGAAACGAAAACTATTGCAGCTGCTTTCAGCTGGGGCAGAGACAGAGAGACAGAAGTTAATTTCAATCATGGCTCAAAATGGCGGATGAACATAAAATGGTGCAGCGAATGTTAACTTAAAACACACAGTGCATGGATAACTCAGTTAAAACATTTTCATTCCAACAGTGCCGCATAATGTGCCTATTATTGCCACATAATTTAGTCAACCCTGCTGCATAACTTTATCCTACCGTGCCATATAATTCCAGTGTCCCAGGCTATTATACAATTTGGTTTAAGCGACAACTTCAGATGTTTGATTAAAGCTGCAGTTTTTATTTCTCGAAGTCAGTTCTTTTCTCTTTCACAAATTTTGTTAAATGTTCTAATGAGACATTTTGCTTTTAGTCACTCTGTTGAGATTTGGGGAATTAGATTCAGGGTGAAGAGAGAGTGTACTTGCAATAGGTTGATGATGTGCTGAAATGTTTTATACCACTCTCATTCACAGTGTATCCCTTTAATTGAGTTGATGGACATATATGGACGGTTATAAAGTCATAAGATTAATTGGGAGAAATGACAAATTCTTCCCTTAATGACCGGATTACTTCCATGTAATCACATTACTCTGCTTGGTGCTTTCTTGTCCCAGGCCTTATGTCTAAGGAGTCTCTGATCCCTGACTGAATGTTCCCTAGCAAAAACACCACACAATTTCAAAACCCCCCCACCTTCTGGAGGAACTACCCCAGTAAAGGTACCCTCCCCATTGTAACTCCAGGATTCAAGCCTATCAAAGTGTCAATTAAAGCTGCAAATTAACAATAGAGGGCAGAAGAGCATAAGGCTTGTGACGAAGAAGGATCAATCAGGGTGATGGAGCAAGGACTCAAAATGAGACTTGCTCGAATGCAATCTCCTCAGAGTATTAAATTATTAATCTTGTATTGTTTATATTAACTTTGCATACACTACATGAATTAGCAAGGAAGCTTGCCTATGTGTTCTAACTAACTAGTAACGCTTGTCTTTTTCTAAAATGGCCGCTAAAGCGCGGGAACTTTACTGCGCATGTCTCAACCATATCACGTGGTGTGACGTCTTTCTTTGCTTGGTGGGAAATTTCTGCTTCTGCGCAGTGTGCATTAAAATGGCTGCTTGATGTTTTCACATGCTTCAGCTTGCTCTTGCATTATTATTATATTGTCGTTTTCTTAACGCTACTAATGCGGGATAGATTTATAAGTAAATGGGGATAGAGTAGAGAGAATGGGTATACAGTGAAACATATTATTTGTGATTTTAATATTTTCTTCTTTGACTTTTATTAGTTCGTAAACTTGGGCCTGGGGTTGGTGATCTGAAACTCGAGAGACAATGATTCTGCGCATGTGTCCTGCTTGGCTGACAAAGAATAAAGATGAAGTCAACCTGGACGTCGTCCAAGGCCACGACCTAATGGCCGATATTGATGTATTCATGTGTTCTTGCCAAACTTGCAACTATGTATATGGAAAATGAATAAACTTTGTCGTGAGACGGGTGGGAAATAAAGCCAATGTATTAAAATTGATGGGCGGTAGTTTAAAAACAAAGGTCTTCAGAATTCGAACCAAATCAATATGGTGTGAGGATCAACCCCCTGTCCCTGTCCAATCAGAAGTAGTGGTCCCATATTTTGGCAACATTAAGGGGAGGTACATGGGCGTAGAAGGGTATAATAGATATAGAATTAGTTAATTAGGGGCTCAGACCACGGAACACATGTAGGAGACTAGAGGGACGAGACTAGACGCTGACAAGAAGGAGATGCTGCAAGAGAGCAGAGGACCAGAGAGAACAAGCGTAGAGGCTTCTAGCTCCAGACCGACAAGCTGATCGATTGCAGACTGAATCGCTGTCCAGAGAGGTCCTGAGGAGGGGGCGGCGGAGTCCATTAGAAGAAAGGCACGGGAGAATCGAGGAGAAGTCGAGTATCAGAGAGGGGAACGACGCAGGCGTCGTTGTAGAGAGGTCACCGGTCCTGTCCTGATCCTGGAGGAGGTCTTTGCTCTTCATCCTTCCGGGGTCCTACTTCTTCCAACTCTTTGGCCAAGGGGTTTGGTTCTCGCATTTAGGTAAATATAAATGCAACCTTTAGTTGCGCTGCTGTCTCTATCTTCTCCTTTCTGAGGGACCGTCATTAATCAATAATAATTATTTTTCCATGCTTCATCCGTGATATGCGATTAAGTACCATGTGGTTCTGTAATTTACTCTGCTAAATCTTTAGATAAACATTTTAAAACTTCCTGACTCAGTGGTTATTTCAGGATTATGTACTATAATGAATGTCACTCATTTTAAACTTCCCAATTAGCAAAGGATTCATTGGTAAGTCATTACTCTTCAATCGGAAGGTAATTGGTAGCAGGGATTTTGATAAAGAGTAACAACTGATAACCCCAGCATAAGTATTAGCGTAGTATGAATGTATGGGCCCAAGTGAGTATCTAGTGTATGAATGCTGTTTGCTAATATCGCGCTGGATCAGTTTTCTGGGAATCAGAGGATGGTTACTCTTTGTTAATTGGGTAATGAGAATTTTATCTTTATGAACTAACATCTGTGTATTCAAAGTTTGTTTTATGTTGTCTAGAATCCCCGGGGAAAAATTGAATAGCAGATGGTAAGTGGAAGCCATACTGCAGTGAGGTTATCTGTCAGGCATAAATAGTACTGGAAAGTTAAGCAGGACTATCAGTACTGGTTAGGGAATCTATACGTGTGAGTGATAGCAAAGGAGTACGCTGGTGAAAATTTGATGTTATATCACCTAGAAAGGGTAACATTGGAGAAGTAACAGGTACTTCTGGAGCTCGTGTGAAGAGTAAACGGAAGGGTTTTACTCGTAGTGTATGTTTAGTAAACGGAAAGGTTTTACTAAGTGTGAGAGAAAATTATCTTTTCTATTTTAGAAAAACTGGCACGATAGCAAATGTTTTATGTTGTTACTGAAATTTAATTAAAGATTTATAGAGAAAATAAAGTTTGCATAAGATTTTGTAAAGGGAGGGTCAGCTGCCGGAGAGGGAGCTGATGTCACAAACGCCGCGCTGGGATTGGTTGAATCAGCGGGTGTGGAACGACTCTTGTAAAGGAGGGGTCAGTAGTCAGGAGCAATACTGACGTCACAGGTGCCGCGCTGGGATTGGTTGAAACAGCGAGGGACAGAGAAGAGCAGATTGCAAAGGAGGGGTTGACAAATAAACGTCACGGAAAGGCCGCGTTAGGATTGGTTCAGAAATAGAAGAAAGCAGACACTTGATTGGTTGATATTCTAGAAGCTAAAATCTTAGTGGATAGAGATTGCATGTTAAAACGCAATCCGACTTTAACAGGAACTCGTCCGGATAGGAGATTCCTAGGTTTTGCAGAATATAACTTTACACACCGAAGATTAGATAAAATGTACGGAGAGAAGAGAAAAATGTCCTTTCTGCAAAAGATTAAGAACTATTTTAAAAAGGATAAACCAGTCAAAACTAGGGAAGGAATTATCATTCCACCAGCTAAAACACCCGCTTCATTCATGATGATGGAGAGAGGTTATCATACTTGTGTATGGATAGAGAATTGGACAGAATATACTAAAAATGATGGAATATTAGCATTTCCCGAGAATGGTACCTTCAATGGAAGAATTCTTCAAAATTTGAGATTGAGAATGAATGATTTGGAACCCAGACCTAGATTAACTCAATATGAAGCCTTGGAGGAATGGGAAACCGAGGCATTTGAGCGTGATCGATCCAGGAGTAATAGGGGTTATCGAGGATTTTTCCCCAGATACCAACATGACTCTAGGGACGGTCAGATGAAACAATGGAGGAGGGCAATGCTTACAGAAGGATTATATCCATTGTTAACAGCAGAAGAAAAATTGGGAAGCAAATGCACAGAAAAGACAAAGCATTTAATGAGAAATGGAGATTCCGAAGATAAATTTATAGAAGAAATATTAAGGAACCCCCCACCATATCAGGAAGGGACAAGTGGCTGCACCCCAAGTGCCCCCCTGTTAAAAACTCCATTAGTACCACAGGTAATGCATGATTTTACTCCCAGTAGGATACTTCACGATAGAGAAAAAGAAGCCCTAGAAAAGACAAGAGCAGAATTAATACAGAAGATAACACAGATAAAGGTACATCCTGATTCTTTGACCATACCTGTAACGATTGGTCCAGTAGTCCCATTATATGGTAATCAGGGAAACTGTCCTCCACCGTTAGTTATGCCTACTCCTGTGAATATTCCTAAACCTGAAGCCACAGTAATGGTTGAGGATCATTTTAGTGATTGTGAATCTACGATATCCTTAATGGATTTACCAATTCGGGATTCTGTCAATAGTACTCCCAGAAGAACTACACCTGGGTGCTCGAAAGAGATAAACTTGATAACTTCATCAGGAGCAAAAAGTGTCACTGTAGTTAGTCCAGAAGACTTAGAAAGGTGGGCACAAGGATCAGATCAGCAGTGTACACCTCCAAAAAGTTTGGATATTTATAAATTAAAAGTCGAATTAGAAGAAATAATAGCAGGAAATGTGGGGCTAGATCGCCTAAATGCTTATGATGAAGAAGAATTATTGTTCATATGCAGAAGTATCACCAGAAATGTAAAATTATTTCATGAAAAATTATCAGATTTGGCTTTGCAGATGGGAATTGAAATAGGGAGATCAAAGGAGTTGCAGAAACCCTATAGAGCAGATTTTTCAGACAAATATTTAGAAAATATGAATGCCTCTGGAAGAAAGTTACAAGTAAAAGAGTTAATGACAGTCTTGCAAAAATGGGGAGACCTAGATAAATGGAGAGTTCGATGGGCAAAGAAAAAGGAAGAGGCACGATCCAGTTGAACAGCCTCTGAATATTTAATGAAGGAAACAGGGAAAGCAGACCAAATGTACCCGATGCGAGAAGTACAAGGAGGGGGATATGTACATGTCCCTTGGAGCAGACAGGATATTTTGTCATTTACGAATGATTTTCCAAAATTGAGAGAAAAACCAATTGAATGGTACAAGCAGGTTGAGAGGTTTGTGAAGGTGTCAAAGGTATTATTGAAAGATTTGGATGGTTTGTTTGACATAGTGGTACCTGCCGATTTGTGGACAGATTGTAAAATCCCAATTGATTGGCCTAGTGACGAGTATCCTAGAGATCCAAAAACAGGTGCCCCGTCAAATGATGTAATGAAAAAGTATCAGCAGGTGATAACTTACCTAAAAGGCAAAATACCACCGAAAGAAACAGATTGGGTGAAAATAGACCGAACCACCCAAGAAGCTAGTGAATCGGTACACGCCTATTATGAGCGTTTATTGCAGGTATTTAAGCAGTATAGTGGATTTGAGGACATTGGAGACAAGAACATGAGTCAGTTTGTATATCGATTTGTTTATGGTCTGAAGCCAGAAATTTGTCAGATGATTAAGCAGCACATGTTATGTTTGCAGGGAAGCCCATAGACGAGATTCTGAAATATGCGAAATACTGTGGTGACGATATTGAGGATAGACACAAGAAATTGCAGGAAAAAGTGATGTGGGCACAGGTGAAAATGGCCGAGAAACAGGGAATTAATTTGGAAAATCCAAGTGAAAATCAAGGAAAGGATTCTGGAACAAATGGTGATACTGGGAATGGTGGAAAAGTGAGAGGACGAATGAGTAGAGAAGAAGCTAAAAAGAAATTTCCTTGTCATGGATGTGGAAAATTGGGGCATTGGAAGGATGAATGTAGAAAGATTCGGAATAATAATGGCCCAAATCAAAATTTAAATCCACAGACGCCGAATGACTCACAGCAGGGTGTAAACCCTCAGAGTCAGTTGCCACCTGCACCTATTCAGGGTAATGTAAGCAGAGCAAAGCACGGTACAGACGTCGGATATCAGGGAGGAAGTGGTAAGAATGATTATGTAACATCACAGTTTCTTTTACAGGACGATTTCTGTCAATACAGTTCATGACGGTGCCTGGGAGAGGGGAAGAAGGAGTGCGTACTTGGCGCATCCTCAGTCAGGTCCATATGTTGAAGGGAGTGTAAAAGGTAATGATATTACTTTTCTTTTGGACACTGGTGCTACCCGGTCTACTGTGAGAACAGCAGACATTCCAGACCTTCCTCTCTCTGGAGAAGCTATCCAAGTAGTGGGGGTAGCTAATCGAAAGATTAGAACACCTCTTACCGAACCAATGGAAGTTAAAATTGGAAATTTCAGAGAAATGCATCAATTTGTAGTGTGTGATTCCAGTCCAGTAAATTTATTAGGCCGTGATTTGCTATGTAAGATGAATTGCACAATTTTCTGCACACCGGATGGTGTGGCAGTTCAGACCCCAGATGAAGATCATGTATATAAGTTTATGATTGCAAAACAAGGTACAGAGGTAGATGAGATGTTTTCGTTAATAACAAAAGATGAGCTGCCAGAAGAATTAAAAACTACAGTAAACCCCATAGTATGGGATTTCACAGGAAAGGAAGTAGGACTTATGGCCAAAATAGACCCAGTTAAAATTACTGTAAAGGAAGGTGTGATTTTCCCAAATACCAGACAGTACAAAATGAGTGCAGAAGTAAAGATAGGAGTCATTGAAGAAATAAATCGAATGGTAGAACAAATCATACTAAGAGAAGTAATGAGTAGCCCATGTAATTCACCAATAATGGGTTTAAAGAAACCTAGCAGAAAATATAGGATTGTGCAAGATCTGCGCAAAATAAATAAGATCGTGGAACCTTGTTGTCCTATAGTGCCAAATCCTGCAGTAATCCTATATCAAATCCCTTGGAGTGCAGGATGGTTCACAGTAATTGATTTATGCCAAGCGTTCTTTTCAATACCATTGCACCCAGACAGCCAGTATCTTTTTTCATTTAAATTTGAGAACAAAGTCTATGTATGGAATCGTGTTCCTCAGGGGTACACGGAAAGTCCTTCTATTTTTAATCAGTTATTGAAAAAGTGCCTAGAGAAGCTAGTGATGCCAGGAAGCTCAGTCCTAGTGCAATATATCGACGACTTACTGGTGGCATCAAACACCAGAGAGGACTGTGTTGTTGATTCCATAGCACTATTAAATCATTTGGCTGAAGAAGGGCATAAAGTCTCACCAGAAAAATTGCAGTTCTGTACAACAGCAGTTAAATACCTGGGACACCAAATTGAGAGGGGAAAAAGGAGAATAACATCGGAAACAGTACAATTGATTAAGAAAATGCAAATGCCTGTAACCCAAAGAGAAGTGAGAATGTTCTTAGGAATAGTAGGTTACTGTCGACAATGGATACTAGGATTTTCCTTGTTAGCGAAACACCTAATTCAAATGACAAAAAAGAAAGCCAAGGACCCAGTTGAATGGGATGATGAGAGTGTAGGAGCTTTTGTAAAATTGAGAAATGCTCTGTGCTCAGCACCGGCCCTAGGCATACCTGCATTGTTCTGTCATGAGAGAGAAAATTGTGCACTTTCAGTCCTAACCCAGAGACATGGTTTGGACAGACGTCCTATAGCATATTTTTCTGCTACATTGGACCCAGTGGCAGCCGCATTGCCAGGCTGCTTAAAAGCAGTAGCGGCTACCTGTTTAAGTATTGAACAAAGTGAGTCGATTGTAATGGGACACCCAGTAAAGGTGTTTGTTCCACACGCGGTTGTGATTCTGTTGACAAGAACTCGAACTCAGCATCTTACTCCTAGTCGGCTGACTAAATATGAGAGAATAATAATGGGTGCCGAAAATGTGAACATAGTGAGGTGTACAATAGTGAATCCCGCTACCTTACTACCAGACCCATATCATGAGGAAATTAAAAATGACGAAGAAGAAGAACATGATTGTTTACAAGTCACAGAATTATGCACAAAACCACGTCCAGACATTGAGGAACAGCCCCTTAGAAAGCCAGACAGGGAACTATTTGTTGATGGTACATGCCAGAGGCATGAAGATGGTAAACTGACTGCAGCCTATGCGGTATGTGAATTAACTGGAATAGTCGAAGCATCCTATTTACCAGGAGTGAAATCTGCACAAGTAGCTGAATTGATTGCTTTGATAAAAGCTTGCAAAATTGGGAGGAATCAAAAAGTAACTATATTCACAGATAGTCAATATGGTTACGGGGTTGTGCATGATTTTGGCCAACTATGGATGCAGAGGGATTTCATGACTTCTTCAGGATCCCCCATTAAAAATTGACAATTTGTAAGGGAATTGCTGGAGGCAATACAATCACCAAAAGAATTGGCTGTGGTGAAATGTGCCGCACACCAGTCAGGAGATGACTGGGTGGTAGTCGGTAATAGATATGCAGATCTTGTGGCTCAACATTGTGCCAGAAATAGATTGTCAGTCAATAAAAGGGTGGAAAGAATGGGAATCAGCTGCCAACTTATGCTGTATATGCCACCTGAAACATGGAATGAGGTTAGAAGATTACAAGATGGTGCTGATGAAAGTGAGAAGAAAACATGGATCAAAGTGGGTTGTTCCCAAAGGGGAGATGATGAAGTGTGGATTTGTGCTGATGGCAGGCCAGTCATGCCTGACTGTCTGCTCTCTCAAATGGCCAGGATGTATCATGGGGACACACACATAGGGAGAGATGCAATGATTAGGCTTTTCAGACAGAACTGGTACAATCCCAAGTTCAGGGCTGTAGCGGAGAGCCTTTGCCAGAGATGTTTGACTTGCCAGATGCATAATCCAGGAAGAAAAACAATAATTGGGTTTGGAAAAATTGGAAAAGCAGAAGGGCCATTTATAAGACTACAGTTCGACTTTATACAGTTACCACCATGCAGAGGGTTGAAATATGTGCTAGTCATAGTATGTCTGTTTTCAAAGTGGGTGGAGGCTTACCCTACCAGGAGGAGTGACAGCATTACAGTCGCAAAGCTGTTACTACGAGAACTCATTCCTAGGTTTGGTTTCCCAGTAACTTTGGAATCAGATAGAGGAAAACATTTTAACAGTGAAGTGATTCAAATAATCTGTGAAGCATTCCAAATTGAAGAAAAATTGCTTTCTGCATATCGTCCAGAGGCTTCTGGAGTGGTTGAACAATTGAATGGCACTATAAAATCCAGACTGGGAAAAATGTGTGCATCAACATCATTGGAGTGGCCGGATGCATTGCCACTCGTCTTAATGGGACTCAGAAGCATTCCTGATAGAAATACGGGATTGAGCCCACACGAGATAATGATGGGAAGAGCAATGAGACAAGCACATGTTCCCATAAACAAACTGCTGAATATATCTGATGATATGGTTCTGGATTATTGCAAAGGATTGGCTGACCAAGTGCGTTCTGTCTCTCATCAGGTCGGAGAAGACACAGTTTCGAGGCAGCCTGAACAAGAACATGATCTGAATCCTGGTGACTGGGTGGTAGTGAAGAATCACACCAGAGAGACGTGTCTATCACCTAGATGGGGAAAACCTTGTGAAGTCATACTGACTACCAATACAGCAGTGAAGTGTGCAGGATTTCCTAATTGTATTCATGTAAGCCACACCAAAAGAGTACCAGACTCTGAAGAAGAAAATCCTCAGTCAGCATCAATCACTGAGGAAGCTGAAGGTTGCCCAGCTGAAGAATCTCAGGCTCGAAATTCGAGAGAAGCTACAGAAGAACAACCGAGCACAAGTCAGGACTGGATACCGGTGGTAGAAATTCCTGAAGTTTACTACAGAACATGAAGTCAAACAAAATTGGAAGAAATTGAAGAAGATCAGATAGGTGAAGAAGAAGCAGCTCAGGAAAAAGAAGAACATACAATAAAAGAACCTGAGCAGGACCAGATAGGGAAAGGGAACTGGACTCAAAATAACAAAGAATCAACACATTTTGAGCAGGAACAGACAGGTTTAGAAGAATCCGGTCAGGCTGCAGAAGTACAAAGTGCAATAAGCCCTGATCAGAACCAGTTAGATCCAGAAAATCACACAGAAGAAAAAGATCTCGAGAAATATAAACATGAAGAATTAAAGAAAGAACAAGATCAATTATTGGAAAATCACGGAGGAGCTGCAGAAGAAAAACAAATAAAGCCTGGAAAGGAGCAAATAAGAGAAACAGTAATTGCAGAAAACGAAACTGTGCTAAACCCTGAAATTAAACTAATTTCTGAAGACGAAAATAAAGAAACGGTGCAGACAAAGAAAACAAGAAAAGGTGATCATTGGCCTAGTGTCATTAAAAGAGTAAAATACCACATAACAACCAGAAGTGAAGATCCAGATCAAGTAAATGAAGTAACAAGTCAAACCGAACAAGAAAACAGAACTAAGAAAAGAAAAAGCAAGAGACTGAAACTTGTGAATAACAAATTTAAGGGTCCTGATTGGACTTACATTATTCTTGAAGATTACGAGAGCTCAGAGTCAAGTGAAAGTGGTGACGAAGGAACAAGTGCAGAATTGACGTACGAGAAAGAAACAAGACCACCTTGACTACGCAAAAGAGTCATATAAAGAAAAGCGGAAAAATAGATAAGAAGAGCAATCTTCCTTGTCGACATGCCTGATGATAGAGTTGCTGGGAGACCAAAACAGAGATGTTGTAGAAGATGCTGTGCAATATGCATATGTAGTCTAGTAATGGTGCTTATAGTATGGTTAGTCCTGATCGTAGCAGTTCCTTACCTTATGATAATGGATAAGAAGATTAATAACAAAACTAAAGGAAGGACAGCACACATAAAGGGAAATGGAGTAGAACTAATGGTAGAAAATGAACCAGAATTTCATCATGAAATAACTGATAACGACACTAGTTTAAATGTTTTCACCAAATTATTATTTCAGTATGTAGATACCATGGAAGTTAGTAATTGTTATGTCTGTATGAAGTTACCCGAATCAGTAGCAGAAGGATTAACATATCATCACTTACCATTAACATACGGCATATCATGTAGTGTATTAGCTAGTTTATTTTATAGAACAGGAGACTTCAATATTATTATTCAAACATAGATGTGATATTTTCTGAGGTTCCGATTCGAAAGAGTATGAACCCAGTGCTTAGTAGTCAAGACGCACAGTTTATGGGAGAATTTTTCTTAACAATGAAATCGATAGACATAAAACATGCACATAGACACAATCTAACATGTTCTTTACACGAAGAAGAAAAGATATTTTTGAATTTAGTAGAAGATAGAAGACAAGATTTTCAAAAGAAAGCTTCTGAGCATAAGGCTCATTTGCCACCTTGGGCTGAGAAAGAAGGAAGTTACACACCTGGCAAGGCTCAAGCTGCTATGGCTCTGGATTTTGTAAAGATGGGGAAAATTTGTCTACATAGACTAAGGACTGATTATAACAATGTTTTCATCGGTACCAGTGAATGTGAACACAATTTCTTAATTCTTGGAGGTTGGGGAATCAAAGGAGGAACAGATTCAGTTTTTCCTGGAATCTATTATGTATGCGGGAATAAGGCTTATTTTAGGCTTCCTGCACGGTGGTATGGAAGTTGTTATTTTGGAATAGTATTTCCAAAGATATACCACGTAAAAAGAAACACTGGGAGCAATGAAAACAATAGCGAATTAACACGTAGTAAAAGAGCTAGTTTTTCTGAAATTGTAGTTGATATATTTGGTGCATTGATACCTTCGGTGGGAATAATTCTGAACTCAAGGAAAATATGTAAATTGTCTACAGTGGTTGATCGTTTATCAACGGACACTGCTGGAGGATTTCTAATGATTTATGCGGAGATGGTGGCGATTAGATCTATGGTAATGCAAAATCGACTTGCTCTTGATATTTTATTGGCAAAAGAGGGCGGAGTCTGTAAATTACTGAAGACGAAACATTGTTGCACTTACATTCCTGATAAAAGTGCAGAAATTGGAACGTATATACAGAATATAACCTAACTTGAGAAGGAACTTAAACCACTGGAAGTTGATAGTGTATGGGAAAGATTGACAAGTAGTATTGCGTCAATTGGTACCTGGTTTTCTAATGTAGGAAAAGGGCTTATAGGTCAAATACTAGTATTCTTAGCAGGAATAGCAATAATAGTACTGACGATAATAATATGGTGCAAATGTTGTAGAAAGAATGAATCGTATAGTGTGACAGGACGAGGAAAGAAGAGAAAGGTTGATGAAATTGAACTTGAGGATGTGAGAAGTGAATTATACAAGAAATTGAAAGGGGATGTTAAAAATAGAAAATGTAAAAATGAGAATGAAACAATTTGCTAGAAGTTGGCACCTGATTGAGGGTAGTATTTTGATGGCTCTTAAACGCCATCAGAGAGGGGATTGATGGAGCAAGGACTCAAAATGAGACTTGCTCGAATGCAATCTCCTCACAGTATTAAATTATTCATCTTGTATTGTTTATATTAACTTTGCATACACTACATGAATTAGCAAGGAAGCTTGCCTATGTGTTCTAACTAACTAGTAACGCTTGTCTTTTTCTAAAATGGCCGCTAAAGCGCGGGAACTTTACTGCGCATGTCTCAACCATATCACGTGGTGTGACGTCTTTCTTTGCTTGGTGGGAAATTTCTGCTTCTGCGCAGTGTGCATTAAAATGGCTGCTTGATGTTTTCACATGCTTCAGCTTGCTCTTGCATTATTATTATATTGTCGTTTTCTTAACGCTACTAATGCGGGATAGATTTATAAGTAAATGGGGATAGAGTAGAGAGAATGGATATACAGTGAAACATATTATTTGTGATTTTAATATTTTCTTCTTTGACTTTTATTAGTTCGTAAACTTGGGCCTGGGGTTGGTGATCTGAAACTCGAGAGACAATGATTCTGCGCATGTGTCCTGCTTGGCTGACAAAGAATAAAGATGAAGTCAACCTGGACGTCGTCCAAGGCCACGACCTAATGCCCGATATTGATGTATTCATGTGTTCTTGCCAAACTTGCAACTATGTATATGGAAAATGAATAAACTTTGTCGTGAGACGGGTGGGAAATAAAGCCAATGTATTAAAATTGATGGGCGGTAGTTTAAAAACAAAGGTCTTCAGAATTCGAACCAAATCAATATGGTGTGAGGATCAACCCCCTGTCCCTGTCCAATCAGAAGTAGTGGTCCCATATTTTAGCAACATTAAGGGGAGGTACATGGGCGTAGAAGGGTATAATAGATATAGAATTAGTTAATTAGGGGCTCAGACCGCGGAACACATGTAGGAGACTAGAGGGACGAGACTAGACGCTGACAAGAAGGAGATGCTGCAAGAGAGCAGAGGACCAGAGAGAACAAGCGTAGAGGCTTCTAGCTCCAGACCGACAAGCTGATCGATTGCAGACTGAATCGCTGTCCAGAGAGGTCCTGAGGAGGGGGCGGCGGAGTCCATTAGAAGAAAGGCACGGGAGAATCGAGGAGAAGTCGAGTATCAGAGAGGGGAACGACGCAGGCGTCGTTGTAGAGAGGTCACCGGTCCTGTCCTGATCCTGGAGGAGGTCTTTGCTCTTCATCCTTCCGGGGTCCTACTTCTTCCAACTCTTTGGCCAAGGGGTTTGGTTCTCGCATTTTGGTAAATATAAATGCACCCTTTAGTTGCGCTGCTGTCTCTATCTTCTCCTTTCTGAGGGACCGTCATTAATCAATAATAATTATTTTTCCATGCTTCATCCGTGATATGCGATTAAGTACCATGTGGTTCTGTAATTTACTCTGCTAAATCTTTAGATAAACATTTTAAAACTTCCTGACTCAGTGGTTATTTCAGGATTATGTACTATAATTAATGTCACTCATTTTAAACTTCCCAATTAGCAAAGGATTCATTGGTAAGTCATTACTCTTCAATCAGAAGGTAATTGGTAGCAGGGATTTTGATAAAGAGTAACAACTGATAACCCCAGCATAAGTATTAGCGTAGTATCAATGTATGGGCCCAAGTGAGTATCTAGTGTATGAATGATGTTTGCTAATATCGCGCTGGATCAAGGGTAATGTGATTACCAGTAAGTAATGTGCTCATTATCTTCTCATGTTGCTTCCTCATACCCGTCCTTACATTTGAGGACTTACCCAGGCCCATTGAGAAGCTTGGGAATTTGCACTCAGGCAAAAAAGCAGAAACACCACAGTATAAAGCAAAACTAAGCGGACATTAATACAATGGTTCAATCCATCACTGGCCTTTAAACAGTAGATAATACAACAGAAGAAATAGACAAAATAAGTTGGGGACCCACATCTAAACAATAATGCTAAACAATGTTAAAGGAACTTTCCCAGGTAGGTGCCAAACAAATATTAGTGAGACAGACACGTTGTATCTTTGCTTAAGAGGCCTCCATGCCTCAATGAACCAAAGTGGGCTGATCTTTGTTAGAAAATGCGCAAACTAATAAGATTGCAGATTTTATCCTTCTACTCAGGGTACTGCAAGAAGATGTCTATCACTGTCAAATGTATCACATTGATGGAGAGCAGTAGTGTGTTTCAGATAGATTAAGACTGGTCTACAAACATCTAAGGAATCCAAGTCTCTGTCCTCAGGGGAGACTAGATTGAGCGAAAAGCAAAAGAATTGTCTCTGTCGTCCTATGAAACATCTTACCAGTCTCATAGACAAAACCTGGTCCTGATCTGAGCATCATCCTAGTGAGAGAAATGCAAAGGTATGAAAGCAGGGAAACTATAGCCCAGCTCTCCACATTTTCTAGCAGAGGTGAGAGCTACCAGAAAAATGACTAGAACCTTACTGACACCTCCTCTAATGGCTCAGAATATAGGGCCAAGAGTAGAAGGAGCAAATGCCGTGGAGGAGTACAAACACGAGCCAAGTTGAAAACCCTTCTGAAGTCTAGAAGTAAAGGTCTCCATACTTTGTAAACCTTCCCCGGGATCTTTATTGGCCTTAATTGAAATACAAAGAGCTTTAAAAGTACCAGGGGACAGACCCAGAGAAAAGCCATAATGAAGGAATTGAAAAATCAGAGCTGTATCATAGTCATAGGTAATATCTGTCTTATTTACCCAACGTTTATCAAAAGATGACCAATAGAGACTAAAAGGGGTCTAAGATGATCGTTCCTTGTGTAAACTGAAAAAGACAAGCCAACAGTTTGTGAATAACGATTAGAGGGGGAAAGGCAAGCAGAAGATCCTCTGGCCAAAGAAAAGGTAGAGCATCTATACCCCAAGTAAACTCTGAGTGGAACCTGAAGCAGAACACTGGAACCATTAAATTGTCATGATCTGCAATTAGGTCTATTACTGGTTTGCTGAATTTGATGCAAGTCTCCCTGAACACCTCCTTAGAAAGACAAAAAAGGTCTTGGCGTATGGCAAGACTCTGCTTAAGGAGTTTCCTTTTATCTTGTCCACCCCCAGTATGTGGACTGCACATAAAAGCGCTGAGATACACCTTTGGGTGTGAGTAATTGCTCTATAGCAAATGCCTATAACATATCATAACGAAAAAAGATGTTTCTTTGACCTGTCTGAAAGCCCACCTGTGCCAGATTCTTACATCTGGTCACCCCGCCTGTTGATTTGCATATGCCATGGCTGTCCATAGAAGAACAGGCCTCTTCTTGAGCCTCTCCATAAAGAGTTGAAATGCCAGAAGAACAGCAGAGAGATCCTTTCTGTTAAGGAGAGATTTAAATCCACGAGTTGTTGGGGACCTCAAGATTGCGTCTCACCTCTAAGCTGAGGTGTTCTGTGGTTAGGATTACTGATCTGGAGGCAGAAACGGGATACATTTTTCACCTGAGCTAGAATCAGCCACAGTTTCAAGTCCTGAACAACATACACTACGTCTGCAATCTTTGAATCGCTCTTCCTTGAGGGCAGATCCCACCATCGAAGGATGTGACAGGAAAATGGACTCCAATTTAGTCAAACTCAGGGAGCTAAACCAACTGTGGACTCCTGCAGGATCAAAAAGAAAAGAAATATTTGGGATTCATTTTTTTCTTTCCTGTCACTAAATCGATTTCAATGTCTCACAGCTCTTGTTTGCATCTTCTGACAGAGGCTGACAGTCTTGTCAGAAGAGATGAGACATGCTCTCAGAGATGGAAAGCTCAGTTCACATGTAAGGAGATTGTAGGACATTGGCGTATTATAATAACCATATTCCTTGTCAGAGTGGACCCCCAAAGTGACTAAATTACCTGACCTCAGCCCCCTGGTAGCTACGCCCAGAGCAGATAGGTTTAATTTAGAAGGAAAGTGTAAAGTATTTATGCAATGCTCAAGGAGTAAAACACAAAAAGAATTCCAAACCAATTTAGAAACAAGGGTACATTTAAACAAAATGCCATCAAAACAAAAATCAAATAAGTAGAACCAGAGTTATGAACTCTTAAAGTATGAATTTAAAAACAGTTGCAAAAAATGGTAAGCGCCAACTGCAGCCATCTGATTGAGCTTGACCGGGACAAGGATAAGTTTGAAGGCTGACTGCAATGGAGCACAGGTCTGATACAAAGGCCAGGCTTGTCCAAGTCAAAAGGTTACCTCCGCAATTAGAAACTTTTCTGGAGCAAAAGGTTTCGCGCTTGGCAAGGCAGCAGGCTGGGCTCAATGATGATGGGGAACTGAAGTCAAAGGGTCTCAATGAAGTCATTGATGAAGGCTGGAAAGCTCTGAGTGGGAAAACTTCAGGTTTCATGCCCAGTCCGCCCTTGATGTCGATCAGATACAGTTGGCAGCTTGGCTCCATGAAGCTTTCTATGTTCAGACACAGAAACTTTTCTTAGGCAAATTAATTGGGTGTGCAGTCATCAGCGTTGGACTGTTATGTGGTTGTTCTGGGTGAGTAGTACAGTAATCAGATTTTAGGTAGACGTGTTTTACTTGACATGAGCATTGAAGGGAAATTAGTTACATGTTTGATCATAGCCAAATTAAAGTATGTTGACTAATTTTACATATTCTCAGAGGGACAAAATGTGTAGACTGTGTACCCATTAATCTTAGGCAAGAAACAGATCCTCAAGGTATACAAGACAATTCAAAGACCCTCTACTAATGACTAGATAATGGATTTAGCTTTGCTCTGTAAAAATGTGAAGAAGTAGTAGGATAAAAGGATGGTGCAACATATTTATGATAGTGTTTGGTCTGCTTTCTATGACTGGCATGCATGAGTTTATGGTATGGATGTGTGTTGTTTTCTAACTATCTTTCTCCTTGGTCATGAAGTTGCGTTTACTTATCAGTTCTCCACTCCAAGGTGCATTGGTTATTGGATTTTAACTTGTTAAAGGATAACGATAGCGACAGAAACTCGACTTTTGGTGATGTTTACCTATCTGTTATTGCTAGTATTCAATAATTTCCTGTTTTGGTTCTTCATTAGTTCTGTTCCTTTCATTTCTTGAATTGTATTCATATATAACAAAAAACACTGAGCCACTAGATCATTCTATCATTTCATATTTAAGTTATGGACGTTTTAATACATAATCATATTGTATCAATATGACTCTGTAAATATATCAATTTTCCTTCATCAACAGTTTGGGAGTACAGTGGGATGATCAGTAAAGTCCAAACAGCTGAACTCACTGCAAACCAATTTGCAGATCATGGGAAGGACTCTTACCTCTTGTGTTCATACCTTATGTCTATTTAGGAGGTGCAGCCCGGGGTATTCAGTCCCTTCGTTGAGGTATGCACATCATCACAGAACTGTGCCTTCTCCCTTGAGATCCACTTTAACACAACTCAAAAGCAATGTATAAACTCATAGATTTTGATAGATGTTTCTCTCCCCCTTGTGCACAGGGATCCTGTTAGGATTTTTTATGCTATCACCTCCAAAGCAATACCCTCTGGGTAGCCCGCGATTAGGCAGATATCTTCAACATCTTTTATCATTGGAAATCAAGTCTCCGAGAGCAAGCAAATAACACACTAGAAATCTTACATCGGAAGAATCAACAATACTGCCACATATGAAAAGAATGCAATATACTCATAATGGAAGGAGGGGCAACACCGGCATTGTCGGCCCACACATGTTATAGGAAATTTGATCATGATTACACCACTTTATGTTTTTTTAAAAACACAAGCAGAAGTTGGGTCAATGGGAAGCAGTTAATCAGATTATCAATGATGAGAAATGTTTCCTTTACACACTACATCCTACCAGGCCCTAATGTCTTTCCACCTAGAAACCTGACCATCTCGCATATTCACTCATTCACCTTTAGTACTATGGAACACACCGATCTTCAGCGGCATCCTTCCATTACCTCCACATCCCTTTTATTCATCCCAAACCTCCTCCAACTGCTATGAACTCCAAAACAAAAACACTTTCTAGACCCTTCCCTCTTCTATCCCTCTACTATCCTTTTTCAATCCAAATAACAAACTCACATGTCCACTGCTCAAATTAATTTCATATTTCCCTATGCTAATTCACAACTAATCCTATTTGGTTCTGGAGTAGCATGCCACTCGTGAAAAAAGCACTTTGACGCCTCGTCAGGGGTAGTAAACGCTATATAAATGCAATTACAATTGCGATCATATTAGAAATACTGAAGATGAAGTTACTAAACTGCAAGGCAACATCTGGAAAAATGATTTATCTGCTAGCTACATTGTACTGTAGAATTCGTATAGTGCTTACCGCCCCTATGTGGGGCACTGACATGTTTAACCACATGCATAGCACCCAACACCATGTGATTTGTGTGGTTTGAAGTGTGTTGCCTTCACTTGGCAAATGTTCCCATGTTGTGTATGATGATCATCAAGGTGCAGTTATCATGTTACGGGATGCAATGCTTAGCAGTGTGATGAATGAGGAATTGTGAGGGCTAGACACAGATTTTTTTTATAGTTTGTGGTAGGCTGATGGCTCTGATTAACTCTAAAGGTCCATCTGTTATGCTGGTGACTTTTTATCCTTTATGATCCCAATCTGATTTCCTATAGAAAGATTCTCTACCTCAGTCAGATACAAAGATTGGATCAGAGCCATGCAACAAACAATTACAAGATCTAGTTTTTACTACTTTTGTCCCCCCATGGATATCCTACCCATAAGAAATAATACAGCTAATAATACAGCTCTCTCCACAAAAGAAGATTTAGCAGATAACTTGTTTTCACTAGAAGATTTTGAAATTTATTCATGAATGGTTGGTGTGTGCTGCTCTATTTCTAGACACTTATTTCATCTCAGAATAAGGGCTACTTCCAGCATATGCAGTGATTTATGCAAATAACTAATGAATATTTGACAAATTTGGGTATAATAAAATGAATCTTGATGCTCCATGGCCCTTTCTCCCAAAATGTTCTGGTTGCAGCTCTTTTAAGGCAGCAATTTTTCTGGAAGAGCATTTTTCACATCAACATGAAATTGGTCGATTTGTTGTGGGCTAGTTAGTATTGGTGCTTCAACAGGAGACACAACACAGAGGAGCTCATTTACAAGCCCCTTGCGCGGCCGCAGTCACTTTTTACAACACAACAGCGGAACAATCAATGCACCACACTGCGCCATATCGACAAACTGATGCATTGGGTCCAATGCGTCAGTTTGTAGAGCCCTACGTCACATTATACCTGTGCCATGTAAAAGGCATGCAGGGTAGGCATTCCCACGCAAAAAAGCCACGTAGAACTGACACAGTGAAACTTAAAAAATTTCACTGCGTCACTCTCTGACTTTACTGCATCAAAATCCTTACGCCTGCTCAGACCAGGTGTAAGGATTGACGGAGGGCTTTTGCAATGGGACTTGCCTATGTGTTCTGATGCATTGCTGGAGTTGCGTCAGTATTACGACCACTTTTGCGCCAACAGAGGTGTCAAAATTTCAGACCCATCTGTTAATCTGTTAATCCTTGCACCATGGAGCCCTGTATTGTAAATACAGCACATTCATGGTGTTGCAAGGACATTTGGCACAGGCGCAGGGAAACTAATGCATCAATGTCAACATTGGTCCTCATTGTGAGTGTTAGATCAAATACACAAATGGTGATGTAAGGAACGCTTGCAAATTAGTCTAACTCCTGGTAATCACTTCGGGTAGCATTCCAACCCATTGTCTTTCACCCCTCATGCCACCTCAGTTTATCCCCGGCCAAATGCCAATCAGTCTTGACCCTGCTCCAATAGGAACAGTTCAGTCCCAGCTGCCAGTCCAAGTACTTCCTGAACTGGAATACAAGCAACTGAAGACTGGTTTTGCTTTGACTGGGTCTCTTCAGTCGGGTGAAGTTTGGTTCCAGTGGCACAGCGAGCTCAGGGCCCACGTCTGGGCTTATGCGTGGCTGGTAAATTCCAATGGGCCTGGTAGCCAAGGCCAAAGCCCATCAGAATTGAGAATTTAGCAGAAATACCACTACCCAGTGATATTGAGATTTCAACTGCTGAAAGCAGGCAAAGTGTCCGAATGTAATACCATGGGGAATCTTGTTGGAATAAGCACAATTAATCCCTTTCCTGCATGTTATTCCTCAAAAACTTGTAAACCCTATTATTTCCCCCTCTCTAAATAACTGGGACCCCCGGTTTTGGCAGAATTCTGACACATCATGTATTTTATGTAAGTATGGAAACCTATGGAAACCAATATAGTTCACATGTAGCTTAAAATCAATGGGGGGCTTGCCAAAGTAGTGAAAAATGAACAAGGAAGGAAATGTTTTGGATGTGTGATGATAGTTAGAAATTTGCAAGTACCACACAAAAACTATCTTGGTTCTATAAATAACTATATATAAACTATAACTATATATAAAAAGGAAAGGCCACAGCACAGTGAACCTCTGTGCTAAAGGAATTATTCGTTCCAAATGGTCATTTCGGGTGTAAATATACCCTTTCGCATTTGTGTCGGGTGATTTTTGCAACCATCTGTCAGATCGGCTTTACAAATGTGGATTAACATGCATAAACTGTAGTTGTGCCTGTTTTGCGCAGGTTGTTCCAGCTAGCACCACCAGTCAGGCCACGTAGTATTTGGCAACACAAACACAGTGGTAGGCACAGTTTGTGTTCAACCTTAGAAAGGCGCTAATGCTAAAATGGGCACGAATAGTGTTTGCACTCATTTTGAGGGATGAGGTTACATGAATAGAATAAATGCAAATATCGTGCAGCTATAGTAAATAAACAACCACATTCAAGACAAAAATGATGGAAAACGGGCAATATTTCAAAAGGCATTCAAAACCGAACTAGAAAATAGCATTTCGTACCCTCCCTCGCACTAGCTCTCTCCAAATGCATTGTTGCAAGGTTGAAATGACATTTATATACTGCTATCCATACAGTCTAAATACATAAATAGCCCAAATCCCGCTGGGCTGAGGTCCAGAATTAATTTTGTGTAGAGGAAAATATCCCTGATTCGTTTGTGCTCTAGCCTCTAAGGGAGGTTGTTCTTTGGCATTCCTTCGTCTTTGTGCCTCTGCTTCGAGATCTTTTTGAGTTGTTTGGAATGGATGAAAAATAGTTGATGAACTTTGAGTAGGTGTTAGCTATACCTAGGACAGGGTGTATCGGCTGTTATGTCCTGGAGCGGGACAGTTTCCTCTGTTTTTGTATTTTCACTGTATCTGGTTGCATTGCTGTGGGTGTGTCTGTCCATAAACGTGTAGAATGGACTTGTTGTCTTTCCAAGTTTTGTCTTATGGGCGAGATTTGTCTAGACATGTTTCTCTCAGTGCAAGATCAGATTCCACTGGTGTCTGGCCAAAGACCACGATGTCATTGTTACAATTGAATATGTTCCCAATGAGCCCTATCATTTGCCCATTTTCCGACCTCAGCGGTGAACACATCCAGTGCCAGAATTTATTGTATATTTTATTAACTGAATAGAAATAGGGAGGTGTTCCTACAGGTGAGGTACCATGTTGTGTTTAAGTTTGAAAAATGTTGAGCATATTTTTATCATGTCATATCCTCCTTTATGAGACTGGCTTTAATCTCTCTCCTGATAGTGTTCATTTAAAAAAGATATAGGGGCATATCATCAAGCCCCGGAGATAAAATTATCGCCGCTTTAGCGTCCGTTTTCTGACGGAAAGCGGCGATAATTTTATCTCCTAATCAGCAAGGTCACGCTATCGCGTGAATCCTTGCATTATCGCCCTTTCCCCCAACGCCCATCTTTGCATCTCTAATGAGATGCAAAGTGGGCGTTCTGTGCTAAAATAACTGGAGAAATGTCGCTAACCGACATTTCTCCAATTATCAAGCTGCACGCAGACAAGCAGAGCGATAAGAAAAGTAGCGATAACCACAGTTATCGCTACTTTCCCTACGCCTGCTTCAAGACTGACTTAGCCATGATATCCTATGTAAGGTGGATATCATGGCTAAGTATGTCTTGCCCTATCAGCAAGCTATCGCCAAACCTTGTGCCATTATCGCTGTATTTCCAGCTATAATCGCACAATTGACAGCTTGCGCTCTGAATCTTATCGCTTCGGAGATAAGCGTTGCTGATAGCACGCTATCTCCGCGATAAAATTCAGAGTTGGCCGGCGATAATTATCCTCGCGCTAAGAGCGCTGAGTGATAATTATCGCATGGCCTTGATGATATGCCCCTTAGATGGTCTAGTCCGATTGCCTTTTCTATAGTGTCCTGTGTTGCAGGTCATTCAGCTCTGATTCTGCTCAATGTTACATGTTGGATGTTTTTTGGCTGCTGTGTTTCGCCGTGGGAGTCAATGTGTTTTCTATATATATGGTGTAAAGCGTTTATTGCTTAAGTTCCTCGTCTTTGGAGCAGCACAGACATTTGCTTCATTATTGAGCCGAGGAATAGCTGCCTCCTTGTTTGGGGTGAGGCCCACTTGCTGAAAATCAAAAGACATCTGATATAGGCGAAAATGTATATCATGCAAATCTATAAGCAATGAAAGAGGCCTCGCTTGAGTTTTATCAAGCAATTCAATATTTGATTTATACATGAATATTTTAATTTACTTGTTGATCACTCAAAAAATTTATGTAAGTTTTTGGACACCACGAGTAAGTACTTCATTTCAGTGACCAAGCAGTGTCATGATTTTGGGGACCCCGGGCAAATTATATTTTGGGGGGCCCTGCACAGAACAACTTGAAATTGTATTACATATTTTCTTCTAATCAAAGCCTGCATGATGTCAAACAATGGTAAACTATGTTAATCTTTAACAGGGTCACGCAAAACAAGCGGAATATGTCTTTGCTGGAATCCCAAAAATCCTTAAGAGGACACAGCATAGACAGACAAAGTCAGAGGTAAAAGTAGTCAGAGAGGGAGAGAGGTTTAGACAGAAGAATAGGTAGAGGTCTAATAGAGAGAAGACTCACTTTCCCAAGGGGCTCCTTGGAAGGAGGGGGCCCTGGGCAAACTTGCCCATGCCTTAAAAACATCTCTGGACACAAGTTGTTTCTTTCTTTATGCTGTATGATATGGTTGCGTGTTTTATGTTTTGACACTTCTTTTGTAAGAGAAGCTTGGCTTGTAATACAACAGAATTTAACATAATAACTTGGGCACAAACAAACAACTATTATGCACTAAGAGAATGCTGAACATCAGACCCATCTAAGTGTGGCAAACCTCTCAACACAAACCCTGACCAAAGTAAACATATCTGAGGTTTTTAAAGGACTCACATCCTGACTCACCCAAAGTGTTGATGACAAAAGGTTCTTTGGAGAGATGAAGAGTATTTTAGACAACATCATCTATAGAACACTTATTTAAAATAAGTGCCATCATAACATGGCAAACAAAAAAAATCAGTCATGACACAACATAACCTGAAGGCGATCACTTACGTAACAACAAAATCAAGAAGAACGACAACAACAGCAACAACCACGATGATGATGATGATAATATTAATAACATGTTTCATGTAGCACTTAATGCCACACACCCATGTCTCAATGCTGTGTAACACAGATGCTGCTATTTATTGGCCAATGTAATGCTAATCAGAGATAATGAATTAATTGATTGCTGTTGCAAAAGGATGGAAATGGAAATCCTGCACGGGCAAAAGAGGTAATCTAAATACAATCTGTAACTGCTAAAGATAAGAACAACAAGCATTTGCAATGCAATCGGTCTCGCCTTTGGGACCTTATATGTATTTAGCTTTGCAGCACATTAGCCTGGGTGCTAAAACATCTACTGTTCTTTAACATGGAGGGAAAGTAAGCACCAAACTGCGTGGCACGCCAGGTATGGGAACACATGGAGAGAAATATTGCCTTTCAGTGGGAAATGGTATAGTCCAAAGCTCTGTTTTTAATATAAAATCAGGGTCTTCGGTGATCATATCACTGAAAATACAAGATTTGGAAAAAATATTGTCTACGGGTGCTCGTGGAAGACAATCTCTATGGACTGGAATCTAGAGAATGCTAAAGTGATTCTGGTATTTTACTGACCTCTGCTGGTCGTTTTCTATCAAGAAAGTTAAATAGAGGCAGTTGCCCAAAAAATTAAAAAAAGAAAGTCCCTCAGCAGAAAGCAATTCTGGTATTTTACTGACCTCTACTGGGCCTTTTCTATTAAGACAGTTAAATAGAGGCAGTTGAACAGAAAAAAAGTCTCTAAGCGGAAGCAGATAAGTCCTAGGGCTAATCTCCAGAGCCCACAAAGTACATACACATATAAGTATATACTAATATATAAGTATATACTAAAGTATATACAAGAGGTCTCGAATGCTCGACCTAAAAAGCCTCAACAAAAACCCACAGATTGGGATTGAAGACCAGAGGATCACAACAATTTTCAGAAACAAGCTTGACCACATACTATAAGCACATGTTGATGATTATTGAAATGCCCACATAAATTTGGAATATTTCTTCTAACAGAAACTTCTTTTTATACAACTGAAAGGTACACTGAAGGGTTCAAAATTTAGACCTTCATATGCAAATATTTGACCCATGCAAATGAGAGAATCACTATGCCTCTGCGCCCCCACCATGTTACTGACTTGAGAGCATAGGCAAACATTCCATTAGAAGGCACACTGAAAGTGTGCCATAAAAAAACTTTCAGTGTGCCTCCTGAAGGCCGTATCTGGAGAGGTGAAAGGGGGTCCTGTGGACCCCCAGACATACACCTGCAGGTGGTGGCAGTCATTCACTCCACCCACCAGCAAGAGGATCCCTCTCCCCTCTTGAAAGTGCAGGTGTCATGCCGCCTGCACCATGAAACACAGAGTGGCTTTGAAGCAGCAGCTCTGTATTTCACTTGAATGTGCTGCTCCCAGAGTAGTGTGAATTCCAACTACCCTGGGGACAGCACATTATGCATAATAGGTCACACTTTTCCTGTTTGTGCCCGGCGCACCTTTTGGAAGGTGCACCGTGGCGCAAATGACCGTATAAATATTATGGCCTCTGAAGTCTTAATCATAAATATTGGTATGCAGTCTACATCAAAAGAAAATGAGGACTTTTTGAATGAGATGGTTATCAAACATTTTAGTACCTCTTTCTACTGTCCCAGAGTGAATGGGTTGGTAGAAAGAATGAATTGGTTGATGAAAGAGTGCCTAAAATTAGCAATATTTAACAGAATTGTGGGCGATATAGCCTTGGAGGAAACTTTACAAATCATATAGTATTACTACGATCACTGTCAGAGGTGTCTCTCCTATTGTATTGCTCAAGGGAAGGAAACCAGGTACAAAGATGACAACATTGTGGCTGTGCAGATACAATGTTATGAAAGTGGATTGGGCTGGATTTGGAAATAAATCTGACAAACATCAGATTGTTTACAAGATATATGCTACAGAGAGGAGTGTGAAGAGAATGGTTTGGATAGAAGGAGATAAGGTACATAAGAAATTCCCAATGGAGAAGAATTTTCAATTCCACATTGTAGGAGAGTGCCCCTTTTTGTATCGTCACCCCCCTCTTTTTGCTCCAAATGCTGATGGCTATGAGTCTGACAGTGCACTGAAGGCTGCTGCCCAGACCCCAGTGCCTGTACTCTCTCCCAAAACTGCTATGTCAACTTAGTAACCCCAAACTGGCATAACGGTACCCCCTTATACGTTCCTAGTGTATGGTGCCAGGGGTACTCAGGGCATAGGTGGTAAAGGGGTCCCCAAGGCTGCAGTACAGTTTTGTGCCACCCTAGGTGACCCAAGCAAACTACTGACAGCAGGCCTGCCATTGCAGACTGCAGGAGCAGTGAAAACTGTTCGAACTCGACTGTGCCCTCACCATGTGTGGCACAGTCAAAGACACTACCTTTACTATATGTCAGACACTCCTAAGGTAAGCCTCCTCAGCCCAGGAGGCAGGTTGCAGTATATTAAAGGTGAGGACATACAAGTGCATGCCTAAATGTCCCTGTAGTGGTGTTCTATTTTGGAAACTAATATAAGTGGTAGCGATCTAGAGGATAGCATGGGCTTCCAACCGGGCACTCTCGAGATTGGCAGCTCAATTATGGTACCACTAAAATATGTCATGTTTGGTATCAAACAACGTGCCTTCTCACCCGGACACGAAGCTCGTGCCCTGTGTGACATGGAATGCTCCCAGGTGGAGACCTTAGTGGTTGCCCACCTGGTTGCACCAGCTTCATTGTGTTCTGGCTGACCAGCCCCCACATTTCCACACCTGCTGTCACCAAGACAAGATTATGACCCCCTGCCTGGCAGTGGGATCACTCCCTAGAGTCAGGAACAAAGGCTTGGGCAGGAAGGAGGTCACACCTCCCTCCTCCCAAGCGGGTTAGTGAAGTGGCACATCCAAGCGGTGAGCTTCCAAGGCTTTACTGCCTCTGTTGTGCATCAGAGCTGACTCCCAGTGGAGGAAACAGCCCTTGCCCTGCCCCAGGCACAATTGCACCTGAGTAGGTGGGAAAGTAGCTAAGCAGGAAGGTGTACACCCCCAGAAGGCTGGCCACACATCTAGGGTGATAAGCCTGGTCTGTAGACCACAATGTTATTTTTGCCATCTTTAGGAGTGGCAGAATAGAGGGTCTGGGTAGAAAAGATGACCTACACCCCCGGATGTGTTCACCTCAGGGGCGGACTAGCTTCAGGAACTAGCTGCCCCTTGGCTACTAGCTCCCACACCCCTAACGATCCCTAAATCTAGGATTTAAGGGACCCTCCAGACACCAGGACCTTAGATCTGAACAACTTGCATCAAGGAAGGACCAAGAGGAGACCTGTGTCGCCGAGAACAGGACTATGCCTACAGCACCAGAGCAAAAGAGGGATACTCTGTCCCTGTGTCAACAGATTTGGAACTGGGTGAACGACCCTCGTCCTTGGCCAAAACTCAGCACTCCCAAAGAGAGAGATCTCTGTGGGAGCCAGAAGCACCCTCAGACATCCTTGGACTAGTTGCATTAATCCCCTGCAAACCACAGGTAAAAACACTTGCTGGATCCAAAGAATCACTGGCCATTGGACCTCCATGGGATTGCCCAAATCCAGGTGCTCCAGTGCATTGTGGGAGTCGTAGTCCTGCCTATCCCAGTGAAATTCCAGTACCTTTGTGCTTACCGCTGCCAAGGCTTGTTGGTCCCCAATCTGGTTACCGGCCCCCACACTCAAAGCTACATCTACAGGTACCACCGTGCAACCATCATCCGACATCAGCAGCTGTGCATCTGTTCTGTTTTTTGCATTCTGTTTCTTGCAGCACCGTGTAAGTGGTAAAATCAGCACCAGTGCAGCTCCCGTTCAGCACCAAGGACAGCCAGGACAACTCTGGACCCAGACTCCACGGGCTAGGTAAAATTGATCTGACAGTCATGGCCTGGTCCTGGGGGTACCATGTAACTCGACCTACGAGTGACAGACTGTCACTAGTGGTTTTTACTATTGACCGCAATGTTATTTCTTTCATTTATTTTACTGCACTGATTTAATATTGCTTCAAAAATCTATAACTCTGGCTATATGTATACTATTACATTCATTTTGGTGTCTAAATTAAGATAAAAATACACTCTATTTTTATAAATGAGTGTTGGAGTTCTGTCGAGTCGTGTACTTATTGTCCATACTAGTACTCTGAAATGCTTAACACATGTTCCTCTAGTAAGCCTGACTGCTCTTTGCCACTAACCAGGACTGAGCTGTGGATTTATTAGTGTAAATCCAAGGACCATTGTAGTGTAGCTCCTATTTCCCTAATAGGCTCTGCGCATTGGAATAATATATCCTATAGGTTTGACATAGGACTAAGGTCAGTATGTCCCTATCGAGTATATTAAACTTAATTACTTGTGCCAGCTAGCTCAGAGGCCACTAGAAACTCCTTGACAACAAGAAGGGAGTAGTTTCTGGCAGCCGCAAAACATGACCACTGTGTTTCCCTTTAGAATTAGAACGTGTCCCAGAGTCGTGGAAACAATAGATAACTATTTCACTCAGCTCAGTCGTGCATGCTTAGTTTTCTCCAAGTTACACAGAAAGAAATAGACGGGCGTTTCAATAAAGGATTTATTGAACAGTCTTGTTTCTGGTGTAAGTAAAATGTGCTGTTACGATCACAAGACAGTATGCGAGATAAATAATGTACAGGGTGAGCAGTAGAAATAAATAATACTGCGATAGCATTATCTTTTAGTACATATGCTGTTACATAAATAACACAGACTAAAAATGCGAGTACTCATACGATGCGTTGCTAAGCTAGTTCTACCCCAATGTACCTAACCTAACCTAGGTGTAGGAAGAGGGAAGAAGTAGGTGAAGTATTCCTTACTATGGTATACTAAGAGTATGTTAAGTCTAGTATGCCTAGTATGCCAAGAGTCCCTCTAGGTTCTAGTCAACTCCATACCTGAAGAATGAGAGAGGTAGGAATCTCATTGCCAGACTCGAACTCCAACACCCCGCAAGGGAAGTCAGATCACTGGAAGCTGAGTACACATCTCACTTCCTGCGGCACAGTCTAGCTTTTCAGCCCACCGGTAATTGATGGATGCTACTTAAGAGCATTTGCGGGCTTGTTCTAGTTTCTCACTATCCTGCTGGTCACAGGACGTTCTCCGGACACGGCTCCTTGAATACACAGAGTTCTTACCTTTTAAATACTTCACATTATTTATACTCATAGGACATCGCTTTACCATGAGCTTCACCTATGCGCCCTAGGACTCGCGTTTATCTTTCCTGACTCAGCATCTGAGGATATACATTATTCCTCTATCTTATTGCCCTGAAGAAGCCCATGTTTGGGTGAAACGCGTTGGCTGGTTCAATTTTTAAGAAGCACATCACAGAATAAAAAAGACCAGAAACGAACAATTGCAAATTGACTGTTATTGATGTGCTCGTGTGTATTAGACTGTTTTGTGTCTATATATTGCCTCTCATCCAACCCATGCAGATACTCATACGATGCGTTGCTAAGCTAGTTCTACCCCAATGTACCTAACCTAACCTAGGTGTAGGAAGACGGAAGAAGTAGGTGAAGTATTCCTTACTATGGTATACTAAGAGTATCTTAAGTCTAGTATGCCTAGTATGCCAAGAGTCCCTCTAGGTTCTAGTCAACTCCATACCTGAAGAATGAGAGAGGTAGGAATCTCATTGCCAGACTCGAACTCCAACACCCCGCAAGGGAAGTCAGATCACTGGAAGCTGGAAGCTCGGCTCTCTGCGTGCAGGGAAGGCAGCGTCTTCTCAGTGCGTCAGGCCGGGAAACGGGCTCCTCTGAAGTCGAGGTCTCCTCTGGTTTACAGGGGCTAGGGAAGGTATATTTATACCTGAGAGCACCTAAGAATGTTAGCATTGACGTGAGTTGGACAGCGAAAGACGTCATGAATGAACCCCCTAAGGAATAATGGTTCATGCATAATATATGAGTCCTTGAAGAAATCAATAGTCCTGGACTAGGGAAACTCCCGCAGCCTAAGGGTCTGTTCTTCATGAACTCGTTGTGACGTTAGGGTGGACGGATGTCAGAGACCATGCCTGTATTTGGAGTGCACGGTTTAATGCCTAAATAAGGGCTGGGATTTTATGCCTATATAAGGGCAGGGCGAATTGTGCCTATATAAGGACATGATACTGGAAAGCCCGTTTATGGATACCCTAAGAGGAATACAACACCCACTCCTCTTTCGTGTGTACGATAATACTAAAATGCTAAACATTTAAAATGCTAAACATTAAAATGGAGTACCGCATATTTCTAAAATTTTTCATAAAACCATTTAAAAAAGGCATTTAAAAAACCTATTAGAATGCAAAAGGTACTGTACATTTGAAGCATTGCTTTTCATTACAGGCATAAAGTTTGAAAATAAATGCAATTGGAATGAAATAAGCAGTAATATTTACATTTGACAAAAATGATCGATAAGTTTCTCAAAAATCAAAGTCATTTCATGTCATAAAAATTAATGAACTGTTTTAGACACACAAGATGACTAAGTGTCCGCGGAAGTACCTAGAAGTCTGTATTATAAGGCAAGTTCTACTTTAAGCAGATCGATGTGCCATTTTCGTTAAAAGAAAATGGGGAAAATGTTCAATTTTGGTAGAGTTCCAAGTTGTTTAAAAAATGAAGGCCAAATTGTCACTGCATCTCTGGAACACTGTATGCCGAATCAGAGTTAGTTCACGGGTCTGGTGTAAACATGAGATCATCTATTTCAATAGACAAAACATCATCCACTGTTGTCGGTGTCAGTTGGAACACCTCGTGTAGTAGATTAATTGCACAGAGATGGGAAGCATTGCTTCCAGCATAGGTTGCCTCAGCAATGTTTGCGTCCGTTGTTACCTGTGTGCCTGGAGTTCTTTCTCGTACCTCAGCAGCAGCCGGAAGCGTCTGTGAGATCTCAATGAATGCTGACATCAGGATAGGAAGCCTCTGGGGACAACACAGAGCATGGGCCGTTATCGGGTCCAGCAGAGTATCGACATCCGTTGGCGTTGCTGATAGAAATGTTAGACAGGTGTCCAACACGCATTCTTCACCGCATAGCAGGCATCGTAGAACAGGTAAGATGCAATCTTGCCAGATTGGTCTAAATGACAGGAACCAGGTTGTATTAAGGTCCCGTAGACGAGCCATGCCCAATAGCTTTACTATTTGCTCATGGCACTTTCGTTCAAGGAGAGCTTTCTCCATTTCGCTCGGAGTGATGTCTGCGAATAGGCTGGCCATAGCGCAATAGCAGGAAGAGAAATAGAATTCCGGCAACAAGTGCTAGAATTAATGGTATGCCACCAAACACCGAATGTGCAAAGTTCGGGATGATTCCGAGTATTGCCTGGAAAGGTGCTAACAGACCTGAGCAGATGCTCTTAAATACATGTATAATGCCAGTTGTATCAGACATGTTAAAGATACATGATATCATTTCCACGAAATGTATAGGGCAGTCTGTACGTATTAAAGTCTGTATCTCAGCCGAAGTCCTTGCAACTTGTAGATCATAGGTTTCTTTGGCCGAGGTCAAAGGCACTGTTTGCTGTAAAAGCATGGCTTTCATTCTGCTTAGAGTATCAAATCTTATAAAAGAGACGTTCAGCGAAGGCCATAGAGGCGACTCCCTGACTGTGTCTATTGGGGGAAACAATACTTGCATACAGCAAGTGACCCTGGAGTTGACCGTTACTAGATATGGGATGCCTGGCAGCATTCCGCAGCAGCTCTGATCATTCAACATGAGGTAACTCCCATTAGAAAGTTGTCTAAACGTTGGATTAATCACAGCAGCTGGAGTACCCTGCTGATGGCAAGACAAATTTTCCACTGAACCATTACAAGCCCCGTGCAAGGAAATGTCTTGACATATAAGTGAACCACTCAGTGCAAGTTTACAGTTTGAACCGCTCAAAAACACTTCACGATCCCCACTCCAACATCTATATGTATACGGTAAATCCCAAGATGTTTTAATGTATTCCTTACCCAACCTTTCATATTTGCCTGCTTGTATTTGTCTGAGTCAATACTGAAACTGAAAAGTACTCACAGGTAACGTTATTTTGCCATGAATAAGCCATTCTGTAGCTGGTTTCTCTGCCACAGTGAATGGTAACTTTTCCAATTTTTCAATGCTCAGCACTGTATACTTTGCTCCTCTTTGTGCCAGTTCGTTCTGTTTATCAGTGAGATTGTATTCTGCAAACAGAGCCGTTGTGTTGATGAAACGCCAAGGCACATAGCCCGCTCGCAAAGATTGCAGCGTCCAGCTTAATAACATAATAGAACGTAATTGAGATTGGCCTTGTTGTAACATCGCCAAATCTTGTTCTAGAATGTCGATAGCAGAGGATACAATGCCATCCATTGAATATATTCTGGAGGACAAAGTTGTTAACCCATTGTCGACCACAGAGAGTCTTTTCTCTAAATTAATACGATCAAGTTCACGTATTCGTTCTGCAGCCTCTATCTGTGATACCTTCCAAGCTTCATTATAATCACCATAAATGCCGGCATATATGAAACGTTTTTGATGCGGTTTTCTTGGTCCAAGCAAGAATTCCCTACGGTCTGCGTCCTCTTTAAGTAAGGTTAAGTGTTGTTTCACATCCTGTAGTGTAGACTTATGCAGCCAAGCGAGGCATAATTTACCTACACTGTATGTTGTTACTACCCCCGGATGTTGTCTTTGGACGTATCTTGGGTCTGGCCTATGAATAGTAAAGCCCTGAGTTTTATTCAGGAATCTTTCCTGACAGTTATTCGTGTCTGTGGGCCAGATCAACCATTTTTTCCAAGTAGGATTAGATCTGTTGAGTTGTAGTATATTGTCAACTGTCACCACTGCCTTTGTATTATTTTCACTGGCAGGTGTTGGTACAGAAGGTGTGTTCATCTCTTTTATCTTGGCTAATCCAAGACAAGATGTTTGTTGGATAGTTTCATTCAAAAACATTATTTGTTCTGGGATGATGCAGGTTCTAAATAAAGCTTCTATCCCCTGCACTTGCCAATCTTTAGTACCCCACACAGTTTTTGTGTCAATTGTGTCTTTCCAAAAGTCGAAACCCTGTCTAGACAGTTGGGCATTAAAAAACGCAGAATAAATCTGTTTTGTATTTGTTAACATAATTTTCAGTCTTGTCTTGTTTACATTTTTATAGTAAAACATTTCTGGATCAGATGTGTTGTAACCTGAAAAATATGGAAACTTATTAGCAAATGTTTTTGAACTACCTTTAGGTGGTGTAGGACAATGTTCCCATTGGTTAAACATAAACACATTTCTTGGATATGCAGATTTATGCAAATAATGATGACCATAGTGATTAAAACAATACATTTGTTCATAGTCTGATGAACCCTCTAAATATTCATGTTTAGAAAATGCAGCAGATTTTTCTAGCTCAAACATTATATCGTTTACAGTCTCAAAGTCCCAATCATCTGAATAGGTACTGGACGTAATTAGATCACTTAGTGAAATTTTAAACAAATGTGGAATGTTCAATTGTTCATTCGGGCCGAAGATATCATAATCTGTTTTGTCCCACACTATACCATCCTGTATAGGAACAGCTGTGATGTTCACTGATGATAAGTCTCTTGCTTCACGATGGGAAGATTTATGAGGTTTCAAAAGTACATTTACGTCTTTTCCTTCAGTGTTCACATGGATGTATCTGCCACTTATAAGCACGCTTACAGTTGTAACCAAAGCTAGCCAGAGCAGGAAAACAAAAAGTCCAGATGTAATCCAGAGTTCAATCCATGGAGAAACCAAATAAGTCTTTTTCAGAAAGTGAAGAAAGTCTTGTACTTGCTGCTTAAATTTTAATGACACTGGCGTCGTTTCAGGTTCACTCGGATCTTCTGAGAACGTATCAAAGTTAATGAAATAGCCAGAAGCAGTTCTGTCAATTGTTGGAATTGCATCAGGATTTGTAGAAATCACTGGAACCAGTTCATCACTTGTTACGTTGGTGTAGACAGGTGTATTTGGACGAACTGTTACTTGGTGTTCAAGAGGGATGAGTTCCATAGCGTTGTTGCATAGTCCTCCATCAATTACAGCTGAGTTCTCGATTGTTATCAGTCTTTCAGTCTGAACCTCTTGGATAGTAGCGAGAGGAGTGTGTCTGCTACTAGGTCGGAGTCCACGAGGCCTACTATTTAGTATTGGCCACATACTGTGGTTTGATCAGGTCGATGGACACAAATCTTTTCTCCTTTCTTCCAGCAAGGGGCGGCAGAAGTATTGTTCTTGTTCCTTGAACTGCTAGGACAGGTACTGGTTGTCTGTAAGAAGGGCCAAATTCCTTCTTGTCCGCAATCTTTTCTCTGACTAGATCCCCAACTTTTGGAATCCAGACAGGCCTTGCTGGGACAGCCGGTTGATCCCCAGTGGTGGTTGACTGTAGGAATACGTTGCTTTGTTTCGTTCTTAATTTGTTTAAGTCCTGTAAAACAGCCAAACGATCTTTGATATCAAAGGGTTTATTTTCCACCACTGTGCCTACGTGTTCAATGTCTGGTACCCACATTCTTGTCCCAAATAGGATCTCATATGGAGTGACCCCCCCCTAGAGAACTTCTTGGCAGATTGTTCAATGCACGTTGAACACCACTAAGGTGTTTGACCCACCCATCACCCGAACCTAATACCCTAGCTGTTATAGACTGCTTTATGCCCCGGTTTTTCCTTTCCACAACCAAATTTCCCTCAGGATGGAATGGAGAGGAGTACCGTAATGCAACGCCCAGACTGGCCATGGTTTCTTTGTAAGCCCTAGAGCTAAACGCAGGACCCTGGTCAGAATGTAGCGTGCCTATTGCGTATGTGCCGATAAAGACTCGCAAATCTTTTATAACAGTTCGAGCGTCAGCCGAGCGCTGAGGCCATAACCATAGGAACCTAGATTCAGTATTTGCGGGAATGCCTTTGTCCAGTAGGACACAGGCGCGTAGATAGTCGAATGCTGTCTAACAGTGGTGTCTGTACTGGGCTGCCGCATTTGCAGCATGGTGTCTGGTGGCTCTCTCGCTGTAATTTACAGTCTAAGCAGTTGTTGATGAATATGTGAATTTACGCATTCATTCCAGGCCACCAGTACATCTCTTTTAACGTCAAAATTGTTTTAGAGATCCCTTGGTGTGACAGACCCTCCCCCAAATGTGTTTCATAAATAAAGGCTGCTCTACGTTCCATGTTTGGAATTACCCTATCCCCCACTCCAGGGATTCGAGCAAAAGGAATGTTGTTCGCATCAATTACATAAGAGTACTTGAGTGGAAACTTTTTTGGTAACGCTGCACTGCTGCCTTTGCTTGATGCATTGACAGCCAACATTATCTCACCGTCTATTTTTGTTTTTGAACGAGTGATCGCAGCTACGGAAGCCGTTTGCACAGCCCCCTTTGCGGCTTCGTCAGCCAATGAATTCCCTGCAACTGAACGCCATCACGTTGATGACTCAGTGTGTGGATCACGTGAGCCTTTGGTAGTTCGTTTTTCAACTGAACTACTTGTTCCCAAAGCGTTTTGTGCTTTATTGTGCCACCTTTCGCATCTTTGAAACCATTTTCAAGCCAGTTTTGTATATATTCATTATACGACTGAACACAGTAAAAGGAGTCGCACACTATTAGTGTGGGGAATTCTCGATCTGTACTTTCAAGTGCCAGTTTGAATGCTTGTAGTTCAGCTCGCTGAGCTGTACAATCCCCTAGAGATTGTGGGGCATATTAGCAAGACCCACGTTAAAATTATCGCCGTTTTAGCGGCAGGAAACTGCCGCTAAAACGGCGATAATGGGCTTGATAATATGCGTTATGGAATTCCAATAGAAGCCCAGGTTAGATGTGCAGGACATCTAACCTGGGCTTCTATTGGAATTCTATAACGCATATTATCAAGCCCATTATCGCCGTTTTAGCGGCAGTTTCCTGCCGCTAAAACGGCGATAATTTTAACGTGGGTCTTGCTAATATGCCCCTGTGTTTTTGTGACCATAGGTCTGAAGATGCCATTTCGCATGCGACCTTTAACGATTGCACACGCTGCACTGTAAGCTTGCTTACCCCCTATTGCGGGTTGTGCGGATCCGTCAGTGTAAATTATAAATTCGTACTGATCAAGAGGCAGAATTTCAGTAGGCAGAGGACATTCTTGTTCATATTGTAAGAATGCTTGTGTTTTTAAATCTGGATCAAAAACATATTCAACATCTGTTGCAGCAAGAGAATTAACCCATTGTATCCATCTTGGATGTAATGCTTTAGCATTTGGAATGCTTGCTTTTGTGACCGCTTCTAAAGCCGGTACTGGGGTTACGACAATAATGCGTTTCCCTTGGGCTAAGGCTCTTTCTTTTGCTACAGCGGTTTGAACTGCTGTCAGAATTTTTTCAGTAGAACTGAAGCGCATTTCCGCTTGTGTGTACAAATGGGATTTGTATGCAATTGGGATTTTCTCACCCTCATTGAAGGTTAAGTAGGTGAATCCATATTGACCCGAAATTATTCGGATCACCAAATTACGTTGACTTACACGTGTTTGTAAGAGATTTGTTGCTAACATGTTAGCCTGGAGTGAACGCAAGATTTCTGTGTGTTCTTGTGTCCAGTTTTTGATTGAAAAATCAGGTTTGATTAATGCATAGAGAGGTTTAACCCTTTCTGCATAATTTAGAATGTATGTTCTTCCAAAATTTAGGAAACCCAGGATGGATTGTAAGTTTTTTTGCGTTTTTGGAGGTTGGAGCAGCGCACACTTTTCTAAAAGTTAGCTGCCAAGCTCTTGCCTTCACTTGAAAGCTCATATCCTAGAAATAGGACATTGAGATGGGCAATTCTGGACTTTTTAAAGTTGAACTTATAGCCCTCAGAGGCGAAACCCAGTATAATGGTGCTCACCCTGTTCAAGTGTTTTTCCAGGTCATCGTCTGTCAGATATATGTCATCGACATAGGACAATGCCTCATTGTCATAAATTTGTAGTAACTCCGTTACCCTCGCTGAGAATAAACCTGGGCTGTTTTTGAACCCTTGTGGGAGTCGACAAAAGTGACGCTGGGTCCCCATTATGGAGAATGCTGTTAAGTACCTGCTTTCAGGTGCTATGTTTTGACAAAAGAAACCATTTGAGATGACTAATGTGGTTTTATATTTTTTACGCACAATGTTATTCATTAATGCTGTGCTATGTGCATTTTGCACTGCAAAAGTTTTAGAACAAGTGTTTAGGTGTCTGTAATCCAAAACTAGACGATATGTATTGTCTGGTTTGGAGACAGGAAACAAAGGATTGTTCATTGAGGAGGTGCATGTTTCAATCACCCCTTGGTATTCAAGTTGATCTAAGATCTCCCTGACCTGTTTTTTAGCTTCTTGCTTTATTGGGTACTGCCGTTGTGCAGTTGGTTCATGTTTCAGATGTATTTTATGGTGAGGTGAGTCCTCATCCCATCCTACATGATTTTTATATAATGCTGGGGCCTGGGCCACTGCCCATTTCCTGGCATATGTATATTTTAGAAGAATTGGAATATGGTTGGAGAAGGCAGGCATAATAATGTCCTCGCCGTGTGGGCACTCCCTGACAAATTGTGGTGGCCAGTCCTTTTCTGCTAGAAGTATGTCATAGCCCCTTGATAGTCTTTCCCAAAAAGTGCTTTCACCTGTCTAGGTTTGTCTCCCTCCATCCGGAGTGTTATTTCATATAACTTTTGTGGAGTACTAACCCTGGTCTCTACAGTCTCTACTGTGATGTACTCATTCAAGTCCACTATCTCCAGAAGTTCCTTCACGGTCTGGCGAACTATTGTGACTTCTGCTGCACTGTCCAGCATTGTCTGAGCCCATTCTCAGTTCTTGAGTTGTGTTCTCAGTATTCTCGGCATGTCTGATCTTCAGACCTGCTACCTTCTTTTTGGAGAATTGAGGTTTTATTTTGGTTTTTGAAGCGTGTTTGTCGTCTTTCAATTTCACGCGTTCTTCTTTATGTTCTGATCGTCCTCTTCTTTCCGAAGTCTGTGATGAGATCTGAAAGGGACGAGAGGAACGTGTATCAGTATCTTGATACCTATCAGGTTTTCTCAAATTATCCCTATTCCTGAGGTTATACCTCCTTTCAGAGGGCTCCTTTTGAGGAGACCTACCTCGGGATTGAGAACGTTTCTTGTTTGATTTTTGTTTAGTAGACTCCCACTTCTTTTTAGAAGATGTAGGAGTTTGTTTTATTGAGTCCTTCTCAGGACTTTCAGATAGTTTTGGTTTCAGTGGTCTTCCACCCAAACTATCTCTGCCTAATTCTGCATAAGATTGTTCTATAATTCTGGGTAGCTCAGTTTGATGTTCTGTAACATCGAATTCCTCAATTTTTGGCGGATCGCCACTGCTGCTGCCTCCCTTTAATATTAGATAATATTATTGTTGAGACCTGGTCGAAATTTTTCAGTAATTTCATACCTAAATTTAGAGCAGGCTCTGCCCCGTATTCGTTTTGAATTTGTTTTAGGACATCAGGTATTACCGCAATTGATGGAATACCATGTGTTTTAGTGTAGATGGCAGCAAAGACTGAGCCCCAAGTGGTGCAGTCCTCCAGTTGTGGTGTGATCCCCATCGGTAAACTGATTGTTAGGATTCTGTGCTTCTCATGCGGGCTAGTATTTGGAAATACTGCTTCGATTTGAGTAATTTTTTGAGCTATCCAAAATGGAATTTGCTCACGTTTTGTGGGCATTTTACCAATGACTGCGTATAGAGTCTGTGGAGTAATTTTTAGTGTATTCCCCTGTTGGGGAGTTGGATTTGGATATGTCAATGGTGGTCGGACTGTAAAAGTCTGCATGACATATTGGACCAGTTGTCTGTAAATTTTTATTAACTCTGTGAGTTGAGTACGTAACTCCTCATCTGACATCTCTTCAATGTCTGGATGAGGTGTGTAGCCGGCTAAAATCGGCCATGTTGCTCCTGGTCTACCTAGTGGACCGAGCCTGGTAATGTTTTTGTGATGTTTTAAGGCGCCTTTAAACCAGAGCTGATGCTCTTGGTATGTTAATGGAATTTCAATATCCTCGAAAGGACTGTATTCCTCTGGTGGTTCATCTTCTTTGTAGAAGTGAAACATGTGTGTTACTGAATTGGATTCAAGAAATATTACCCATGAATAGAATACCTCTGTCTGAAAGGATTCATGTGCCTCTATCACGAAAACTGCTCTACCGCCTCTTGGTGGTAGGCCATGTTTTATAAGTTTTAGAGTGATGGCTCTTCTTAAGTTTTGATGGATGTGTATAACACCCTCCTCGGTTTCATTTAAACCGGTAAAGTTAAAAACTGCTGCTAGGGCTGGATCAGCCACAGCTACACCGTCTCCGGTTTCATTGTCGGAGCCAGGCATTTTGTTGTTTGAAAAATGTAGAACAAGTTTCAAGGAAACAAAGATAAGGTGCACAATATTGTGGAACACTGTATCCTTCAACGTTGAGCAAACCAAACAGCTAATATATAGGGTACTGCCCTATGTAGCCGTGGTGGATACTTAACCCTGCCCACTCCAGACGTCTTTTGGAGTATAAGGGTAGGGGTCTTGAGAGAAAAAGCACGGCTGAGTTACTCAGTATCTAACTTTGAATTACTGCCTTACCAAACCGTTGGGCGCCATGTAGTGTGGCTCCTATTTCCCTAATAGGCTCTGCGCATTGGAATAATATATCCTATATGTTTAACATAGGACTAAGGTCAGTATGTCCCTATCGAGTATATTAAACTTAATTACTTGTGCCAGGTAGCTCAGAGGCCACTAGAAACTCCTTGACAACAAGAAGGGAGTAGTTTCTGGCAGCCGCAAAACATGACCACTGTGTTTCCCTTTAGAATTAGAATGTGTCCCAGAGTCGTGGAAATAATAGATAACTATTTCACTCAGCTCAATCGTGCATGCTTAGTTTTCTCCAAGTTACACAAAAAGAAATAGACGGGCGTTTCAATAAAGGATTTATTGAACAGTCTTGTTTCTGGTGTAAGTAAAATGTGCTGTTACGATCACAAGACAGTATGCGAGATAAATAATGTACAGGGTGAGCAGTAGAAATAAATAATACTGCGATAGCATTATCTTTTAGTACATATGCTGTTACATAAATAACACAGACTAATAATGCGAGTACTCATACGATGCGTTGCTAAGCTAGTTCTACCCCAATGTACCTAACCTAACCTAGGTGTAGGAAGAGGGAAGAAGTAGGTGAAGTATTCCTTACTATGGTATACTAAGAGTATGTTAAGTCTAGTATGCCTAGTATGCCAAGAGTCCCTCTAGGTTCTAGTCAACTCCATACCTGAAGAATGAGAGAGGTAGGAATCTCTTTGCCAGACTCGAACTCCAACACCCCGCAAGGGAAGTCAGATCACTGGAAGCTGGGCTCTCTGCGTGCAGGGAAGGCAGCGTCTTCTCAGTGCATCAGGCCGGGAAACGGGCTCCTCTGAAGTCGAGGTCTCCTCTGGTTTACAGGGGCTAGGGAAGGTATATTTATACCTGAGAGCACCTAAGAATGTTAGCATTGACGTGAGTTGGACAGCGAAAGACGTCATGAATGAACCCCTAAGGAATAATGGTTCATGCATAATATATGAGTCCTTGAAGAAATCAATAGTCCTGGACTAGGGAAACTCCCGCAGCCTAAGGGTCTGTTCTTCATGAACTCGTTGTGACGTTAGGGTGGACGGATGTCAGAGACCTAGCCTGTATTTGGAGTGCACGGTTTAATGCCTAAATAAGGGCTGGGATTTTATGCCTATATAAGGGCAGGGCGAATTGTGCCTGTATAAGGACATGATACTGGAAAGCCCGTTTATGGATACCCTAAGAGGAATACAACACCATCTTTGGAGTATTGTGTTAATATTACATGGTAAGGCTACCTAACCATACTACATAATAGTCCACTTTCCTACACACATAAATTATCCATTTAGAGGTAATTAAAGTATGGAAGAATGTGGTATGGCTGTGTAATGGGCAAGTATGCAGTAGGGGTCAGCTGACCAATGCAGATGCAAGAGGAACATAGGAAACAATGATTGAGAAAGGAGTCAAATTTAGTAGGAGTGGGGACATCAGACCATGGAGGACATGTACTGCTCGCATGTGGAATAAATATTATGTGTATAGTATTTTTTCTGTATATTGTACATTCTCTATCCATCTACAATGCTCATCCGTAAATGTTTATTTTTTTGCATGCCGTTGCATATATCGAGTTGCCTTCACTGTTTTAGGGTTGCCTAATGTTTAATACAAATAGTGTTAAGGAGGCAAATGTGTTATAAATAACCTGTTTTGGGAACAGGTATTATGATATGTAAAACATAGAGTGTAGAATTTATGTAAAGTCTGGAAAGGTTCCTTATCCGACCGTTGGCCTTGCAGAGCCTGCCTAGCCAGGCGTGGGTGATGGGCTTCCTTTCAATAAACATATTGACAGGTATCTCTATACATTATTTCACCATGTTGTGCTATATGTACACTTGACTGTTCAAGAGTGGCTATAGCACGCAGTCAAGGTGCTCGTTACTTTGCCCTTTACCTTGTCAAGTGTTTTATTAGATAAGGCCTAAGGAAAGTGTGCTATTTAAACTGTTAAATATCTTGCTGCCTGCTGAATTTGGGTATTGTTTGACCAGTAATACTCAATTTATGAATATGTCAACTACAGAATTCTATTTAATCTATATTTGGCAGGTCCTTTAGTTACATAGACCACGCCACTGATGAAGGTTTCTTAGATATGCTGTTTAGGCCACCACTCACATTCTTCATCCCATTAGTGTCAAGAGGTGAACCTTTTTAGTACTAGAAAGTTCTAGGAGTTTCGGGCCTATGCATAACCTATCAGCTTTGCCAATGTGTCTAGCCATGTTGTGCACCAGGATGGCTGCTGTTCAGCATGGCTAAAAGTTAGTGGGTTAGAGGAGAGTGGAGTGGAGTAGCGTGGAGTGGAGTGGCGTAGAGTGGAGTAGCATAGAGTGTAGTAGAGTTTCTTAGAGTGTAGTGGCGTAGAGTGGAGTAGAGTGGCGTAGAGTGGCGTAGAGTGGAGTAGAGTGTAGCAGAATGGAGTGGCATGACGTAGAGTGGTGTAGAGTAGAGTGGCGTAGAGTGGATTGGTATAGAGTGGAGTAGAGTGCTCTGGAGTGGAATACAGTGGAGTGGAGTGTCATAGAATTAGTAATTAAGGGTGTTGCATGTTATTGCTCATTTCAGGCCCAAAACTCATAATTGACTGATAACGGAGTGGTGATACCACCTACTGTTAGTCAATACCGAATTCGGTATTACCATCGCATTTTTACCAGGCGACTCAGAACCAAAGCCTAATTACTTTCTTTTACTCTAATTCAGATTTGTGTTTTTGGTATAATAACGTATATTCTTTTTCATACACACGTAATTTTTTTTCTGCAAAGCAGAGTGTCATCTGCCAAAAAGTAATATGCAGTTGATCGAGAAACATACCCTCATTTGATGACCTTTAATATATTAATACGTTTTACAACATCTATTAATATATATCAACTATCTAAAATAAAATATAACATTTACAAAATCAATCCACATAATAACGGAAGGGTGGGGTGGGAACCTTAAAAAATTGACCCATTCCAAAACGGTCATGTAATGTACAAGACGAGTTGCACTGTAATATAGTTATGCGTGTAGACTTTCAGATTATACAATGATACAAGAGCTATTTCTGAACCCCTGCTCGTGTAGTGCAACATCAATAAAACTGAAACGAAACAAATAAGGTTTACATTGATTTTGAGGTCGAACAAAGGAACTTTAAGTGTGGCTCATGCAGGATTTCTTTTCTGTGAGCACAACAGGCTCTGATCCAATACAGTGCTCCTATGCAAACGAGTGAATATTTCCAGGAGGCAGTGCTGGGCAGTTTAGACATTGGCATTATCTGTCTATGGGTGGGCTTCACGGAGGCGCAAAAGTGAAATGCAAATTGAGTTGCAGGCTAACTGAAACCTTTATGTGTTTTTTCAAAAGACTGGAAATAGAGCATTTAATGTGAGTTTCATGTTATTGTGACACGCTGAAGAGAAAGGAGCTTATAAGATAAAGGAAACAACCAGGATCAAGAAAACAGAACGCAAGCTTCCCAAAGATAATTTTTGACTAATTCATTGAGGATATTTTAGCGATACTTGCAGAGAACTGTAAATTAATCGCATACTGTGTTTTGTGACTTCTGTAACGATTTGAATAAAATGTTCAAGTGCATTATTGTGCTCTTATTCAGAAAAACGCCCTTTAGAAATTCGGCTGTCCAGGCATCCCAAAATGTCAACCAGACGAAATCAGGAGATACATTAATAAATGGATTTGCCTGCATAGTACACAAGTACGAACTGAGGGGCATATTAACAAGGCGGCGATAAACAATTATCGCCGCTTTTGCGGCCGTTTTCGGCCGAAAAGCGGCGATAATTATATCGCCTTATCAGCAAAGACACGCTATCGCGTGTTTTGCTGATTTTGCTCCCGTTTCAGCACGCCTGACTTCGCATCGATAATGAGATGCAAAGTAGGCGTGTCTGTGGAAACAACATGGGTAAATATCGCGAAGGCAGCTTCGCGATATTTACAATGCGGGGAAGCGATTATTTTAATCGCGTTAAGTATGCTTAACGCAGGAATTTAACGTCTGTTAAATTCCTGACTAAGGCATACTTAACATGGGGGGTGGATTCTGTGGCTAAGACCACAGGCCCTATCATCTAGGATATCGCCGTTTTCCACATGGAAAACGGCGATATCCACGCTATCTCTGAAATTCTTATCGCCTCGGCGATGCGCGTTGTTAATAACGCGCTAACCGGGCGATAAATTACAGAGATAGCCGGCGATAAATATGCAAGCGCTAAGCGCGCTTTGCGATATTTATCGCCGGCCCTTGATAATATGCCCCTGAATCACCTCCAGTGACTAACGAATTTTGCAAGTAGTGGACCTCCGAAACGGAGAACAGCTGGTTTGGTCACGATCACACTTTTTGTGGAAGTTGGATAGCCGGGATTCAAACAAAGGTTCCTTCTATTCAGAATGAGCCGTGTATACACCAGGAGAACAACCTCGCGCCTTGAATTTGGATCTCTTCGTGTGAGCGAGGGAGTAGGCGTTTGTGGTGGGGATTGCGGACTTGGACGAAAAGCGGTTAAAATACTCACCAGCATGGATAGGGTGACACTTGGATGGACTGTCCTGTTCCGTGGATAGCAAATCTGTCATAATTGTTACGGTATGATATTTGTGGCTTGTATGTCGCTCTTGCCGTGAGGCTCCTGTGTGTGAAAAAAAACCACAACACGCTCAGATAACCAATAAAGCAACTTTCTGAACCAGAGGAAAGATCAAACACTGTTAATGAGTGTAAGAAATTGTGGTTTTGGTTGAGGAGGGGGGAGAACACACCTCAAATAATAATCACAATCCTTCTCAGGATAAACCACTAAAGTCACTAAATAAACCTGTGCTTAACTCTCTGATAACTTGGCACAAAAAGCAGTCTGGCTTAACTTAGATGTATGTATAGCAATATGTAATGTATTGATGTTGTACTCAAAACAGTAATAAAGTGAAAACACAACAAAAGAAAATCCCAATCCAATTTAGAAAACTAGAGCAAGTAGAAATAAAATGACACCAAAATGACAAAAATCCAGTAAGTGAAACTGGACATATGATTTTTTGAAGTTTGAATTGAAAATAGCACAAAAAGCACAAAGTGACAACTGTGATTATCTGGTTGTCCTAGACCAGGTCAAAGCCAAAAATAAAGGCCGACCGCGATGAATCACCAGTTGGCTACAGGTACCAGGATTATCTAGGTGGGAAGTCTACCTTCAAACTTAGAAACTTTTATGGAGAAAAAGTGGTAGGTGATGATTCATTGACAGGGCAAACTGGCAGCTGAATCCGATGTTAGGGCTCGACGACAATGGGTTGCTGAAGAGCAGTGTCCCTGTTTGGTCATTGATGATGGCAGGAAAACTCCGATTGGGCGAGCCCGAAGCCTGTGCACAGGAAGGGCTTAACGTTGGCAGGTTGCTGCTCAGTGTTGGTCCTGATGAATCCCTCTGAGTTCGGACTTAGAAACACTTTTGGAAGTCAGATCTCTTTCCGCCTGACAAACTAGTGAGCTGAGGCCAACTTGCAATTTGACGTCGACAGCTGTGGCATCAATGGAGATCCTGGTCTCAATTGATTCTCCAGGCAGAAAGTTGGCAAAATGTTTCTAAGCTCCAGTTTTTGTAGTGTGCTCAGGAAGAGTACTTTCTAAAAACAGCCAAGGCCCCGGGACCTGCGGGGCAGCCCTTGGGGTGTTAGGGCTCATTCAAACAAAGACCATCAGCATGGTTCAGGGTGATCCAGCGCGATATTAGCAAACAGCATTCATACACTAGATACTCACTTGGGCCCATACATTCATACTATGCTAATACTTACGCTGGGTTTTATCAGTTGTTACTCTTTATCAAATCCCTGCTACCAATTACCTTCCGATTGAAGAGTATTGACTTACCAATGAATCCTTTGCTAATTGGGAAGTTTAAAATGAGTGACATTCATTATAGTACATAATCCTGAAATAACCACTGAGTCAGGAAGTTTTAAAATGTTTATCTAAAGATTTAGCAGAGTAAATTACAGAAACACATGGTACTTAGTCGCATATCATAAGGGAAGCATAGAATAATAATTATTGATTAATGACGGTCCCTCAGAAAGGAGAAGATAGAGACAGCAGCGCAACTAAAGGTTGCATTTATATTTACCTAAATGCGAGAACCAAACCCCTGGCCAAGGAGTTGGAAAGATTAGGACCCAGGAAGGATGAAGACCAAAGACCTCCTCCAGGATCAGGACAGGACCGGTGACCTCTCTACAACGACGCCTGCGTCGTTCCCCTCTCTGGTACTTCGCTTCTCTTCGATTCTCCCGTTTCTTCCTTCTAATGGATTCCGCCGCCCCCACCTCAGGACCTCTCTGGACAGCGGGTCAGTCTGCAATCGATCAGCTTGACGGTCTGGAGCTCTTCGCCTGATCTGCATGAACGCCTGATCTGACTAATTATCTAATGCTAAATTCTATTATACCCTTCTATGCCCATGTACCTCCCCTTAATGTTGCTAAAATATGGGACCACTACTTCTGATTGGACAGGGACAGGGGGTGGATTCTCACACCATATGATTTTAGTTAATTTTTCTGTAGGCCATTGTCTTTAAACTACCGCCCATCCAATTTTATACATTTGCTTTATTTCCCACCCGTCTCACGACAAATGTTATATATTCTTCATATACAAAGTTTCAATGTTCAACAGGAAAGGCAAGAGCACATCAGCTTCGGCCACCAGGTCATGGCCTTGGACGACGTCCAGGTTGACTTCATTCTTTGGCAGCCAAGGAGGACACATGCGCAGAATCATTGTCTCTCGAGTTTCAGATCACCAACCCCAGGCCCAAGTATACGAACTAATAAAAGTCAAAGAAGAAAATATTAAAATCACAAATAATAGGTTTCACTGTATACCCACTCTTTCTACTCTATCCCCATTTACTTATAAATCTATCCCGCATTAGTAGCGTTAAGAAAACGACAAATTAATAATAACACAAGAGCAAGCTGAAGCATGTGAAAACATCAAGCAGCCATTTTAGAGCACACTGCGCAGAAGCGGAAATTTCCCACCAAGCAAAGAATGACGTCACACCATGTGATATGGATGAGACATGCGCAGTAAGCTTCCCGCGCTTTAGCGGCCATTTTAGAACAAGACAAGCGTTACTTGTTAGTTAGAACACATAGGCAAGCTTCCTTGCTATTCGTGTAATGTATGCAACGTTAGTATAAACAATACATAATTAATAAATTAATTCTGTGAGGTGATTGCATTCAAGCAAGTCTCATTTTTGAGTCCTTGCTCCATCAAGGGCAAGTCCAGTTGATACTGGTCAGCTGGGCAGTTGCAAGGGAAAGGCCTCTGGAAGTACAGGAGGTCAGCCAACTGACCCTTGAAGTCACTTCTGGGGCCCTGGCTTCAAGGCAAGCAGGTGCAATGTTCTTTCAGGTTCTTCAGACAGCAAGGCTGCCCTTCTTCTGATTCTCCACAGGTCCAGGTGTGCTAAGAGGAGAGGTCTGTGAGGTCCATTTTGTATGTCAAGTGTCACACTGTGTGTGAAGATAAAACGTTTGTCCACCCCTAAACCAGTTCTGGTTAGTTCTTCACCGTCCCACTGGGCTTGGTGCCAGCCTGAATAGAGAAACAAAAGGGAGGCAGGCCTAGAAGTGAGCTATTTCTGCCGGGACAAATTAGGCATTCTTTGAAGCTCCAGAATGGGTTAGGGAAAGCCCCCGGGCCATCCTGTCAAAGGAGGAGTTACTCCTCCCATGCCCAGAGCCCTTTATCCACTGTCAAGGAGCAACCAATCTCACAACAGGGGATCGATCAGGGGTTAGGTTACAGCTCTACACTGGCAGGAAAGTCTTTTGATCTAAGGCAGGAAAATGACAACTTTCTAAAAGTGTCATTTCCAAAATACTCATACCAGGTTCCTCTTGACCATTAAGTTGGATTTAAAATTACTTTTAAAATGAGTCCTTGGACCATTTTTTAGCCACTCCCAAACTGAATTTAGCTCTTATTAAATGTAATATTGTTAACCAGTGTCAACCTATGGGAGAGCCAGCCTTACCACAGTGATAAGACTTTGGAGGTTTTTCACGGCCAGGACATGTAAAGCATTAAAAATACATGCCTTACTTTTTAAATACCATGCATCCAGCCCAATTGGCTTTTAATACTTACCTTAGGTGTGACTTATAAGAATTTAAAAGGAAGGTTTAGGCCTGGCAAAAGGCTTGTTTTGTCAGGTCGAAATGGCGTTTTTTACACTGCACACCCAGGCTGCAGTGGCAGACCTGGAGATATGTTTTATAGTGCCACTTAAGTGGGTGGCACAACGAGTACTTCAACTCACTAGTAGCATTTAATTTATAGTCCCGGGCAACAGGTAGTACTATGTACTAGAGACTTGTAAGTACATTAAATGTGTCAATTAGGTGTATGCCATGTATTTGGAAGGGAGAGCACAAGCATGATATCACTGTTTGGCATGGGTAAAGTGCAGACTTCTTTGGCCAACAACAAAAAAAGAGGGGGGTGTTCAGCAACAGAAGGCAAACATTTGTGGTGAATCTGCTGAAAGGGTAAAATTCCGACAATGAGGAAATGTATACGTTTTTATTTGATTTCAGTTCATGGGTGCCTTTTTACTGGCCTGTTTCTGCCCCTCCCACCAAACTCTGGGAATGAGTTGGTCTCTGCCAATAGTTTGTCATCCTAATTAGACCACCAGGGATGCCAAAATCTGGGCATTTCAATTTCAGCATCACTTGCTGTGCTATTGTAATATGTATAAGTAAAGATATTTTATATTCTGGATATATTTGTCTTATTGGACTTGTCATTTTCAGCAGGATGGGCCAGTGAATTAAACGTTCGCCACTGACATCTGCTGTGACCGGCAGGTCATTAGTTTTAACCAGCAAGACCAGCTCAGCCTTTATCCTTCAAAGGTTGGTAAATTGAGTACCACTGAGCAGTCTAATAGTAACAAATAGTTACAGCACATAGAAAGGGCAAAAGCATTATATATAAATAATATATATGATACATTTGTATGTCCGTAGTTGAACGAATGAAGGAATGAATGAAAAGCACTTATATAGAGGGTTGACTGGACCTGAAATAGGGTGTCCTTGCGCTAATTAAGAAACTCTCTGACTGAGAATAGAAATTACGTAAATAAATAATAAACCATCTTCTGCACAAAGCTTTCTCGGTCGCCCGAAGACTAATGAATTTGCTCTTGATTCAGTCCGGGGATTAGCTGCTCCCATAAGGTGCTGCCGGATTCTGCTGTTTGTTCGTCCCGCTTGCTTCTTCCTCCATCACCATCCGAGCTGTTTGTTAGCTCCCAGGAGACACGTGTGCCCTGCAGCTCCGGATGCTACGAGGGTGAGTGCTTCCTGCCAGAGGTGTACACGATCTAATCGAATCAGTGGACAGCTGGGCAGCTTCGCACAGGGCCCTTGGGGTTCATTTTGCGTTTTTCCTGAAAGACATACGTCAGATCTCACTATCAGGAAAACGCTCTCCAGGCAGCAGCATGGTCCCAATGTACCATTAGCCCCTTTGTGCTGGTTGTGTGTGGTTGTCTGCGGCTGACAGCGTATAGCCATTTTGTGATTACCTGTCAGGGCAGCTGCTGCTTCTCTGTCACTCAGATGAAATCACAGCCCCATGACAATATTCCACATGCATTTCCCCGATGAATGGTACTCTTGGTATCTAGATGCATTACCAACAGCTTAAAGTCAGGGCCATTGGAATTATGGTGCAGGGGAGGAACAAATTATGCGGCAGTGTTTACTAAATTATGTGGCTAGAATAGGCAAATTATGCAGCATAATGCAGCACATTTTATGATTATATTTCCTCATTAGTTTGCCATGTTTTCACATTTTAACACCATCTGGGTAAGGGTTTCACCTCATTAGTGCCAGTCTGACACCCAAATACAGCAATAAGCAACAGAAAGATGACCAGTCAACCTTTGCAAATGGTCTTCCACTGTGCAGCAATACGTGTTGCTGCACCTTTAGTAACTTTTGATCCATTTCAGCTAACAGCAATTTTTTGTTAAAATCTGCAGGTTATGCAGAAGATAATTGATTATGTGGCAACTCCAGCAAACCCATAATTACTTTTGTTTATATGCATTCCAAAAAACTGATCAGTTTAATTTTCTCCCATTTCAAAGTGTAGATTTTACAAACAGCAGGCATCTTGTCCCAGTGGCCTGCAGACACGGTGTCATATTTATAACAGAAAAATACAGTCATTTATTTAAATAGGAGGAATTAAAAGTGAGGAAACATGCTTGTAAGATATAATTGATTTAATTGAACGTGGAGACAATTAAGACTTAGTGGGCGATTACGATGTTGGGCAGACACCGTCTCGTAAACGCGACCAAACGACCTCCGGTCAGCGGTCCCGCCCGCCTCATTAGGATGCGACTGGACACTGTTCAGTCGCATTCCGACATTTCCCTATGGGAGCATGCATTACGGCCATAAACCGGCCGCAATACATGCTCCCATAGGGAAATGGGAAGTGTTGTTCCTCTCTGAACCCTGTGGCAGGCACCTCAAGGTGCCTGCCACCGGGTGCAGGGATGAACAAGGTGGCACGGCCCCCAACCGGAGGCCGCACACACAAAAGGGCCCTGCTGGGGGCCCCGAACACGCTTTCCGACATGGTTTCCATGTCGGACAGGCCAGCATGGAAACCATGCCTGAAACCATGCATCGCAATCCCAAGGGTTCAAAGGCCCACCCTTTGAGATTATGAGCCGGTTCCGAATATCCGATGGGCTCCTTGAGCCCATCGGAAGCCAGTCGGAATGACCAGACGGTTTCAATTCTGACCTGCTGATAGATAATCAGCCGGTTGGAATTGAAACCGACGATCGGAGGCTTTCCGACCTCCATCGTGACAGGCCCCTTAATGATTCATAGAAACGCTTTTCTACACTGTAAAATTTTCCCAGTTAAAAAAAGACTACATTTTTTTGTTATAAATATGGTATTGTCTCTACTGAGAGCAATATGCCTACTGTTTGTAAATGGAACACTTGAAATGGGAGAAAATTAAAATGAAGATTTGACTTAATTGTTAAGTTAACTCTTCATTTGAATTTTCTGCCATTTGAAAGCATTCAGCAACACCATTATGTTCTCATGCTCCAATATTGAGTTGGCAGGACTTTTATTTAAGACTTAAATACCTCAGTGCTTCAGTTCTTCACTTCTACACCCTGCCGTGGGTCACAAAGCTGTGTCAAGGCTGCTCATTATCAGGCCCTGCTATCTGCAGTCTGAGGATAATAATGTAAAGTAAACACAGCCTTCCCTTAACTTTAAAACAAAAATGCAGCACTTGTTTACTTACCCAGTGCTAAATTTAAAATGAGCTCAGGCTGCAAGCTACTCTGGAGGTGTCTGCGAGCTACCGAGATGGTTGTCTACCCAATGTGTGCTGCCAGAGCTTCCCTTTCCAATAGGGTGTTCGAACATTTTACTCTGAAGTAGTTTCCTGTTTTACACATACATAAGGGTGCTCACACCTGAGAAGTATGTGTCTCTGGGCTTTTTATTCCCTTATTTTTTTGCAGCATTCATTCACAACCTTACATACTTTAGTCCCTGAATTTAACTACATTTTTCTGCAGTTGTTTTATTTGTTGGATTCTTTAGCTTGGAATATTATGCTAGACTCTTTCTCTACTCTGCCTCAGGACAGTTTTGGTGTCTTTACTATCAATCTTTGTAGAGTGCATCTTTAATCAAGAACTATCTATGTTTTATCCATACCGCCAAGAAAGTTTTTTGCTAACCTGGTTGCTTTTTAATTCTAACAGGGACCTTCATACGGAGAACTGCACCACCTTTCATGTGTATGTTAGGTGCAGGTTAGCACCATGCTTCTCTGAGGAATCACCCTTTCTTATGGCAATTATGAAGGAAAAGAGAGAGCTTCTCTGCATACAGTCCTTGATAGTTGGTGACACCAAAGACTCTATAAATCTGCGTTAGCCATGGATCTTCTCAGGATCTGGATCAAGCATTTCAACAATTCCATAACTTGAGAATATAGCTTTAACACATATCTTAGCTTTATGGTTTATAGATATCTAAGAATTCCCTCCTGCCACCACATTTTTTTCTGAGCATGGAATTAAGAGAATTTATGGATTATGTAATGGTGTATTTTGTTTTTCGCCCTCCACAGTTTCCCCATGATTGAGCCAAAGCAGGGTTCTTAATTAGAAGTCATACTATACTTGGCTTAGCTTAGGGTACACTTTCAATATCTTTTTCTGATCCATGTCAAGATAGTTATGTTGCCTTTCTGTTTGCCTTCAAAAAGATGTTTTAATGTCCTGATATGCTGCACTCCACTGAGGAGGTGCTTTGTGGCATTCTTCAAGGAAGCGTAAATGTACTGACATATGTCATATATTTTATCAGCTGGCTGCTGAGACTGCTTGTGCTGAGAGGACCCAAATAACACTATTGTATCTTGGATTAAAGAGATCAAGTATACAATATTTCATACTCGTTCATTCATACTTATTAATTTTCTGAAGATATTGGCGAAAGCTATGTTAATTGAATATAGGCTTTGTAAGAGATTAAGGGCCAGATGTACGACGTGATTTTGCATGCGCAAACGAGTTTGCAAACCCGTTTGCGCATGCAAAATCACTGTTGGCCATGTACAATTCCTAAATAGCGAGTCGCAATTTATTTGCTACTCGCAATTTAGGAATTGCCAGTCGCAATTAGGAAGGGGCGTTCCCTTCCTAATTGCGTCAGCAATGCTATGTGTGAATGTTTTGTGACCGCAATTGAGGTCGCAAAACACTCGCAAATTACCACCCTCTTCAAGAGGGTGGTAATGCAGTCGCAATTTGGAAGGGGTCCCCAGGGGACCCCTTCCACTTTGTGACTGTCTCTAAAAATATTATTTAAGGGCAGGCAGTGGTCCCAGGAACCACTGCCTGCCCTTAAAAAATGAAACGAAAACATTTTTTTTTATTTTTTTAAATGCATCCCGTTTTCCTTTAAGGAAAACGGGCTGCATTTTTAAAAAAAAAGCTGCTTTATTAAAAAGCAGTCCCATACATGTTGGTCTGCTGAGCCCAGCAGGCCACCATCCCTGGGAGGGCTGGCATTCCCAATGGGCTCGCAAATTGCGAGAGGCTCATTAATATTAATGAGCCTCGCAATTTGCGACCCCATTGGGAATCGCAAAACAGTGTAATAACACTGTTGTACATTTCATTTAGCGCCTCTCAATTTGCGACTCGCAATGAGTCGCAAATTGCGAGGCGCTAAATGAAAGGGTCATACATCTGGCCCTAAATTAAAGACAGAAGTCTTCATTTGTGTTTTCAAGCTTTCCAAGAGTCTATCCTTTTGAAAAATTAGGAAACAATAGTGACTCTTCTCTTAAAGAGAACTGTATTCAAGTAGAGACAGCAGGGGTCCACTTAATGAGACTGAAAAGGAAAGTCAGGTTTGTGCCTTTATTGCAGTGATTGAAGACATTTAATTGCTGCTTGCCTATTCGCCTTCAAAAGGATTTAGACAAGACATTGACCTCTGTAAAAGAGACAAGTGCAGACGTTCTACTCTTTCACTTTCTTGTGTCTTCAATAGGTAGCCTGGATGGTCATTTGTTTCCTCTGCTAATTGCTTTGAGAAATGTTGATATAAAGACTATTGATGTTCTTGCACTGTTGTAAATTGGACAGCAGAGTATGTTTATTAATCATGATAGAAAGACTAAGAATAACATTCCTAAGAGAGTTAAGAAGGTACCAGAAGTAGTTCAGACTGTTGATGGCACTCTGTTGGCTTTCGGACTTATTAAGGAAACTTCACGTCCACCAAAGGCCTCTTTCAGTGATCAATGACAAACAGTCTAATTTGATTTAATAGCCTCTCAAAACTATGCTGTGATGTTTGGAATTCCTTTTTTTAGAGAGGCGCAATCCTTATGTCTTTTGGGGCTACAGGACAATGTTGCTCTCATCACAGTTTTGTCATGATCATTGCTATATGACTTAAAGTTACTCATCTCCTCTAAAAGAATTGAAAGAATCCATGACTACTTCAAATCTAATATTGGATTTTGTTTTCAGTGCCACTCCAGTATCAAGCCTAAACTGAAGTTTTTAACTAAACCTGAGGCTTACGTGCTTCCACTGCATCAGGAGTCTGATTGCACTATACCGACTGAACTAGGATTTGTTGTTCTGTTTTGGCGTATTATTGTCTCCTGTGTGTATAAGAAACTGATGAATGGAAAACAGCTTTCTGCATTACGTTTGGCCATTTTGATACCAAGTGATGACATTTGAGCTGTGCATTGCTCCCGCCATTTTTCAACGTTTCATAGATTTAGTTTTTCTGTTGTCATGAATCATTTTGTGTTTATATACCTGGATGATGTTATTTTTTTATTACTAGAACTCCTACAAAACATCAAGATCATGTGCGAATGATGTTATCCGGGCTTTAACAACATCAATTGACTTGTACATCTGAGAAATGTCAATTCGAAAAGCAAAAGGACGAACGTCTTGGGTTTCGGTTAAAAAATCGATAGAAGGTGTCAGCCATCTTGAATGGCTGACACCTACCAATATGAATTGGGCTTGCAAATTGTTATCACCAGTTTTTAAAGAATTTTGCACATCTTACTGATGATATTACTTGTATTTTAAATTTAGAAATATGACAGGAGTCTTTTGTTGGGACTCTGAAGTTGAACAACCTTTTAAAATTCTTAATGGAATGTTCCTTCAAGCTCCAACCACTGACACCACAAGAAATTTATAGTGGAGGTTGATATTTCTGAAAGGCAGTGGGAATTGCAATTGCAAGAGGACGATGGACAAGAGCATCCATTTTTCTATCTGTCTCATGTCTTGGCAGGAAGTGAACTGTTTAGTTTTAGAAAGGCAGTTACTAGTTATGAAAAATGCTTGTGTTGATTGTAGAAGAAATTTGCAGAAGGGTACCAAGAAACCTTTTAAAATATGGGCTCATCATAGGAATATGCAATGTCAGCAGAGCTTGCAGTGTCACAGTAGTCGCAAGCTAGATGTTCATGTTCCTTTTCACAATTTGACTTTACTATAACTTATATTCATGGTTTAAAGAATCTATTGATCGATGTTTGTCTCGTCATTATCATGAATCATCACTCCTGTATAATCAACCAAGTATTCCTTCACATCATGTGGTTTGTATTGTTCAATATTTCTTGGAAAAATTTAAAGAGGCTTAGTAAAGATTTGATCATAGGAAGGTTGACGATCTTCGTTGCAAGATTCCTGTTACAAAACATAATGAATTGTATTTATCAACAAACCTTATTCATTCCAAGGAATAGCAGCTTTATATTATGTGTGTCATGTTTCGCCTATTGTAGGCAATCGATGGTCCATGTTGGATATTGTTTAATGTGTTTTTTGGCGGCTCTTGGTTCACTTTGACGGCCAAGATTATGTTAAGTTTTTTCCCATCCGAGCTCAAAACAAGTCTTTACATTCCAAACCTCTTGGATATATACAAACTTTGTCTGCACCTCCAGAAGCATGTCACAATATATACGGATTTCATAACTGTTCTTCTGCCTTCAGAAGGATTTTTAGTCATTATGGTAACAGTTGAAACTTTTTCTGAGATGGCTAATTTCTCTTTTATTCAAACTGCCTACTGCTGAAGTGATGGAACAATGATTTTTTGCAGATATATTCAGCCTTAATGGTTTGCCATACACAATGTTTTCTGATAGAGGAAATCAATATCTAATATGATCTAAGAGGACTCTTTTTTAGGTTCTAGTAATTGACAAGGCCCTTTCTTTGGTTACCACCCTCAGACCAATAATAATAATGCAGCTCACAGTGTCATCAAAATTAGCATCCATCCAAAGATGTTTCCTATTCGACCTTATGTTTATCTTCCAATTCCAGTTGCTTTTGATCATATGAGTACTTACAGGAACAAAGACAACTATTATCTGACAGTCTACATCAAACAAAGACAATGATGAATGAATGCGCTGATAAGCCAAGAATTGCTTCTTCCGCTTTTGTAGCAAGTATGAATTTGTGGCTACTTTCTCACTTTCTTTGCCAGTAAAATTTTGCTCATAGTATTTTGATCCATTTCTCATTGCTCAACAAATCAATCCTGTAGCATTTCCCTAAAAGTTACCTCATACTTGGATCATTCATCCTGTTTTTCATACTTCACATTTGAAACCTTACTTCTCTGATTCTTGTCATCATTTACCTCCTGAAGCATCTCCTTTTATGTTATAAGATGAATCTGAATGTGAGACTCAAGAAACCTGTGATTGCCTAATCTTCTGAAACCTTCAGTTTTTAATACATTTAAAGCACTATTCATCCTGTGTGTGAACATTTGTGAGAAGGTGCTTCTATAGTCCGTGCCTCATTGTTGGTTTGTTGTTTCTTTCAGCATCATTTTGAGAAATCGGGAGCTTCCAAACAATGTATATGGTTACATTCACACACACAGAACTCACTGGAGCATGGTCTTGGCTTCGATGATGCAGTGGCATGGGTATCTGAGTTTACAACAGCAGATGGGAAGGTGGGGCGCTTGGTTTGCGGAAGGATTTCCCATTCGCTTTGAATAGGACTGTGGGTTGGTATTGACTTGTTTGTGGCCACAGTAGCCCTGAAGGCATTTTGCTTGTGGTGTGCTCCTCTATAAGTTGTCCAGAATGTTGGGCTGAGAATTCTGAGGAAAGAGTGCAGTGGTACAGAGGATCAGTGATGCCAGATGAAACAAGGACAGGAAGAGTGGCATTTGATCTCTCTTCTTGTGCCCAACATACAAGACAACATAATTTTCCTATGACAGTGAGTAGGGATAAGTCTATATTTATTCCTAACAAAGATGGTCATCTTTTCAGTTTGCACTGCCAGAGATGTTCTGTACAATATGATGTTTGGCTGTTTTTCTATAATGTAATTTCTATTTCTAGTAATACATAGGTGAGCTTGGAGTTTAGAAAGATGCAGCACAGCACTTTAGATTCCTCTACTTTTCACTGCCCATCTTAGCTCCTTTTTATCTTTAATTTTTACTAATTTTCTCTGCACCTTTTGAATTTTTTTTGCACCTGGTTTGGTGTCTTGTTTCCCAACTCTTATAAAGCTTTTCATCATCAATCATGTACTAACCATCTTGTCAAGGTTTTTAGTTTTTTGCCACCCTTTGTGGCTCTTTCCTCATAAACGGTACTAGAATAAGGAGAAACATGACACCTCTTACTTGTATTATAGTGACAGAGTGGATCCATGTCTACTATCTTTCTTCAGGCAATTACAAATGAAACAATAGAGAGCTTTACAGCATCCATTTAATGACAGATTTAAGGTATGAAGCATCCAAACTAGTTGCCAGATGTGCTATCTAATATTAGTCTCAAGCAGTTGTCTCAATATTGGCACCCCCATTAACACAGCTTTTCTGAAGTGCATTGAGTGTGGCCAGTTTACCTGTTCATTGGAAGGGTTCAATATTTAGTTCCCGGTTATAAAAGACAAGTCCAGGTTCATTGGAAGGGTGCAATATTTAGTTCCCGGTTATAAAAGACAAGTCCAGGTAATATCAATTCCTTGTGATGCTGAGCCTCAAAGGAAGGGGGGCCTGGGTACCTCAACCATGGCCTGAGCTTCCACCGCTCCACCAGAGCTCTTCACTGTGCCTCTCTCTCCCTCGCTCACCCCCCCACATCCACCGCAGTAACAGTGGAGGCCGTTCCTTCTCCTACCTTGCCGCAAAATCCTAGAACAGCCTCCCCATCCACCCCAGGACATCCCCCTCCCTCCAGGAATTCAGAAGGAGACTTAAGAACTGGCTCTTCTTCTGATGCCCCAAGCAGCCGATTTCAGCGCCTGGATACCTTCACGGGTGATAAGTGCGCTTTACAAATCCTGATTGATTGATTGAATTTCATAGCATTCTGGCAGCTAAACGATTTTGATGTTTTTTTCCAGATGTCTTTATTGATTTTTCACAGCCCCTGGACCCTGTTCCATCCTTACAGCAGCAGGGAGCTGTACAAAGCCAAGGACCTGCCCCCCCCCCATTGCTGATTCCTTACATCTCTTCCTGCAGCATTACCCTTTGGTCCCTCCAGATCCAGACAGACTAAACTATCTGACTGCGCTCCCCAGGCTACAGAGACTTTTGACCACTCACATGGTGCTGTTGTGGATAAGACAAGTGAGGGGTCCTTCTCCAGGAGTAACTACCAGAGGTCCAGTTCACATAAGTCAAAGGGAACCTCCCCTTCAAGATCCATGCCCCTGTGGAGTACCTATGATTGCTGCTGCCAGAATACCCCCAGGTCTGGACATCTCAAGAGCTGTACAGAAGAGCAAGTCTAAAGCCCGACAAACAAGCTGCTGCAAAGAAAGAGAAAGCAACAAAGTCAGAGTCTGTCAAAGGGAAATAGCTAAAATCAAGTCACATTTTGTGCATCAGGATTTCCCACAGTGTTATCCCTGGTAGCTAGGGCATGTCACAAGCAGCTCAAATGCAGAAAACCCCATAGAATTTGGCCCACTGGGGCCTGAGATATTCATACTTAAAAGCTGTTAGTGTGTGGCACCGCAAGTACTGCAGCAGATGCCAGTGGCGGCCGCTATGAACTGAGGGTGGTGGGGCAGGGGGTGGCGAGGCAGGGGGTGGCGAGGGGGAGGGAGACGCAAATTTAAAAAAAATAAAACACTTACCTTAAGGCACGAAGGGACGTCTTCCTCCACCGTCGTCTCTCTTCCAGCAGGACCAGGAAACTGCACTAACCAATCCTGGCACTGCTCTCACAGCATGAGAGCAGTGCCAGGATTGGCTAGAGCAGCCTCTCTCAGTGCTCCAAAGAGCACTGGAGGCTTGTGCTTTCTCTAACCCAGCTGTCTAAGACAGCTGGGTTAGAGAACTTTAAAATGCGCATGTCTGGCTGGCCGGCCCAAGACGACCGGCCAAAGAGACACGAGCATTTTAAAGCAAACAGCTCCCTGCTGCTGCAACCCGGCACTGGCCCGCCCCGTCCTGTCACTCAGTTCAGGACGGTGCGATTGCTAAAAAATAAAATGGTAATAAATGCGCTTTATTACCATTTTATTTTTGAGCTCTGGCCTGTGGGGTGACGCTCCTCCGTTCAAATGGAAGAGCCGCCCCTGGCGGGTGCCCTGAGAATCAGGGACTCCTGTCGCTCAGAAGAAGTCCCGTAGGATTGTTAGTTTTCACCTGGGGAGCTCTTTCAGCATTGGGACTTCTTGGAGGAAAAAAAGAGCAACCAGACAATTTTGCAAAACTGCATCTTAAAAGTAGGGCACTTCGAAGAAGCATCCCTTGGAACCCACGGGCCTAAGCTGAGTGGCCCTGTGAGGAGGGATTCCCCTTAAGCATTAGGCCCATGAACTATGCTCTCCCTAAACTCAGGAGAAGCAGGAGAGTAGGAAACTCACAACTTTCATGCCCACCACAGCTGAAGAGTGTCAGGCTGACATTGAAAAGAGAATTCAACACAGCTTAAGAAACACCAAGTGGACCAATGAGGGAAGTGTGCTTGTGTTCCAGGACAGCACCAGTAGTGCCAGGTGGGAACATCAAAGTGGAAGAAGAAGAAGTTAACAATTCCTAGATTTGGCTGAGCTGTATCAAATCAAGACCCAACCAAAAAGCCATTGGGTCAAGAAGGGCCCCATAAGCGGCTGGGGCTTTTTAATATTTGCATCTCCCTGATTGTTGTGCCCCCAGAGAAGCAAGGGCACCACAAAAAGTGTTTTTATCGTTCTAGGGGGTAGTCAGGAGCAACAGCCTGCCACAACGTGTGCCACACTCGTGGAGAGAAACAACAGTCTGAGTCGTTTATGGAAGTCATATGCTTGTGGTTTTTATTGGTACAACATGCAACATTAAAGGCTGTAGACCTGATTTGAAAATTGCAACATCCTTTGGCAAAGCCAGTACGCCTGACTTTTCACAACTGAGTAACCCTACATATGTTGCTAAATGAGTACCCACAAACATTTTCCAAAGTGTCACAAAGTCTGTGGTGTGCCTGAGACCCTCATCGATTCCAGCTAGGAAAGCAGTGGGGCTTTGCCGGGGAGGGGGGGGGAGGGGTGGTGGGGGGTAAAGCGAAGGTAAGGTGGGCTTAGGAGAAGGGAAGCATGTACATGGTGTGGTCAGAGAGTCATGGAGGTATCCTGAGGGCTGCATTCCAAACTATTCTCTAAATCAAGCCCCTAGTCGCTAGAAGAGGCATAGATTTGACAATATTGTATCTGAATCGCTCTCCCTCTACCATACCTTGGGGAAAGCCTTCTCTGCTTGCTATTGCTACCTTGGGGAGAGGGAAGTGTAAAAAGGAAGTAACTTGATTATTGAACTGGAATGAAAGAGGATTGCACAATCTGAAACCAGCAAATCTGGGATCAGTCTTGGCTTCCCTACTTGACCAAAATTGTTTGATCATAGGCAATTGTTCTATTTCTTTTTGCCTCCTTTTTCTTCATGATCGTGTATAAGAGCAACCTGAAATACATGAGTTCAGGATGTGCACTGTACAAAACCTTTTCTTGTGTTTAATTTAATAAACTATAATGCTGTCCATGTAAAATAACAACCCATGCCACCCAGAGGGTTCCATATGACAACTCACTTGCCTCTTAGTTCACTCTTGGCATTGACGTTTGAGAGTGAGGAGGTGGGAATGTTTCTACGTTCATTTTTTGAAAACTATCACTTAAAAAAAATACTTCTCAATACACTGATATAAGCTCATGTACTAAGGTGAAATGCTTCTGCGTGTTAATGAAATACAGTTTTTTGAATTTTGAAGAGACTTTATCATATTTTTACACATTTTATGGGAGATGTCTTAAAAACAAATGTGTTCCTACAGTTAAGTGGTGCATGACACCTTATGTGCTTCTTTATTTCACTTTAGTTATCGTGTAAATAAACGCTTGCCTGTTTATTTAACGTCTTTCTGCATGTTGCTGCTATCACAAGTAAACAGCAGTTCATTGTTGTCTTTCAGTCAGGAGGGCCGTAAGGGTCACCAAGCAATACTTTGAGTATCACTGCTATAGACACATGTAGGGCTATTGCTGTTTTAGGATTTAGGGACCGCTGGCACAAGAAAAGGTAAAGGTCTCTCTAACCATGTGGTATAGTCTCAGTTTAGGAGGTTAGGTGACCACTGTGACTTCTACACACCCCATGTACTTTGCCATGCTCTTTAGGATGCTATAAATTAATTGTTCAACCTGCCACTTTATAAATATTTGTAATTTTAGGCATAGTATTTAGTTGTGTGTGGATTAGGGTACTTTTCATTTATAGAAGAAAAAGCACTTAACAGACAAATGTGTTTATAGTGTTATTCATTGCATTGCAGAGTTCTGAGTTTCTATTCTGTAATACCTCTCTGAGCCATGGCTCACTGCCTCACAATCCTAAGAGCTCAGTGCTAAAAGTGGTACTTGGCTCCCAGTTTGAGGGCCATCAGTACACAGGTCATAGGAGACCAGGAGCAAAAGACCCTCAGTTGACATATTTAGGGCCTAAAAACCTCTGACTGCCCTGGGGCCAACAGACCTGGATTTTGTACAAGTGTAGAATGCCGCTTTTGCCCGGAAAGCTGAAAGGATAATTATATAAGTATATAATGTGGAAATTTCGTCATTGCAGATGGTTGTACGTCAGAAAATAATTGACAAAAATATTGCCACACTGGGTGTTGATGTTCTATTATTACTTTCAATGGGCAGTAGGTTTGCTAATAGTATAATTAGAACAAAATATTTTTGACATCTGATACTAAATCAAAAACATTGTTGTATTAGACATGGTTAAAAACAGGGGCCTCCGACCGTTCCTATGGAGAGAGCTACTTCTGATCATTGAAAATCAGCTGGAGATACTGCCTAATAAAACTATTCAATATGGATACATAAATGGCAAGTAACTCAAACACTACCCTCCGTGTACCACAGTCTTGCTCCAGTGAGCATATACCACAAATGGCAATCAAAACTGTCACAAAATGTTTATCTGTGGGTTCCTCAAAAATATGTTTTGCACCTTTGTTCTTATTTATGAATCACTTCTGAAGGTGAGAATCACATTGGGGCTTGGAGTCTCGTTGTCGTGCAAATACATAGGATGACAATGCTTTCATTTTGAAAGCTAGGGTACAAAATACTTCGACTATATGGCTAATTGCCCTGTTGTCCATTGGTCAATGTCCACAACAAGCTGACCAGAAAGTTCCTTTTAACATACATTGTTTTTTCTTCACTAGGACCATTAGTTATAAGAAATTTTGTAAGGCACAAGCAGACTTCATAGCTCTGATCCTGCCTTTTCTGGGCCCACTTGCTTACCATTGGTCCTCCGATGGACCTTTTTATCCATCTGAGAGGTGATGGGAGTTAGCATTAACAGTCAATCTAAATTTCAATTAACAGTGCAACCCTTTTGGCTACACAATGAGGAGCAGGAATCGGTAGCAAAGTTCAAACGGTTTATTACAAATTAATAATTAAATTCAAAGAAACAACTCCTAGTACGATGCTGTAAAGATACAGCATGACAACTAGGATCCGAAGATGCTGAATGAAATTAAGGCAAAATAGTATCAAACAAAAAAGCAGTTCATGTGACTGTGATGCATAACAATAACATTAAAATCTGGTGCTCAGAGAACAATCGAAGACTCTCTCTCATATATACATTAGAAAGCTAAGAATTCAAAGTCCAGAGGATGGTTTAGGTGAGGGAATCTTAGCAAATCAGAGAAACTCTATAAATGAATTCATATCAGGACAAAAGAAATCAAACAGGAAATTGTCAGCATCTCAGAAGCTCAGTCAAGTGTCTTTCTATTGATCAAGAGGTTCACTGATGGAATATCGACCACAAAAATATTGATGGAAAAAATATCGAGGTAAAAATATAGAATACAAAAATATCGACTGCCTATACTTAAAAAGGTAAGTACAAAAATATCGAAAAAATATTGTTTACAATAATATAGTTGTATTAAATATCGATTTTAAAATATATATAATTTAAAATATTAAAATTAACATAAATTAAATACTAACTTTAATTTATAATACAAAATAATTACATGTATATTTTAACAAATACAAGATATAAACTTCCTTTTAAAAATGTAAACACACACATATATATAAATATATGTATATAATTATACATATATAAAAATATAAACTAATATTTTAATTAATAATATAATTTAAAAAACTTTAAATAGCATATTATCAGAAATATATGTAAACATATTTAAATATACCAAAAATATAAAATATTAAAAAGGGAATCAATTTAATTGAAAATAAAAATTAAACAACACACATATTTTACAATTTAATTAAAAACAAGTTACAAAGAAAAATATTGCAAATTATAATATTATTATTATAATAAATCAAACACATAAATATATAAATTACAACATAAAATAAATTATTACAAATTAAAATAAATACATATACATTTCCCACCACATTAAAATGAAAACATTTTTCTACTAAATAAATATAAAAACAATTACTCCAACCTAACACAACACAACAGTAACAAAATATTTTACACCACACAAAAATAAGATTTACTATTCTAACTGCAATAAATATAAAATTACATTAAATACAACATTACAAAACACTACAATTTACTATTCCCACTACACTTAACACAACAATAACATTTATATTTAACAAAAAAAAGCAATTCCCACTCCAGGCAGTGCAACAGTAGGGAAAGTGTTGGATTGCAGAGGGGTAAAATTTACTATTCCCACTCCAGTCAGTGCAACAGTAGGGAAAGCGCTGGATTGCGGAGGGGTAAAATTTACTATTCCCACTCTAGTCAGTGCAACAATAGGGATAGCGCTGGATTGTGGAGGGGTAAAATGTACTATTCCTACTCCAGTCAGTACAACAGTAGGGAAAGTGTTGGATTGCGGAGGGGTAAAAATTACTATTACCACTCCAGTAAATGCAACAGTAGGGAAAGTGTTGGATAGCGGAGGGATACAATTTACTATTCCCACTCCAGTCAGTACAACAGTAGGGAAAGTGTTGTATTACGGAGGGATAAAATGTACTATTCCCACTCCAATAAATGCAACAGTAGGAAAAGTGTTGGATAGCGGAGGGGTAAAATGTACTATTCCCACACCAGTCAGTTCAACATTAAAAACAAACAAAATATCTTCAACAAAATAACATTATTTAAAAAACAAAGTAAATAAAAAAATATATAAATACGTTGAAAAAATAAATACAAATATATTTAATATTAAACATTTTAAAAAATAAAAACATATAGGGCACGATTTTGATCCCGTAAGGAAGGCCTCCAAACGGGATTCGTAAAGAGCAAATCCGATTCAGAGCCTATCTTTCCGTCCGAATCGTCCCCCATTACAAATGACCAAGTACGATGTGAAGATCGCGTCCGCACCGACCGAATAGTTTACAAACCCGAATCTATCTGTCTGACTCATGCGGAGCCAAATCGTGCCGCGCAATGGAGCCAGATTCCGAACGGGCGAGTACGATGCACGATTAGGACATCTGTATCGACTCGGTCTCAGCGAGTGTAAGCAGCTGTCGGAATCGGACTTTTACCCGGAGCACTCCGAATCGGTCCCGGAGGGTGCGCATGAGTCCCCCGATCCAAGCATGCACAGTGTGGCGGGCAAAATTAGGTGCCCGCACCGGTGTGTACGCTTTTCCCCACCCACCCCTTTTTTGTTATGGGAGCCTGTGTACACGTCTGTACACAAGCTCCAATAAAGTGCTATGGGAGTCCGGCCGAACCAAGTCCGTAACCATGCAGTTGCATCGTACTCGCTCGGTCGGACTCGCACAGCGCATCTCGCTTGGAAAGCCCTCCAGGTCTGATTCGTATGGACGGCTTACCAAGCGAGATCGGAATCGGACCCATAATGTTAAATACATATCACAAATACGTACAAATATTATTATAAATAAAATACAAAAAGGATTTTCATACAAATAAATATTTTCATTTAGAAATTATTTATCAACTAAAACAGTAATTATTACATAAATTTAGTTAAGTTACTTCCCATCCTATAACACCACAAAATCCACAACCTGCACCTAAAACATTATTTACACTATTAATATAAATATTCATCAACAAATTAATTTTCATTAATTAAATATTCATTATTAATTCATTATAATTAATGCACTTCCCACAATATACCCCCACAAAACACACAACACAATTAATTATTAAATTAATATTTATTATTAAAAGAAGAAAAATTATTAATTGCTTAACATGTGTTTACTTTCCACCCCATACCCCTACAAATCCTACAACCCACATCTAAAATGTAAAATAAATAAATTTATTTGCACAATTAACATAATTAATTATCAATTAAACAAATGTTATTGATGAAAAAGAAAATTATAATTCATTAAAATTAATTAACTTCCCACCCTTTACCCCTATAATCCCCACAAACTGCACCTGAAATTGAACTTCAAAAACATTAAGTACACAATTAAAATTAATTTTCAATTAAATAACTAATAGTATTAAACAACTAATTATTATATAATTTACTCCCCACCCTTTACCTCTATAAACCCAAAACCCAGACCCCAAAAAATTTAATTAAACAATTAACATAATGAATTATCAAATGAGTATTTAATATTAATTGTCAACTAATTATTAATTAATTACAAATAAATTATTTCCCACCCTTTACCCTAGTAACCCCACAACCCGCACCTAAAAAAGAAATTACACATTTACCATAATGAATTATCAATTCATGAAATATTAATTAACAACTAATCATTAATCAATTAAAAATAAATTACTTCCCACCCTTTACCCTATTAACCCCACAACCCGCACCTAAAAAAAAAAATTACACATTTACCATAATGAATTATCAATTCATGAAATATTAACAACTAATCATTAATCAATTAAAAATAAATTACTTCCCACCCTTTACCCCTATTAATCCCTATTAACCCCACAACTCTCACCCAAAAAAATTACACGATTACCATAATTGATTATCAAGTAATTAATTAATATTAATTAACAAATAATTAATAATTAATTCAAAATAAATTACTTCTCACCCTTTACCCCCTATAAACCCCACAACCAACACCTAAAAAAAGTACATAATTACCATAATGAATTATCAATTAATTAATTATTATTAATTAACAACTAATTACTAATTAATTAAAAATAAATTACTTCCCTCCTTTTACCCCAATAAACCCCACAACCCACACATAAAATGTACCAAAAAGTTTTTTAAAGCACAATTAACACTATTCAATTAAATAAATATCATTAAATAAAAAATAATCATTCATTTATTATAATTAAATTACTTCCCACCCTATTCCCCTATAAACCCACAACCCGCTATGGAACTAAAAGACACAAAATTTAATTACATTAAATGTAATAACTACTAGAAATTTAACACATATATTAACAAACAAACAATACTTATACAAAAAAATTACATCACATACATTCAAAATATATACTAAAATACATTACACTAATTAAAAAATTGATATTTTAAACAACTATATTTTTGCAAAGGAAATTAACGACTTCTATATTTTTGAAATCTATATTACTTACCTTCAAATCGATATTCTTGACAACGATATTCTTGCACTCGAAATTTCCATTCCACGATATTTCTCACTCGATATTTATGTAGTTCGAATTTTTGCATCAATATTCTGTCTCATTACCGGTCAAGAATAAGTGTCAGCCTAAACCACGCTTAAGCAAAAATCAGAAAAAGCATTGGGGGCATAACACCTCACCTAGCAATGACTCAAGGAAGGAGGGAATCAAGTAAAGGTGTAGGCAAGAATCTGCAATGGGTTGATGAGAATCAGAAAGGGATCTGAAAGGAATCCAATCAGCATCTGAGCAGAGTCAGACTGGGATCTGATCTGAAGTCCAAGGGGAATGGTATATTATAACATGCAAAGTCCATTGGGCACCCTCCCTTGATCACACTATCAGGGATCCATTGTAATACACGAACCATCACGTTGCACACTGCAACTTTTCCAGTTTATGCCACACTGGACATGGGGACAAAATATTTCCCTCAAACACACGTAGATGGCAACTTTTGGACAATTGTTCATTCAATTAGCGCTCTGTCTCTCCATGTACCTTCATCAAGGTCCTTTTCTTAGGCTCCTGTTCTCCATATCTCTAGTACAGTAATGTATCTATTGTAAACTAACAATGCATGTGAATACCTGCAAGAAATGTCAAGTTAGTAGAAAAATGAAATCAGCTTTATGCAGCATGGTGAAATATAGGCCTACTTTGGACAAGTAAAACATTAACTTCAATGGTACACATTCAATATGTGTATGCACATTTAAACACAAATGAATATACGTTTCTAATGCATTAGGTTTCATACTACATGAAATATTCAATAAGTCATCATAATATTCAATGATAAGTATAACTGAAAGCTAAATGAAATCAAATTTATGGAATATTAATGCACACATTACATAAATCATTGTAATTTCTAGTACGATTACATTCTACGAATGTATGATGTTACTACGCGTGCTATTACCACACAGTAGGTTACAACGCGGTCGTTACAACGACCGCGTTGTTACCACGCGTGGCTTTACATTGCAAGTCATTTCTACGACTTGCGCTAGATGGCGCGCTGTACTTAGGAATAGTATAAATTACTATTCCTACTCCAGTTAGCGCAACAGCAGGGAATGTGTTGGATTTAAAATCCAAACACTTTCCCTGGTGTTGCACGCCATCTAGCGCAAGTCGTAGAAACGACTTGCGATGTAAAGCCACGCGTGGGAACAACGCGGTCGTTGTAACGACCGCGTTGTTACCTACCTGCGTGGTAACAGCAGCGTTGTAAACGCTGTTTCCCCATTCTACACATATGAGAAAGTGTTTCATCACAATTTAAATTTGTTAAATGTTATTTACGTGAAGTAGCACACACATTTAGAAAGTCACATTTCATCTCAATGGTGAGTACATTTTCTACTAAATGAAGATGATTCTTTATTTGTCACCCTTAATTAAAGCAAAACATTTATGTGAGTGAGTTCTCTAATCCTACAATGAAGGCACTCTTTAATAAATGTCAAGTGCAACACTTACATGAATTTGTTAAACCATACATGAACCATATGCTAAGTGCACTTTTCATACCATGTACTTCTTAAATGTCTGTGACCTTTGTGACATGTAAAGGGTGGGCAATCTTTGCGCTGCACCACTCTTCACAAGCAAGTATATATTTGCAATCACCCCGACAGAGTATACCTGTCTGGCAATCATGATACACAAAGTAAAGTATGAATAAATTGTTTTAAGCCACTATCAGCTCTTAAACGAAGGAAAGACAGAGAGGGAGAAAGAAAAGAAAACATAAAGGAAGCAATGTGAAAGGAAGAAAGAAAGCAAGGGACAGACAGAAAGAATTAAAGAAAATGAAGAAAGAGGAAAGAAAAAACAAAAGAAGAAGACAGAAGAAAGAGTAAAAAAGAGGAAGGAAGAGAAAGAAAGAAGAAGGGAAGAGAGAAAGCCAGAAAGTAGAGCGCAAGAAATTAAATAAAAGAGAAAGGAGAGAAAGAAAGGAGAGCAGGAAAGGGAAAGAAAGGTAGGGGAAAGAAAGAAAGATAGAGAAATGAGAAACCAACACAAAAAGAGAATGAGAAGAAAAAACAAGTGAAAGGAGAAGAAATAAAGAAAGAGAAAGAAAAATTAAACAAAAGAAAAACAGAGGTGTTAATTCCCATCGCATTCCCCCACCCACTCCCCCCATTCCCCTAATCCCACATCTCTGCAACAACAGAAGTTCATCAATCAAGAGTACTCAGACCATTAAATTTGGAAGTATCAGTCAGATGCCTTAAGCATATACACTAAACAGGAAACTCGTCCATTACTGGGGTCCCTACTAGGCCTGGGCGTGAAATTCCGCTCCGCTCGTAGAGTTGGCGGAGTTTTTCCCACTCCACGCGCTCCACGTAGCATGCGGTGTTACGAAAAACTCCTCTCTGCATAGCCGTACGCGCTGATTTTCCAGCGCGGGACAAACACCCGACACGAAAAATCAGCACGAACGGCGCGACCTAAAGCACTCCGTCACTTGCAGAACCCCGCGCAGTGAGGTGGAGTTCTTTGGTCACTTTGCGGAGTTCCGTGTAGTGGAACTCCGCGAGCTCCGCCCAGGCCTAGTCCCTACCAGGTCATGGCAGAGCATTCCTTTAGTAGATGCAGTTCTGAATCATTATCATTGTTAGTTATTCCGTGGTCCAACTAATGTTGTCTCTCATATGTTTCTATGTTTTGAAATATCCTTTACCAGTCATCCGTATTCTTTGTTCACCTGCTCTTTCCTTGGTTGCCAAGAGTCCACGTCCACCCCCTTTGACCGGTTCATCACTTTTTAGGTTGCAGCCTACTAGACAGAGCAGCTGTGTGGTTTGCTAAAAATATCTTGGGAACATTCAGAAAGTTTACCTGGGAATGCATTCTACCCATTGCACCACTCCACACCACTGCACTCTACTCTTCACCATTCCACTGTACACCACTCCACGCCACTCCATTCTGCGCCACTGCACTCTACGCCACTCCTAATATGATACAATTTCAAATCCAAAGGATCTAGCAATAATAGCTAGAGGGGCCAAATAGATGTTAAACAACTTGGGGGCATATTCTCAAGGAGCTATCGCCAAGCCAACGGCACTTTATAACAGCCAAATCCGCGATAAAAATATCACCCCATTCCCAAGCTGGTGCTAACAGCCCATAACACCAGTTTACCTGCGATAGCAGGTGCAAAAAACATCGCCACAGAGGAGCCCGGCAACTAATGCTAATGATATGCAGAGTAGGCGTTCCCGTGCAAAAAGCCGCAACAACACCACTCCACAACATTCTCAACGACCAGCCAGATCGGCGATAAGAACACAAAACATGCGCTAAGGCGCGTTAGCAGCAGGAAACTAACACCTGCTCCTACCTGGTGTAAAGTCGGACGACAACCGGCACCAGACAAGGGAGCACAGCCCAAAGCCACACATGAAGAACAACAGATGCCCTGGAGCAACCCATCATGCAGGCCTGAGCCCCAATAGGTCAACAACACCCACCGCCACCACCCCAAAGACCCCCCCACCCGGGGCCCTACCCCGGGCACCCCCTACACCCCCCCCTATGGACAAAGATATTGCACATCAACTCCACGAAATCATGAACCAAACACATCGCCTGAAGTCGCACAATCACAACACCCAACATACATGTGTGGCCAGAAAAAGGGAAATCATACACCCATATCAAAATATCCAAACAATACGTTTATTACAGAACAAACTAAAAAAAAAAAAATCTGAAGAGGCATGGCGGGTCGTCTTAGGACATTCCGTAAGTCAAAGCCTGCAAAACAGAAATCTGGATAAGAAGGTGTGCCATTCGCCCATCAAAGTACAGAGAGAGAGAGCGAAAGAGAGGAAGAGAGAGGGAGAGAGAAAGAGAGAGGGAGAGAGGGAGAGAGAAAGAGAAAGGGAGAGAGAAAGAGAGAGGGAGAGAGGGAGAGAGAAAGAGAGAGGGAGAGAGAAAGAGAGGGAGAGAGAAAGAGAGAGGGGGAGAGGGAGAGAGTGCCGACACTGCAGCCCTAGGCCTCACTGCTCACCTGCTGCCACCAGTGTGTCTCCAACCACGTGCCAGTATTCACAGCAGTCCCCCAGGTCCCTCATCTGAAACAGTTTCCAGAGACATGAATGGCAGAGTCCACACAGTTGCACACGCCATCCTCGCTTGCCCGCCCCTGCGCACACAGGCTGCTGCACCCCAGCCCCTCCCGCCGCCCAGCGGTGATTGCCCGCCCCTGCGCAACCAGGCCTCACTGCTCACCTTCCGCCACCGGCGTGTCTCCAAGAGGGCCCACCACGTTCCGGAGGGATCTCCAAGCCCGGTGCCCATGACCATGGCACCCTCCACGTCATGCAGCCCCGCACCCCGGGCCACCAGGTCACACACCTGACTCTGGGTCTTGATTACGCAATGGCAGAGACCACATCAGTGCACACGGCATCATCGCAGGCTGCACACCTGCTCAGCGCTTGAGGTGCCACTAACTCTGTGAAGCACGACGCAATGCCACGTGGCGGGAGGGCCGCACTGCCCGCTGGCCCAGGCCTACACTGTGGCCCAGCAGGGCTCACACTAATCCTTGCCAGTCCGGACCGCCAGGATGGCGCATCATCGCAGGCTGCACACCCGCTCAGCACTTTAGGTGCCCCTATCTCACTGCACCGCAAGACACCGTCCCGTGGCGGGGTGCCTGTGCCTGCCGCAGTGTATCTGGTGCCACCAAGTCTGTGCCCCGCTAGCCATGGACCCTGAATGATTGAGTCCCGTTGTCCGGACACCATCATGTCACCCCCAGCACTGGGCAATGTGAGGTTGCAGGGCCCTAGGCCCTCATGCACACATGAGAACTACACGGAGACACCCAGTCAGAGAGAGTGGAAATGGCGTCCAGCACGTGCGCCAGGCCATTTTTATTGCCAGGGTCACATGTCCTGTGACGCCAGTGCTGGATGTGTGTGGTGTGGGTGTACACCAGCCGTGAGGGAGTGGCTGTGGCATGCTGACAACTAGACCTGTGAGCTGCAGATCCCCACAGTGAAGACCTAGAACATGTAGCGCTGTCGTCGTCCCCCTGTGTGCGTAATCGGAGTGGGCTGTCCTGGCGTATGCCAGTCCAGCGTAAGGGTGTGAACAATGACCCCGGGGCTCTGGGCGTGGTTCCGTCCTGGGCTGGACAAGGAAGTGACTAATTGATGTGTCTCCGTTGTAGTGTTGGCGCCACCCGGACCGGAATCGGCAATCTGTCCCCCTGTGACAATAGTCCCACAACATGGGCAACATGGACGTAAGGGGGAATCACTGACCCTACATTCATCCATACTCCCACACTTGAAAGATCATAGACATGACACATCTGTGTGGATATGAATGTTTATTACACATTCAAGGGAGTGTTGCAGCTGGAGCAGTACAGGGTCATGCCAACCCCACTTCACATTGTCGGCCCGTGGAGGGCTAGCCAGAGTCCTTCAGGGAATGACAGGTACATCAGGAGAGGAGGACTTCAGTCCGCAGTCTGATAGCTGTGTCATTGGTGACCAAACAGAATATGACAGTCCATGACGAGGTCAGAGGTGAGTGTCGCAGAGTGCATCGGGGGACAGTGGAAGGTGATGATGCAGAGGGCAGAACCAAGCAGAAACAGGCCACATGGCAGAGATGAATGCTACTGCGTCCTCCTGACCACGAGGGTAGGTTCATCCGCATCTTTGTCCTCTGATGTTGCATGTGCCTCACATGTGGGTGGTGGTGTACTGTCCCCAGCACTGTGTGGCACAGACACATCAGGGGCCGGAGATGTGGATGGGGTGGTAGCAGCAGCATGCATCAGCGCCAGGCCTTGTGGCAGCAATGCCATGAGGAAGGTCTTCAGGGCATTGAGGGATCCAGCTACCTCTCGCTGGTGTTCAGCCATGGCAGCCGCACTTTCCGCCTGCGTCAGCTCCATGTTCTCCATGATCCTCTGCATGTGTCCCAACTCCCGGGCGAGATCGCTGGAGGAACTCTGGCTAGACAGCCGTTCTTGTCACAGAGTCAGGACTCTGGCGATGTCAGCCATGGTCCATTGGAGAGCATGAAGCGGACTGTGGGCATCCGTTAGGGACTGTGAGTGGTCCCTGATGGGACTCAGACACCCACGTATGGCGTCTAGTTTGGCTGCCATGCGGTCGAACCCCACCTGCACCTGCTCAGCCAGCTTCTCCTGGCACCCCAACACACGGCGTTGGAAGGCCATGTGTTCGTCGTGGGGGTCCTGGGAGGCAGCCGTGGTGGTGGGTGCTGCCTGCTGTGTGTACTGTGCAGGGGGGGGGCTCCTCATGGCAGCTGGGTTGCCCAGATCCTGGAAGTGGGCTGCGGAGGCTCTCCACGAGCTTTTCGAGGGCATCTGAGTCGAAGGTGTGGTGGTCCTCTTCGTCATCAGAGAAGAGAGGTTCGGACTGCTCTGCAGGAGGTGTTGGATTTCCCCCTGCAATGTGAAGGGGAGATGCAGTTTGACATCGTGTACACATGTATGTTGACGCATTGTACATGTCTGCATTCAGACTGCATGACAGTGTACATTGTGACTGTTTGGGGGGAGCTGCCTATTTGATGCGGGACAGTGGACATTCCGACTACATCACGGATGTGAGTTTGTACTTGTACATTGTCTACTCACATTTCCCTGCAGTGCCATATGTGATAGGCCAGTTTCTACGCACATGCTGCACCTGTTGTGTCCTCTGTTCTGTTGTGGACGTGTTGCGGTTTGTACCTCCTCGTTGTCAATGTTGATGTGCTCTGCATGTTATGTGTGTGTGCCGCATTTTGGGGGAGTCGCGCCTGCAGCTCTGATTTAGCTGCCCTCCTCCCTTCCATGTGGTGTACCTCTGGGTTCTGTGCTTCTGCAGTGCTGAGATGTTGCATACCTGTGTGCATTGGTCTCTTGGTGGGAGTTGTGGGTCTGGGGCATGGTTTGTCCGCAGATGTGCTATGCTTAATTGTGCATGTGTGCCATTGTGCCCATCTCCCCCCGTCCCCACAGTCCCTGGTGGTTACTCACCCTGTTGCTGTTGTGTCCGGTCATGTTGAGCAGTGTCCGGTCCCCTGACTCCTGCCACCGTCTCCCCACTGATGACTGTGGACACCATTTCCTCCATCTCGTCCAGCTCCTCCTGTGACGCAGGGCTCCCACCTCCAGTCTGCATTGCTGCCTTCCGGTTGTTTGGAAGTTTCAGCTTGGTTTTGCACTTCACATCATTCCAACGCCTCTTGACCTCGTCCATTGTCCTCTTCAGCACTCCGACTGCATTCACCTTGTCCACGATGGTCTGCCATATTCCATTTTTAGTTGCCAGTGACACAGTGGAGGTGACGAACAGTGATTGATGGTGTTCTATCACCTCCGTTATCAGGATCCTGTTTTCCTGCGGACTGAACTTCGTCTTCCTCTTCTTCTTGTCCTTGCCCTTCCCTGACCCCGAGGTCCCAGGCTGGTCCTCCGTGGGGCTTGTGGGGTTCTGGTTGTCCTCTGTACTTGCTCTGGCTGCCTCCATTGTGCTTCGCTGTTGTTTGGCTTTTGTCTGTATGTTTTTTTCTACTTTTATGGTGCATTTTCCCGCATGACGCGTGGGTATTGCAGGCCTGTGGCTGGTTTTCGTAGATTTTTGTATCGCGATTGGTGTCATCGCTACTATTTTCGTGTTGGGGTTTCGCGTTTTTGCGGCGTCACGTTGTTTCTAATGCGTTCATTTGACGCGTTGTCCTGTGACTATCGCATGGTACCGCCGTGTTGTGAATACCACGTTAACACGGAGTTGTTTTCCCGTGATGGACTGTGATGTGTAGGGTTGCATTAAGCTACACTTGCGGTAGTTATCACACGTTCTTGAGAATATGCCCCATGGGGCTTAAACATGAGCCCTGAGGTACTCCCTTGTCAATTGACATAGTGTGGAACCTGAAAGTGCCCAGCGAGATAGTCTGAGATCTATTTCTTCGGAAATCCTGAAACCACTGGAGAGCTGTACCAAAAATACCAACCTCATGCAGCCTTTGAATCAACCTTGTGTGAGACACAGTGTCAAAGGCTGCAGATAGATGTAGTAATACCAGCATAGATGGAATGCCTTTGTCCAAAGAAAGTCTGATGGAATCGGTCACCGCAACCAGGGCAGTCTCCATACTAAAAGAGGGTCTGGACCCAGATTGAGATGGGTCCAGTATCTGGTAATCCCCAAGGTAATTTGAAAGTTGGATAGTTATTAAACCACCCAGTGACTTGCCCAGGTGCGCGTGCAACGAAATGGGACGGTAGTTTGCTAGATAGCTAGGGTCAACGTTGTACTTATTGTGTATAGGTGTAGCTTGAGCTGATTTACATACAAGGGGGATCGTCCCCGAGTCAACAGATAAATTACACTCTACACACTTTACTCTGTAACCCTGAACTCTATGTCCCTGTACTCTACACCAATCCACTGTGTGCCACTCTAATCTACTCTGCACCACTGCACTTTATGCCACTGCACTCTACTCTCAAACAGTCTACTCTACGCAACTGCACTCTATGTCACTCTACTCCCATCTGCGCCAATGCACTCTACGCCACTCTGCTCAACCACTGCAGTCTACGCCAATGCACTCTACACAACTGCACTCTAAGTCACTGCACTCTACACCACTGTACTCTACTCTGCATCATAGTACTCTACACCACTACTCTCTACATCACTTTACTCCACTCTACACCACTGTACTCTGATACTCTACTCTGCACTACTCCACTCTACGCCACTGCACTCTATGCCAGTGCACTCTATAGCACTATACTCTACTCTGCACCACTCTATGCTGTTCTACTCTGTACCACTCTACACCACTGAACTCCATGCCACTCGACTCTACTCTGAACTCTATGCCACTGCACTCTATGCCACTTGACTCTACTCTGCGCCACTGCCCTTTGCATCACTGAACTCTATGCCACTCCACTCTGCACCACTCTTTGCTACTCTACTCTACGCCACTACACTGTACGCAACTGCACTCTATGCCACTCTACTCTACTCTACACCACTCCACTCTGCACCACTGCACTCTACTATGCACTACTCTAATCTACACCACTGCATTCTACTACGCTGCATTGTACGCCACTGACTTCAATGCCACTGCACTCTATGCCACTATACTCTACAACACTCTGCACCTGTCCACTCTACTCTATGCCACTCCAGTGTATGCCACTCTACACAACTCCACACTATGCCACTCTAATATATGACAATCTCTGCCTCTCCACTCTAAAACACACTTTGCCATTCCACTCTACGACACTCCACACCACTCTCCTCTATGCCACTTACATTTAGCCATGCTGATCAGCAGCCATGCTGGTGTACAACATGGCTAAAACACATTGCAAAGCCAATAGCTCTTGCATAGGTGAGACCTATTGGCTTTGCCAATGCTTGTTAAGTATGGTTGTTGCTTTAGGCCCATTGCATCCCTGTGCCATACCCTTAGATTCAAGTCATGACCAAACCTCGACCTTCCATGGTCGAAAAAAAGTGTGAAGTTCCTTCTTCAGCTACTCTCAGTGACGCATGCTGTATCTTGTTTCTGCGTAGATGTCTTTTAACTTCCACAAACGATCGCAGAGCTGCACCGAGGTGGTGTAATCTGGAAAAGTGTACACTTTATTATCAATTATCCATGGACCATGCTCATGAGCTGTTTGTAAAATACGGTCTTTGTGGCACTAGTCCAACAATTGTGCCACCATCGACGTGGGTGGGGGGGGGTCTCGCACAGGCTGGCACACTGGCGTTTCCTCCACAGCGAAATATTTTGAGGGGGTAAATATTATGAATGAGCCATGTTTCAAGGCACATTTTAGGTTTTCTCCACTTTTTCCGTTCGGACATGCAGTAGTGGCTGCTACCCAACAGGGCTGGTGAGGCGGGGGACGGAGGGAGGGGGGGAAACAAATGAATTAAAAACACTTACCAGTCGCCACTTCTCCTCCGTCCTCTCTGCAACAGGAACCAGGAAGCGAAGCTCACAGCCTCCCAGAATCCCCTGACCAATCTCAACGCTGCCTTACAGCAGCGTTGTGATTGGTCTGAGCACCGTGGTTCGGCGCTCAGACAGAGGCTGGGAGGCTGTGCATGTTCTCCACCCAGGCTGTAATGCAGCCTGGGTGGAGAACATGCAAAGTTCGCATGATGGTTTGGCCGGCCAAACCATCATGTGCACTTTAGGTGCAGCCACCACTCCTCCTCCCTGTGACGTGGGGAGTCCAGCATTGCCCCGCCGCTTCAACTGCAAGCTGAATACAACAATACAAAATGATAATAACGGAACGTTATTATCATTTTATTTTTTGTATTCATCTTGCAGTTGAAACAGTGGAGTGAAGATCCTCCACCTTAGCAGAGGACCCGCCGCTGTAGACACGCCCACCAGTCTTATGTTCTTTCGGTGTGAGTGTCCTTTGGCATATTCAGCTCTATGTTGCAATTAGACTCCGTTTTAGTGACCCTTTCTGGAAGCCTCTGCAACAAGTTCACCTCTTTGTGTACAGTATCGATCTTAATACGAGCTTACATTTAGCGCCACAAACACCATTGAATTTCTCTCTGAGGCTCTCTGGAGCTGTTTTCATCAGGTCTATGCTACCGTCTATCCCAGGCCAGGACCGTCCTTGCCTGACTGTATTTTGCTGAATTTGGGGTTTACCATACTGTCTTTACATCAGTGCCTGTCACGCCTATAATGGACCTCGTTCCACACTGGCCAACAGGTGCGTGCGCAGGGTTCCAGCAGCGGCCTTTTGTGTCTTTCGTGCAGGGGCGTGGCTGATGTAATTAAGGTTGTGGATTAAAAACAAGTAAGCTAAAAATATGTGCTTAGCATAGTTTGCCGCTTGACTGGTATTTTGCTGCTTCAGTCATTGCATCCAGATATATAATACAATAAGTAACATTGAAATGCTCACTCTCTAAAGTGGTCACCTGGCAACAAGCTCTGCGTCTTTTAAATGCCCAAAACAAATGAATACCATGCCATAGTGAATCGGGAGATTGTATCCGAAATACAGCTTGGAGATGTGTCATGAAAAGTTGCCTTGTAAAGTAATATTTTACCTATATGCTTCTTTTTCAAATCATCATGAACATGATGTAAAATGGACTTTATCATTGTCTTGCATTTTCTTTTGTGCCAATTCTGTTCTTCCGTATTGATGGTCACAAATATTCACATATATTTCTCAGTCTGTTATTAGTTATTGTTGTATTAAATTGTACCACGCGCGCGTGGAGCCTTGCTCAAGCTTCCCTTCCCTAACTGCGTACAATCTAGAATTTCAGTATTTCCACAAGCAAAAACAATGTCGTAGGGCATTTTCTTTCTAGTTGAAGTAACCATGTTGCATCTTTGTAAAAACATAATTTTTTATGTCATTGAAATGTGTTTAATTATGCAATCGCGCTCTACATTTATATTTATTCCACAGTCATTTCACTATTTACACAAATGAGTTCTCGGTTGTTGCAACTGAAATAAACCTCTCATCACTATATCAACACGTATTTTGGAGTGCTGCCTCTTCTCTATTTTCATGTTGATATCAGGAGTCAGCGGGCAGATCTCAGACAGGCACTGTCAGCTTTTTATATTAAGAACCCTGAGGGTGAGGGCTAAAATGGAGAGCCCGATAAGGACCCGACTCAGCACCTGGTTTTTAGAACTGCCCATGCTGAGTACCGGCAGGACCTAGCCCACTTAAAACCCTGCTTCCATGCCACTTCCAGGGGCAGAAAGTATAAGTCATAGTTTTCTTGATATCAGATTTGTAGGGGAGGTGAATCTCAAGTGGCCGGGTGTTGATGTTCTTATCCTGCAAGTCCTGAATGGTCTCAGCATCAGAAATCTCATCAAGTTAACAAATTCGCTGTCTGTTCTCAGAGTAGTGGAGACAAGCAGGCACCACCAATATTATATCTTCTCATGAAGGTGAGGCGACCCATCGTTTTCTTTCAGCATAATATTTATTTCTCTTAAAAATGCATGCTCAGCTCCATATTAGGACCCCTGACAGTACTTAATTTGTAAAACAATTTGTGTCAGGGCCCTCGTCTGGAGTACACTACAGCTTGCACCATCCGTTGCCAGAGCTGCCAATGACAGTACCAACACAGATAGTAGTCATTGTAAAGGTAAATTGAATTAGTAAACAGCTGATGTTGTGCTCATGCCTAAATTAGGCAGACAGCACCACCATGTGGCAGACTGTCATAAGCGCAGGTGCTGGCAATTAAGTGCCGGTGCTGAGCACCAGAAACCACCAGCTCAAGTTAAGCACTGAAACCCCTATTCCTTCAGTGTCATATTAAGCACATGCAATGACCTAAGCCCCGCACATCAGTGACTCACTCGGGTAGAGCCTTAGACAAAATCTTTTGCACGTATCTCCAAAATTGAAGGGTATGGCATGTTAGACACTTAGGGGTGATTTTACCTTATGTGGAGGTACTGTCTACACCCAAATTACACTCCATCACCAGGGGAACAACTAGACTGGAACTTCGGGGATGGGGTTGGGGGACTGACAGGTCAACCAATGTAGGCATGGGTAGCATTTTAAAGAATGGGGCGGAGCTATTCTTGGAGCCAATACAAGACAATAGAAAGATAAATTGTACATTTTAAATATATTGGTAAAACACAATACTATTATAACAAACTTCTTCAGTGGATTTGACAATGTTTATGTGCTCCTGACAGAGATCTTTAATAAAGGGGAATAAGTGAGATGGATGTATGACTGAACCACTCATGCCATTACCACGCAGCCTTTACCACACAATGCATTTACCACGTATTGCCTTTACCACACATATGCCTTTACCACCCATATCTTTACAATGAAAATGTAAGTATATCAGGTAAGTAAAAACACTTTTTTACACACACACACACACACGTGTGGGTTTGTGTGTGTATATATATATATATAAAGATGCCATCACTGTGCGATTAAACAATCAAGTTGAGAAACCTTTGGAGTGCTGGTTCAATCTTTTAAACAAAAAGGATTGCCGTTTGGAATATATATATATATATATTCACTGAAAAAACCATAGGTTTCAGGCACGTTATAGTTAGAAATTAGCATTTAAAAAACCTTAGAAATTCACTGAAAAAACCATAGGTTTCAGGGGCGTTATAGTTAGTTGGACATTTCACTCGTACAAAACCATAGAAATTCCCCCGTTATATCTAGTTCAGCTAACTATAACTCGCGCACCCGCAATGCACTGCTGATGACGTCACATATTACATCACTCATGACATGGTCAGTGACATCACTCATGACATCACTGATGACATCACTGATGACATCATCCTTGTGATAGAGTGGCAGACCTCCTCTCACCCTAATATAACCTTTGATACACAGACTCAAAAATACAAACTAACATTTTCAAAACAATGGACATACCAATACCAGTTACAACACACCTATTCAGTAATTCCAAGATCTACACACACATCCACTCATTCACCAACAGTCCCTATACAGTCGCTCATATATGTACTCACTCATCATATGTACTCATACACCTATACATCCTGTTACACACCGCCACTCATCCATAGAGTTACTCACACACATAGTCACACATGCAAACAAAGAATCAAACATCCATTTGCTTGCATATACAGTTATACACACACTACCACACTTACTTCTACAGAAACTTACACATACTTACTCTCTTAAACAATCACTTATAGAAACACCTACTTATTTGTACAGGAACTCTTCCAATCTCTCACTCTCACATATACTCACTTATATACACCAATACTCACATATACTAGTTTAAAACATATGTAGTTACTCATAAGGACACTATTGAGACAGTCATTCACTCACTAACACACCCATACACATACTCATCCACCTATACAGTCCTGCACACATGCTGTCTTCAACACATACAAACAGTGAGTCACTCATTCATGCATCTATGCACTAAGTAATACCCCCACCGAACCATACAGACACTCAGACACTCATACTGATACTCAAAAAACCAACTAATAACCCATATAGACACTCATGTAGCTACTCACCAACCCATGCAGCCACTTATACACAAAGTGAGAGACTGATACAGATATTTTCATATTTAAACATTACTCACTAACCCATGTATTCACTAAGATACACTTAGTCAGTTATACAATCAATTTTACAAAAAAAATCATCCATTTAGACACTTATATACCCATTTATTCTTCCATCGACCTTGAGATATACATATATAAAACATATTTAATTTTCAGAAAAACACACATTCACTGGATGATGTCATCAGTGATGTCATGAGTGATGTCACTGACCATGTCATGAGTGATGTAATATGTGACGTCATCAGCAGTGCATTGCGGGCGCGCGAGTTATAGTTAGCTGAACTAACTATAACGGGGGAATTTCTATGGTTTTGTACGAGTGAAATGTCCAACTAACTATAACGCCCCTGAAACCTATGGTTTTTTCAGTGAATTTCTAAGGTTTTTTAAATGCTAATTTCTAACTATAACGTGCCTGAAACCTATGGTTTTTTCAGTGAATTTCTAAGGTTTTTTAAATGCTAATTTCTAACTATAACGTGCCTGAAACCTATGGTTTTTTCAGTGAATATATATATATTTATTATACTATGTATACATTTGAAAATGTCTCGTCCCCTGTTTGCCTCGGTGGCACGGAAAAAATGGGTGGAACTGACGTCAGCACACCAACGAGGTCCTCTTATGGCTCCGATGACGTCATACGGTGTCGCGAGCGGAGCCGTGCTATTATGACATCCTCGTTGACGTGGGAGAGCTAGGAAAGAATTTCAGTGGAATACTGGTGCAGGGGATATTCACCTAAGTGTTCAGGCTAGTCCTTTGGGAGCAAATGTTTATGTTGCCACTCCAGAAACCGAAACCAGTGATCCGAGGGCAGAGGCCCTGCAGATGGCACACGAGGTGGGGTGCCCAGTCATGTGCACCGGCGGGGCAGCGAAGTGACAAGCACCACAACCCACAAAAAAGGTAATGAGGGCACTGAATAACACAGGATCTTCTCTTTGTATCTGGCAGGAACAACAAAGTTAAAATGCCCTAGTACCAAAATGTAGAATTAGTGCTATAACGGTCTTCAAGAGGACCTGCGATGCCGATTCTGCCTCCCGTACCCTGGAGGCGGCACATGGGTCACGCGGTACGGTCATACTGCGGTGGGACGCACACTTGTTGACCTCTCATGGCACTGCTCCACACTTCAGGGAAGGACGCTTTCCATTAGCTATGTTTTCTGATGACATGTCGCGCCGGCCCCGTCCAACACAGAACTCCTTTAGATCCAAACAGGCTCTTCCACTCTCTCACCGGAAGTGAAACCAGGCCACGCGGACACTTTCACAATACAACAGCCGGGAATGCACTTTTCGGTAAAAAAAACACATTCTTTCCTCCTAATTAATCAAATAAACATCTCACTGAAGAACAGGGGCCAGCTTCGATCGGTAAACAGCCGTTACAACAACTTTTTACTTTGCGATACCATTACAACGCATGCATTACCACGCATGCGTTGTACATCACGAAGTCATTACTACGCATTTTTTTAGAACGCATGGTCATTTACCATGCATGCCTTTACAACGAATTTTGTTGTAAAGGTATGTATGGTAAATGACCATGCGTTCTAAAAAACATGTAGCTGATCCATGTCGTTGTAAGGAAACAGAGGCTGTTCCGTTTCCTCACAACGCGTGCACCACCCCTCAGAGACGACGTGAAGCAGGAACCACGAGGAGAGAGGAACCACGAGGAGTGAGAGGTAAGGGGGATTGGGCATGGGGTGGGGGTTTCTTTTCTAGGGTTTAGGGTAGTGCAGTGGTGTTTGGGTGGTGTAGGGGGTCGTGCTGGGGGTAGTGTTTTAGGGTTTAGGGTAGTGCAGTGGTGTTTGGGTAGTGTAGGGGGTCGTGCTGGGGGTAGTGTTTTAGGGTTTAGGGTAGTGCAGTAGTGTAGGGCGTCGTGCTGGGGGTAGTGTTTTAGGGTTTAGGGTAGTGCAGTGGTGTATGGGTAGTGTAGGGGTCGTGCTGGGGTAGTGTTTTAGGGTTTAGGGTAATGCAGTGGTGTTTGAGTAGTGTAGGGGGTCATGCTGGTGGTAGTGTTTTAGGGTTTAGGGTAGTGCAGTGGTGTTTGTGTAGTGTAGGGGGTCATGCTGGGGGTAGTGTTTTATGGTTTAGGGTAGTGCAGTGGTGTTTGGGTAGTGTAGGGGGTCGTGCTGGGGGTAGATTTAGGGTTTAGGGTAGTGCAGTGGTGTTTGGGTAGTGTAGGGAGTCGTGCTGGGGGTAGTGTTTTAGGGTTTAGGGTAGTGCAGTGGTGTTTGTGTAGTGTAGGGTGTTGTGCTGGGGGTAGTGTTTTAGGGTTTATGTTAGTGCAGTGGTGTTTGGGTAGTGTAGGGGGTAGTGCTGGGATAGTGTTTTAGGGTTTAGGGTAGTGCAGTGGTGTTTGGGTAGTGTAGGGGTTCATGCTGGGGGTAGTGTTTTAGGGTTTAGGGTATGGCAGTGGTGTTTGGGTAGTGTAGGGGGTCGTGCTGGGGGTCGATTTAGGGTTTAGGGTAGTGCAGTGGTGTTTGTGTTGTGAGGGTGTCGTGCTGGGGGTAGTGTTTTAGGGTTTAGGGTAGTGCAGTGGTGTTTGGGTAGTGTAGGGGGTCATGCTGGGGGTAGTGTTTTAGGGTTTAGGGTAGTGCAGTGGTGTTTGTGTAGTGTGGGAGGTCATGCTGGGGGTAGATTTAGGGTTTAGTGTAGTGCAGTGGTGTTTGGGTAGTGTAGGGAGTCGTGCTGGGGGTAGTGTTTTAGGGTTTAGGGTAGTCCAGTGGTGTTTGTGTAGTGTAGGGAGTCGTGTTGGGGGTAGTGTTTTAGGGTTTAGGGTAGTGCAGTGGTGTTTGGGTAGTGTAGGGGGTCGTGCTGGGGGTAGTGTTTTAGGGTTTAGGGTAGTGCAGTGGTGTTTGTGTAGTGTAGGGGGTCATGCTGGGGGTAGTGTTTTAGGGTTTAGGGTAGTGCAATGGTGTTTGGGTAGTGTAGGGGGTAGTGCTGGGGTAGTGTTTTGGGTTTGCGGTAGTGCAGTGGTGTTTGTGTAGTGTAGGGGGTCGTGCTGGGGGTAGTGTTTTAGGGTTTAGGGTAGTGCAGTGGTGTTTGTGTAGTGTAGGGGGTAGTGTTTTAGGGTTTAGGGTAGTGCAGTGGTGTTTGTGTACTGTAGGGGGTCGTGCTGGGTTCTAGTGTTTTAGGGTTTAGGGTAGTGCAGTGGTGTTTGTGTAGTGTAGGGGGTCGTGTTTTAGGGTTTAGGGTCGTGCAGTGGTGTTTGGGTAGTGCAGGGGTCGTGCTGGGGGTAGTGTTTTTGAGTTTAGGGTAGTGCAGTTGTGTTTGGGTAGTGAAGGGGTCGTGCTGGAGGTAGTGTTTTAGGGTTTAGGGTAGTGCAGTTGTGTGTAGGTAGTGAAGGGGGTCGTGCTGGGGGTAGTGTTTTAGGGTTTAGGGTAGTGCAGTGGTGTTTGGGTAGTGTAGGGGGTCATGCTGGGGGTAGATTTAGGGTAGTGCAGTGGTGTTTGTGTAGTGTAGGGGGTCGTGCTGGGGGTAGTGTTTTAGGGTTTAAGGCAGTGCAGTGGTGTTTGTGTAGTGAAGGGGTCGTGCTGGGGGTAGTGTTTTAGGGTTTAGGGTAGTGCAGTGGTGTTTGTGTAGTGTAGGGGGTTGTGCTGTGGGTAGATTTAGGGTTTAGGGTAGTGCAGTGGTGTTTGGGTAGTGTAGGGAGTCGTGCTGGTGGTAGTGTTTTAGAGTTTAGGGTAGTGCAGTTATGTTTGGGTAGTGTAGGGTGTCATGCTGGGGGTAGTGTTTTAGGGTTTAGGGTAGTGCAGTGGTGTTTGGGTAGTGGAGGGGGTAGTGTTTTAGGGTTTAGGGTAGTGCGCCCAACCAGCCACAATATCCATGGACAAAGGGGATCCTGACTCTTTGGAACGCTCCGTCAATTGAAAAATTTGGGTCAAGGGCCCTACCACGTCCAAGACCTATCAATTCCTTTCTTGGGATCCCTCATATACTTGGAGAAAAAGGTACATAGTTTCTCATCAATTTCAGGCGTGTGTGCCACCTTCCCCTTCAGTGAGGGCCTGGGGCATTCTCCCCTCATCCTATTCCTGACCTCCCTTTCAAGGGGTTGATGAATTTTCCCCACCACATACTCTGCCACTTTGGCGTCAGGTGTCCACTCCGCTGACCTAGGATGGTAAATTTGGGTAGGCTTGAACATGTCCGAGTGGACCCCGTCCCCAACCGGGGACTGAGAGGAGTGGGACTCTGGACGCCAGGGACGCCCGAGTCCTTATCCTCATCGGAGGAGAAATCGTCCTCCGATACACCCTCTCCCTCTAAGTGAAACCCGCCGTCGGGGTCTACAATAGTGGTGACAGTGTCGCAATTTTCTCCGGGCCCCTCCTCCTCCCGGCAGGGTGCATGTTTTAGCGTTCGCGCACTCTTGAGGAAGATCTCCGTAAGTTTATCAAATCCTTCCAAGTGTCCCGCGTTATGCTTAACGGCCCTTTTATTCCCCATCTGGGAGCTACTGGGACCCGCCGCCACCAGATCTGGGTCACTGAACACCCCAGGGATGCTTTTCACCAGCTTATCAACCTGATCCCTAAGAGGAGCCAGCGCCCTAGAAATAGCCAGAGAGAGGGCTTGGTCCACTGCTGGAGGGAGAAGTTGGGGGGCCATTTCTCCTCCACTTCCTGGTAGGAGGAGTAAAAATGGTCTTCTGGAGAAGACATGATAGCAGAGGGTGTGAGCACAGAACAAATGCCCTTAAAATCCTTAAGGCAGCCCCCTCGCCGGTGCTCCAACAGCTGGGCTTTCCCGAAGCTGTTATAAGAATAGACTGAGGCGCAATACCAATTACCACCACCAGGTGGCGCTGGTCACTAACGTGGCCGTGTGGGGAAATCACCGCGAAGCGGTGTCAAAATTAGGCGAGGGTTGGTCGGGAATCAAGCGGACACTAAAGGAGTGACCGGATTCCCAAACGCGCGTAAAGACCAGCGGGAGCGCTCGACGAAGCTGCCTCGCTCGGACCAGACGCGCCTGACAGGATCTCACCACGCGCAGAGCACACAGCGGGAGAAACTGCGAGGGGGAGAACGCGCTCTGGCAAGAGCCTGCTGCGCAGGGAATATGAAACAATACCAAGGCAATAATGCTAATAACGTGCACAAGAAATCGCTATACAAACAGCAACAACGTCAGATTAAGCCAAGAATGTAAGGAATGCACTTAACTGACGAGCAGTGAAGAAAGAGGAAGCGGAAGGGACGTCACGATATTATATACGATGGACTGTGATATGATTGGACTATAGTTGCCTTGGAGACTACCCCCTAATGGTTCATGGGTTGTGTAGTCTTTTGTTTAATGATTGTTGTGTTACGTTTTCTTTGAACTGCTATGCAAATAAAGTGAGGAAAGGTATGCATAATCCTCGCCTCCGTCCTGCCATAGAATTCATTAAACTTTATTTGATCTGATTTAGAAACATAGATCATAAAAGTGTACATAAAAACAGTAAATCCTCTTTCCTAATTCAATACAGTGAGAATTAATTAAAACCAGTAGGTAAAAACGGGTGTTACAAAGCCCGGTTCAGAGCAACTTCAGGTTAACAGAATCGTAAAGGTCAATGTTTCGCAAAATCAATCTCATGTACTTCGTGCAAAATACGCAATAAGGGGTCCAAGTAAGATGTAACGCTCCAATACCTGACCAGTTTGCACTATATAAAACTGCAGAAAAACTAAAAATAAAAAGTGTTTTGCACACTTCTGTCATTGGGCTATATGTAGGCTACATCTGGGTGATATTTGTGCTACATTTGGGCTCTTTTTTCTCTGGTGGCCATCTTGGGAGACTTATTTGTTATGAAGTTTCCTAATTTCGTCATTTACTGCAGTCTCCTCAGTAGGAAATGCTTTCAGTTTTTTACTTTGATTCCATCAAGAAGGCATTCAGATGTGTCACACATTTGCCATAAATTCAGAATGTTAGCACTCTAGTTGTTCATTAGATCACTGTAGTAAAGCTACTGCTCACCAGGGAGTTAACTGGAAGTCTACTGCTGGTATTGAAAGTGATTGTTTCAGTCTGCATGTCAGAATTTTCTAATGAAATAGAAGAGGATTTGAGATCTCACTTAAAACATGCCCTAAATTTTCTTTCTGCAGCACTAACCATAATTTCTATGGCAAAATGAACCCCCTCATTTTGTTCCTTTTTAAATTAAATGTTTTAAGTGTTACCAGTTTATTCCAATCAAGATGGCTTCAGGTGTGCCATACTTTTGTCATAAGTAAGACTGTTAGCGCTCTAGTTGTTCTTTAGAACACTCTGGGAAGCTGCAGTAGAACACAAAGGCATCAACTGACAGGCTGCTCCTGTTGAAATATAACAGGAAGATATTTGAGATCTCACTTAAAACATGTCCTAATTTTTCTTTCTACAGCACTAACCATAATTTCTATGACAAAATGAACCCCCTCATTTTGTTCCTTTTTAAATTAAATGTTTTAAGAGTTACCAGTTTATTTCAGTCAAGATGGCTTCAGGTGTGCCATAATTTTGTCATAAGTAAGACTGTTAGCGCTCTAGTTGTTCTTTAGAACACTCTGGGAAGCTACAGTAGAACACAAAGGCATCAACTGACAGGCTGCTCCTGTTGAAATATAACAGGAAGATATTTGAGATCACACTTGAAACATGTCCTAATTTTTCTTTCTACAGCACTAACCATAATTTCTATGACAAAATGAACCCCATCATTTTGTTCCTTTTTAAATTAAATGTTTTAAGTGTTACCAGGTTATTCCAATCAAGATGGCTTCAGGTGTGCCATACTTTTGTCATATGTAAGGCTGTTAGCACTCTAGTTGTTCTTTAGAACACTCTGGGAAGCTGCAGTAGAACACAAAGGATTCAACTGACAGTCTCTGCCCTTGTTGGATGCACATGTTTTACTGAGAATGTCAGACTTCATTCTCACATGACTGAGAAAGATAATGTGAATTTACAGAAAATATGCTCTCATTTTAGCTTCTGGAGCACCTTCCAAAACTGTATGGGACAAGCATGTGAAAATAGTTTTCTCTCAAACATGATTCATGATATCCCAGCAGAAGGTTTTTCACAGGGTAAAATCACCTTAGAACACACCACAATTCCTGAAATTAGTATGGTACCATCAACAAATGAATTCTAATGTAACTAAAGTCTGTTATCACCCTTTATAGTTCTCCTTTTGGTAACCCTCAAAATCTTCGATTCACTACAATGCATTTCAATGGGGTACTATCATTTATATTGGTCCCAAGATGGCTGCCAGCAATTCCAGGATGAAGTGCTGACAGCCAATCAGATCTCACGATGACATGTGTGGTTAGGCTCCGCCCAGATATATATGTGTTTTTACTTTTGATTTTCTCAGGAACTACTGAACGGATTTACACCATTTAACAAAAAGGGTTCTTTCTGAACCAAGAACAACCTCTTTGCCAAATTTGGTGTAATTCCGTTCCGCAGTTCGGGCTGTAGCCTTGCATAAAGTTTCCTATGGAAATTGATTTTTTGACTCTTATTTTTTTAATTTCTCTGCAACTACTGAATGCATTTACACCATTTAAAAACAAGGTCGCTTTCTGAACCAAGCGCTACCTTTTTGCCAAATTTGGTGTAAATCCGTTCAGCAGTTCGGGCTGTAGCCGTGTCTAAAATTTCCTATGGGAATTAACATGGAGAAAACATGTTTTGGGACCCCCCTTTTTTCTCGGCCCCCGCTTGCTGAATCACCCCGAAAATTTCAGGATAGGAGCAGACCGGAGTGCCCCACGAGTTTTGAAAATTTCGCAAATATTCATCAACCGGCGCCAAAGTTATTGGAAATAGAAAGTTGTGAATTTCCTATGGAAAATAGGTCCTAACTATAACTATCTACTGGCGACCGCCAGTAGATAATATATATATATATATATTCACTGAAAAAACCATAGGTTTTAGGGACAGTTATAGTTAGATGGACATTTCACTCGTACAAAACCTGTGAAATTCCCCCGTTATAGTTAGTTCAGCTAACTATAACTCACGCCCCGCAATGCACTGCTGATGACGTCACATATTACATCACTCATGACATGGTCAGTAACATCACTGATGACATCACTGATGACATCTCAAATGACATCACTGATGACATCATCCAGTGACTGTGTGTTTCTATAAAGTTTAAATATGTTTAATATATATGCCAAGGTGTATTGAAGAATGAGTGGGTGTATAAGTGTCTGGATGGATGATTTAGTAGGTGCGTGACTGACTCTATAAGTGAGTGATTAAATGTATCTTACTGAATGCATGGGTTAGTGACTAAACTGTGTGAATGTCTGTATCAGTCTGCCTGTTGGTGTGTAAGTGGCTGCATGGGTTTGTGAATAGCTATGAGTGTCTATACGAGTTATTGATTGGTTGTCTGAGTATCTGTATGGGTGCATGAGTGTTTGTGTGGGTGGGGTGTGTGTGACTCTGTGCATAGATGTGTGAGTGGGTGATTCACTGGGTGCATGGTTTCAAGAGTGCATCTGTGATGGACTGTATGGGTGGGTGAGTGTGTGTATCGGTGTGTTAGTGAGTGAATGTATATCTCAGTCGTACATGTGTGAGTAACTACATATGTGAAAGGCAGTATATATGTGTGTTGGAGTATATAAATGGCTGTAAGTGAGAGTGTGTGATTGTTAGAGTGGCTGTATGGATGAGTGTGTACTTGTATCAGTGATTGTATAAGAGCGTAAGAATGTGCTAGTATTTGTATGAGTAAGTGAGCTGGTGTGTGTATAACTGTATAGGTGAGTAAATGGCAGTGTGATTAATTATTTGCATGACTGACTAGCTGTGTGAGTACCTCTATGGATGAGTGGCGGTGTGTGAATGTCTATGTAGGTGTATGAGTGCATATGATAGTCCTGTACTGAGTGACCGTAAGTATGAGTGACTGTACAGGTGAGTGAGTGGATGTGTGTGTAGACCTAAGAATAAGTGAGTGTGTATGTAGTTATTGGTGTTGGGGTGTCTATGGTTTTGACAATGGCAGTCTGTAATTTACAGTGGGTGTATCAAAAGTTATATTAGGGTGTGAGAAGATGCATCAAATTATCACATGGATGATGTCATCAGTGATGTCATTTGAGATGTCATCAGTGTTGTCATCAGTGATGTCACTGACCATGTCATGAGTGATGTAATATGTGACGTCATCAGCAGTGCATTGCGGGGGCGTGAGTTATAGTTAGCTGAACTAACTATAGCGGGGGAATTTCACGGGTTTTGTACGAGTGAAATGTCCATCTAACTATAACTGTCCCTAAAACCTATGGTTTTTTCAGTGAATTTCAAAGGTTTTTTAAATGCTAATTTCTAACTATAACGTGCCTGAAACCTATGGTTTTTTCAGTGAATTTCAAAGGTTTTTTAAATGCTAATTTCTAACTATAACGTGCCTGAAACCTCTGGTTTTTTAAGTGAATTTCAAAGGTTTTTTAAATGCTAGTTTCTAACTATGCCTCCAGAGGTAGGACATGTGAAGAAAGAAGAAAAAACGCACAGAAAGAAGCAAAAGAAATGCAGAAAGAAGCAACAGAAGTCCACAAAGACGAAGAAAAGTGCAGGAAGAAGCAAAAGCTGTGCAGAAAGAACCAACAGAGGAGCAGAAAGAGGCCTTGTCCTAAAATCACCCTGTGCCCACAACTTTTTCCGACGTGTACTGGTGGTAACTGACTCTGACTAACCAGAGCCAGTGCTATGCTAAAACACACTTAGAATACAGTGAAAACACCTACATACACTAGGGAACACTATGCGTTGGGGTACCCCTGTGATTAGCATGACCTCCTCTGTAAGTCCCAAGTACATAATAGGGCAGGGGGATTCAAACTACCTCTTAAAACACGCTACAGGGCGCGTTTGCACAGTGGTGAAGGGAGGGGGGCCTGAGGTGACATGTGTGCAAACGTGCCCCGTGGCACGTTTTAAGTTGCGGGATTAGGTCCCCTTGAATTCTGAGTGTCCCTGGGGCCCAACTAGCCCCCCAGGTACCTACAGTTAGGACCACAGAGCTGAGTTGCAGAGAGGCCACGCACCTTTTTTCACCTCTCTGCAACGCAACTCTGTTGTGCTTACTGAAGGTACCTGGTGGGCTAGTTGGACTCCAGGGACCCTCAGGATTGAAGGGGACTTAATCCCCCAACTTAAAACACGCCACGGGGCCTGTTTGCACACATGTCACCTCAAGCCCCGCCCCCTCCCTTCACCACTGTGCAAACGCGCCCTGTGGCGCGTTTTAAGTTGGGGGATTAAGTCCCCTTGAATCCTGAGGGTCCCTGGAGTCCAACTAGCCCACCATCTACCTCCAAAAAGCGCCACAGAACTGCATTGCAGAGAGGTGTAAAAAGGGGTGTGGCCTCTGTACACCTCTCTGCAACGCAGCCCCCTGGCGCATACTGGAGGCTTCTGGTGGGCTAGTTGGCCCCCAGGGACCCCCAGTATTCCAGGGGAATTCGTTCCCCATCTGCAAACGCGCCAGGGGGCGCGTTTGCAGAGTGCTGCAAGGAGGGGGCGTGGCCTCCCGCGCGATGCCGGTCTTTTTTTTTTTTTTTAAGAAGGGGGGCTGTGTGGCCCCCTCCTTTTTCTAATTTATTGGCCCTGGGGACCCCGTCCCCCAGGGCCTGCCCCCTAATATTTTGTTTAAAAAAAAAAATTTGGAAGGGAGCCGCGTGGCCTCCCCTCCCCAGGCCTTAATCGGCCCCGGGGACCCCATCCCCCGGGGCATGGCCTTCTTTTTTGATTAAATAAAACTTATGGAGGGGGCTGCGTTGCCCCCCTCCCCAGGCGACTTATGGCCCCGGGGACCCCATCCCCCGGGGCCGGCCTTTGTATTTTTTTTTTTAAATTACATTTTGGGGAGGGGGGCCACGTGGCCCCCCTCCCGGGCCACTTGTAGCCCCGGGGACCCCATCCCCCAGGGCTGGCCCTCTCCTTTGAGGACCATGGGGGGGTCCCCAATCCCCCCACGGTCCCGCCGGCTCCCCGCGTCCCTCGGGAGCCGGCATTGCTTTTCCACATGGGGAGCTGCTAAGATGCAGCTCCCCGTGTGGAAAAGCAATTGTCTTTGGTTTTTGGAAGAGAGAGCAGCTTTCCTGCTCTCTCTTCCAAAAACCAAAGCAGTTTGCTTTGGCAGGGCGGGAGCCGCGAGGCTCCCGCCCTGCCATAGCAAACTACAGTGTCCCGGGGTGAGCACCCGGGACACTGCAGGAGCCGGCCCTGGGGGGTGGTGGTCCCCAGGGCCATCACAGGCTCCAGGAGGGGGGCTGCGCGGCACCCCTCCCAACTTCTTCAAAGCCCCAGGGAGGTGGTGGTCCCCGGGGCTCTGGGGGTCCATAACGGACCCCCATATTTAAATATTTAGTGCCCCGGGGAGGTGGCAGTCCCCGGGGCGTGTGGGGGGGCTGGAGCCCCCCCACACAGGTACTTTAATTTTTAAAAAAGAGAGTGCATGCTAATGGAACAAAATGTTTGCAGTGTGTTCTCCATGGTTTGTTTTTGCCCCGCCCTATGATTAAGGTGAAGTGTCACCGAAACGCGTCAGGGACTGTTAAATTAATTGAGAAAGGGTGCGCAGTTTTTTGAATAAAAAGTTCTGTTGGACTCTCTTCCGCAGGAGTGGCGTCCTTGAGCTCTGGGGCAACTTTGGAGGATATATATATATATGCAAAGCTGATCCCTGCAATCCTGGCAGGAAAAACGAGCCACTCCAGTTTCAAGGTTGCAAAATGTTATGGGTTTATTTTCGGCAACAAAGACGATGCGTTTCGATCTCCAAGAAGATCTTGGTCACATGACCTCTTGCCAGTTCCACGTATATTTAAAGACATATTGACATGCACGACGCAGCGTGCAGTGAGACATAAAGAAAATACTTCGGTGTGTTCTAGTGTTATTTAAATTAAATTAAATAAAACATTGTTGATTTCACAAATGCATTTAAGAAAATATATATATACATATGTGTAAATGTAAACTTATTTACTTTTTTTACACATTGTAGTGAACAATTTATAATTCATACAGCAGCATTGTTGTATTGTCTTATGCTCCTGAACACAATCTCATGGGTCTAGTATCCTTAAGTTTGGAGTGTCTGAGAAGTGCTTGTCTTGGGTGTAGTACCCTGTCATTCGACACAGCAGTGAGTTCCTAAAACAGACCTCCTTATGATGGCCATCTACTTCTTACATTAAATTTGGTGCGAGTGAGGGGACTAGTGCGTGACGTGGCTTATCGTGGGGGGGAGTCTCTGGGATGGGGTTACTTTGCATGTCGTGCATGCTATATTTAGACTCCTCTCTCAGCTAAGCAAATCTGCATCATTAAGCCCTGTCTATCTACTAACATAAAAGGTGTGGGGTATTGCCAAATTATCAGTGCAGTGCAGTTGACGACGATATCTCTAACGTGACCAAAGGTTCTGTAGAGATGACAGTTTCTATAAACATGCTGGATCTCTTGTGCTCTTAGCAATATCTTGGTGGCTATCCTCCTCTTATGTTGTAAAACCAATCTGTTAAAAATATAAAAGACAGAGACTGTTAGTATCAATGTAGCGGTTCCCCTATACTCATAACATCATTTCTTACAATACCTAGCGTGGGCATTAGAACTTCAGGATCTGACATTGCATTGTCAGTTAATTGATATCCGCATGCTGTACTTCAATGCAACATGTGTTTCCAACAGAAGAAAAAATCAGTGAAAAAACAAGAACTCAACAATACAAAATAAAAATTAATAACAGGTGAGATTAAAATTAGAGACTCTACAGTCTAACTGGATGGGAACTATTGGATTGGTTGACAGGAAGCGTCCAAATATCATAGATGCACGTATAATTCCTCGTCATTGTTCATGCCTGTGGGGAACGTACTACCAGCCAAAAGAATCAATCTGGACTCAAGTCTGTGCAGCGCAAAAACTCGGTTTCCTCCTCTGGGGTGTTTGGGGATTGTTGCTAGACCGAAGAATTTGCCTTTGGTCCAGTCGCCCTCATGTGCCTCATTAAAATGTCTGGATGTGCTGTAACTGAAGTCGCGGTTGGTTACCGCTCTCCAGTGCTCCAAGATTCTCTTCTTGACTGGGAATGTTGCCGAACCGACATACCATTTCCCACATGGACAAGTGATGGCATAGACTACGAAGTCTGTCCCACATGTTATGGGTTTTATTATTTTCCATTTTCTTCTTGATCTCTGCAATGTCACTTCCCTTACGTTCTCACTATGGCTACAAGCTTTGCATTTACTGCACTTGTAGAAGCCTCACTGAAAAATCCAAAGATTACAGGGACGTTATAGTTAGGCTCAGATTACACTCATACAAAACCAGTGAAATTCAGCAGTCTTAGGTGCCGGAGCTAACTATAACTTACGCCCCGCAATGCACTGCTTATGGCCTCACACATTATATCACTCATGGCATGGTCAGTAACATCACTCATGACATCTCAAATGACATCACTCATGACATCATCCAGTGATTGTGAGTGTTTTCTAAAAGTTTTTGTGTGTTAAACGTATATACTAAGGTACCACAAAAGTTAAATTAGTGTACTTTGTGTACTACTAATAAGTGATTCCTTTTTTTAACATAGTTTATGTGAGTTGCTGTGTGACTGTTTGTATCTGTGTCTAAGTGGGTGTGTGAGTAGCTGTTGGGTGGGTGAGTGAGTGGCTGTGTGAGAGGCTGTATGGGTAGGTGAGTGGGTGTCTGAATGGCTATATGAGTGAGTGACCAGATGTGTAAATGGCTGTATGGCGGAGTGAGTGGCTGTTTGGGTGAGCGTTTGGTTAAGTGAGCTGGTGTGTGAGTGGCTGTATGGAAGAGTGAGTGTCTGTGGGATTGACTGTATAGGTGAGTGAGTGGTTGTTTGAGTGGTTGTATGGATGTGTAAATGGGTATGTAAGTGATTGTGTGGGGGTGTGAGTGGTTGAATGGGAGTGAGTGGCTCTGTTTAGAGGCTGTATGGGGGAGTGAGTGGGTGTGTGAGTGGCTGTATATGTGAATAATGGTGTGTCTGTAGCTGTATGGGTGTGTGTTAGTGTGAGTGGCTATATGGGTGAGTGACTGGTTGTATGATCAGGCTCTATGAGTGAGTGAGTGTGTGTGTAAGAGGCTCTATGGATAAGTGAGTGGTTGACTATATAGTTGTATGGGCCTGGGAATAGGTGAGTGGTTGTATGGGTGTGTGAGTGGGCTTATGGGAGGTTGCATGGGGTGCGACTGTGTGTGTGAGTGGTTCTGTGGATGTGGTCATCAGTGATGTGATTTTAGATGTCATCAGTGATGTCACTGACCATGTCATGAGTGATGTAATTTGTGAGGTCATAAGCAGTGCATTGCGGTGGCATACGCTATAGTTCAGGTAACTATAATTGCTGAATTTCACTGGTTTTGTACGAGTGAAATCTGAGCCTAACTATAACGTCCTTGTAACCTTTGGTTTTTCAGCAAATTTCACACAATTTTTTTAATGTTATTTCCAAACTATAACACCCCTGCAACATTTGGTTTTTTGTGTGAATTTTTACTTTAAAAAAAATGCTATTTCCTAACTGTAACCTGTAACCTTTGAGAGTGAGTGTGTGAATGAGTGCATGAGTATCTCATTGGATATGTGAGTGAGTGCGTGAGTCTCTCAATATTATGTGAGTTGATGTGTGAGTGTCTGAGTGGGTTTGGGATTGGGTGCCTAAGTGTCTCACAGGGTGTGTGAGTGGATTCATGAGTGTCTGAGTGGGTCTGTGAGTGGGTGCATTAATGTCTGAGTGGATCTGTGAGTGGGTGCATAAGTGTCTGAGTAGGTGTTTGAGTGGGTGCATGAGTGTCTGAGCATGTCTGTGAGTGGGTGTGAGTGTCTGAGTGGGTTTGCGAGTGCCTCCATGAGTGTGTGAGTCAGTCTGAGTGAGTGCATGAGTGTCTGAATGAGTCTGTGAGTGAGTGCATGAGTCTCTGAGTGGGTCTGTATGTAGGTGTGTGAGTTTCTGAGTGGGTCTGTGAGTGGATGTGAGTCTCTGAGTGGCTCTGTGAGTCAGTGCATGAGTCTCTGAGTCTAGGAATGGGTGTGAGAGAGTATGAGTGGTTCTGTAAGAGGGTGCCTGTGTCTGAGTAGGTCTGTGAGTGGGTGCATGAGTGTATGAATGGGTCTGTGAGTGACTCTGAGTGGTTCTGTGAGTAGGTGCATAAGTGTCTGAATAGGTTTTTGAGTGGGTGTTAGAGTGTGTGAGTGTGTCATGCACTCACGTGCATGAGTGTAAGTGGGTCTTTGAGTGGGTGTTTAAGTGGGTGTGTGAGTTGGTATGTGAGCGTCTGGGTGGGTCTCTGAGTGGGTGTATCAGTGTCATAGTGGGTCTGTCAGTGGGTGTCTAAGTGTCTGTGTGGGTGTGTCAGTAGCTGTGTGAGTGACTGTGCCACAACAGAACAGCACCTGGCCCTCTATCCAACAATAGGAGTACTTTCTACTTTTAATTACTAAGTAATATCTCCTTGGGTAATTGTCCAGTACATGTTCTACAACAGCTGCGTACTTGAGCACGAGGAAATGTCACCAGTGACCTTGTGTGCATTATGGCAATGTGATAGTTCCTCGTGCGTCTTTAACCAGAAATTTGTGATACCATGAATCCTCCTATAGAGAAGACAACAAGACTACAAAGAGGTAAGTCTCCACCAAACAAGGGTCATTCTTCTTAACTAAATGAAAAAAGTGCTTCGTTTTTTGGTGAAGATGTCCTCATATTCCTCAGCATCAAGAACGCCTCACCAAAGTTGGTGGGAAATGCGCTGGGGGGGCTCTTGTTAAGCTGTCCCTGGCAAAAGGCAGTAAGTATTTTACAATAGAACTAAAGCAGGCAGGGCCAAAAGGGCGAAGCGTCCAAGTGATTTCCACACTTGAATACTCGTAGTAATTTAAAGGGAGAACCAAGAACTCTGCTCTCACCAGGTAAGGGCAAGAAAGGACACACTTGTCACAGTCACTACAGATTGCACTCCAACAGATCAAACATTCATTCACCTCCACAAAGCATTTCAGATTGCCATTCAATGTGGAATTGCTGAGAAAACACACTTGCTTTGCCTTTGCCAAGCCCAGGAAGTCCTTTATGGAAGGGGAGGGGGGCCCGCGACTCCCTCCCCGGGACAATTTCAGCCCTGTGTACCCCATCCCCTGGGGCTTGGCCAAGAATTAATGGAGGAGGAGGGGCCCCCAGCCCCGCTCTCCTGGCCGATTTTGGCCCGAGGGACCCCATCCCCTGGGGCCCGGCCAATTATTTGAAGGGGAGGTGGGCCATGCAGCCCCTTCCCGGGTCAATTTCAGGCCCGAAGACTCCATCCCCCAGGCCTTTCTCCTGGGTGCCCTGGAGCCCACCCAGAGCACCCTGTGTGTTACACTGGGGACTGCAGGGGGAGCCCCAATGCCCCCACGGTCGCTGCGGGAGCCAGCATCGAGCCTGCATGTAGGGAGCAGCAAAAAATGCTGCTCCCCGTGCAGGAGAAATTCTTTCATGTGTTTTCCTGCCCGCTTGACAGCAGGCAGGAAAACAGATAAAAAGTCCACTACCAGCAAGCAGGAACGGTTTTCCTGCTCCCACCTGCTGGAAGAGGACTTACTGTTTGCTCTCACTTGGCGGAGGCTGTCAAAGCTCCCACCAAACAACAGCTATGTCCCAGGGATGTCCCCGGTGCAAAGGGATTTAGGCCCTGGGGTGGTGGTACCCAGGGTCATTAAAGGCTCCAGGAGGTAGGCCAAGTGGCCCCCTCCTTTTATTTTCAAGGGCTTGCCCCGGGGAGGTGGTGGTCCCTGGGGCCGAGACCCTTACCACTCAATACCCCTACCCACACTAAACCCTAAAAATACCATTACCACCTAATAACATCACCCTCCCCTAAAACCTAAAAACACCCTTACCACCCAAAACCCTTGCCCACCCTAAATTCTAAATATACCCTTACCACCTAAAACCCTCCTCACCCTAAACCCTAAAAATACCTTTACCACCCAATACCCTTACCGCCCCTGAATCCCTAATAACTCTTACCACCCAATACCCTTACCCACCTCTAAAACACCCTTACCACCCAATACTCCTACCCACCCTAAACCCTAAAAATACCCTTAGCACGCATTAACCCTACTCACATCTAAACCCTAAAAATACCCTTACCACCCAATACCCTTACCCACCCCTAAATCCCAAAACACCCATTCCTGTTGTATATATTTTTTGATAGAAACTCAGTCTTAACTATAACTACCTACCGGCGACCGCCAGTAGGTTTTTATATATATGTGTCTATATATATGTGTATATTATCTACTGGCGGTCGCCAGTAGATAGTTATAGTTAGGACCTATTTTCCATAGGAAATTCACAACATTCTATTTGAAATAACTTTGGCACCGGTTGATGAATCTTTGCGAAATTCTCAAAACTCGTGGGGCGCTCCGGTCCGCTCCTATCCTGAAAGTTTCGGGGTGATTCAGCAAGCGGGGGCCGAGATAAAAGGGGGGTCCCAAAACGTGTTTTCTCCATGTTAATTCCCATAGGAAATTTTAGACACGGCTACAGCCCGAACTGCTGAACGGAATTACACCAAATTTGGCAAAAAGGTAGCGCTTAGCACAGAAAGCGACCTTTTTTTTAAATGGTGTAAATCCGTTCAGTAGTCGCGGAGAAATTCAAAAAATAAGAGTCAAAAAATCAATTTCCCATAGGAAACTTTAGACACGGCTACAGCCCGAACTGCTCAACAGAATTACACCAAATTTGGCAAAGAGGTAGTTCTTGGTTCAGAAAGAACCCTTTTTGTTAAATGGTGTAAATCCGTTCAGTAGTTGCTGAGAAAATCAAAAGTAAAACCACATATATATCTATGGCCGCGGAGGGTCCGCGCACCCTGAGCGCACCTTCCCAATCACGAGCTGTATGCTAATTGGCTGTCAACACTCCAAACCAGGAAGTGTTGGCAGCCATCTTGTTCCTTGGTAGAACCGAGGCACAAGAAAACAGGAAAAAAAACACGCAAAACGCAAAAAGGGGGCAGGGTAGAAACACCCTGAACCCCTAGGCCTGCTTAGGGGGTCCCACAAGGACCCCCAGGGCCAAAAAAAGCATTTTTTTTTAAAGAATCGGCGGGATGCGCTTAGGATGTGCGGATCCCGCCGAGAAAAAAAAAAAACGAAGCGCGGTCTCCCGCGCTTCGATGGGATTTGGCCCCCGGGTGGGCCAAGTCCCGGGGGCATGCAGGGGGTTAATAAAAATGTGTGGGGGGGCCTCTAAGGCCCCCCCTAAGCCCCGGGGACCGCCACCCCCCGGGGCTTCTTTTTTTTATAATTAAATTACCTGTGTGGGGGGCCTCGAGCCCCCCCACACGCCCCGGGGACCGCCACCTCCCCGGGGCACTAACAATTAGAATGTGGGGGTCCGTTTTGGACCCCTGAGCCCCGGGGATCACCACCTCCCCGGGGCTGTGCAATTGTTGGGAGGGGGGTCGCGCGGCCCCCCTCCTGGAGCATGTGGTGGCCCTGGGGATCGCCACCCCCCCAGGGCCGGCTCCTGCAGTGAAACCTGCTCTTGCTTCAATGAAGCAAAGCAGATTGCTTTTCCATAAGGGGAGCTGCATGTCAGCAGCTCCCCTTATGGAAAAGCAATGCCGGCTCCCGCAGGAGGCGGGGAGCCGGCGGGACCGTGCAGGGATTGGGGACCCCCCCACGGTCCCCAACGGAGAGGGCCAGCCCCGGGGGATGGGGTCCCCGGGGCCATTAGTGGCCCGGGAGGGGGGCCACGCAGCCCCCCTCCCCAAGAAGAATTTTTTTTGAAAAAAAAAAACAAACGTAAAGGACGGCCCCGGGGGATGGGGTCCCCGGGGCCTTAAATGGCCTGAGGGGTGCCACGCAGCCCCCCTTAAAATAATTTTTCTTTTTTTAAAAAGAGGGCATGGCCCAGGGGATGGGGTCCCCGGGGCAAATAGAGGCCCAGGGAAGGGGGGCCACGCGGCCAACTTCCCGTTTAAAAAAAAAAAAATTAAGAAAAAGAAAATCCTCAGGCCCCGGGGGATGGGGTCCCCGGGGCCAAAAGTGGCCGAGGGAAGGGGAGCCACGCAGCCCCCCTCCTATAAAAAAAAAAGCAAAAAAAAAAAAAAAGACCGGCATCGTGCAGGAGGCCGCACCCCCTCCCTGCAGCAGTCTGCAAATGCGCCCCCTGGCACGTTGTAAGAAGGGGAAGTAATTCCCCTTGAATACTGGGGGTCCCTGGGGGCCAACTAGCCCACCAGGAACCTCCAGTATGCGCCAGGGAGCTGCGTTGCAGAGAGGTGTTCAGAGGCCACGCCCCTTTTTACACCTCTCTGCAACGCAGTTCTGTGGCGCTTTTTGGAGGTACATGGTGGGCTTGTTGGACTCCAGGGACCCTCAGGATTCAAGGGGACTTAATCCCCAACTTAAAACGCGCCACGGGGCGCGTTTGCACAGTGGTGAAGGGAGGGGGCGGGGCTTCAGGTGACATGTGTGCAAACAGGCCCCGTGGTGCGTTTTAAGATGGGGAATTAAATCCTTCAATCCTGAGGGTCCCTGAGGCCAACTAGCCCACCAGGTACATCCAGAAAGCGCCACAGAGCTGCGTTGCAGAGAGGTGTAAAAGGGCGTGGCCTCTGAACACCTCTCTGCAACGCAGCTCCCTGGCGCATACTGGAGGTACAGGGTGGGCTAGTTGGACCCCAGGGACCCTCATGATTCAAGGGGACTTAATCCCCCAACTTAAAACGCGCCACGGGGCGCATTTCCACAGTGGTGAAGGGAGGGGGCGGGGCACGTTATAGTTAGAAATTAGCATTTAAAAACCTTTGAAATTCACTTAAAAAACCATAGGTTTCAGGCACGTTATAGTTAGAAATTAGCATTTAAAAACCTTTGAAATTCACTGAAAAAACCATAGGTTTCAGACACGTTATAGTTAGAAATTAGCATTTAAAAAACCTTTGAAATTCACTGAAAAGACCATAGGTTTTAGGGACAGTTATAGTTAGTTGGACATTGCACTCATACAAAACCCGTGAAATTCCCCGTTATAGTTAGTTCAGCTAACTATAACTCGCGCCCCCCCCAATGCACTGCTGATGACGTCACATATTACATCACTCATGACATGGTCAGTGACATCACTGATGACATCTCAAATGACATCACTGATGAAATCACTGATGACATCATCGACGTGAAAATCTGATGCACCTTCTCACACCCTAATATAACCTTTGATACACCCACTCTAAATTACAGACTGCCATTCTCAAAACCATACACACTCCAATACCAATAACTACATACCCACTCACTGATTCTTAGGTCTACACACACACATATACTCACTCACCAGTACAGTCACTCATACTTACAGTCACTCAGTACAGGACTATCATATGCACTCATACACCTATATAAACACTCACACACCGCCACTCATCCATAGAGGTACTCACACACCTAGTCAGTCATGCAAAAAATTGATCACACACCCATTTACTCACCTATACAGTTATACACACACCAGCTCACTTACTCATACAAATACTAGCACATTCTTACGCTCTTATACAATAACTGATACAAGCACACATGCATCCATACAGCCACTCTCACAATCACACACTCTCACTAATAGCCTTTTAAATACTCTAACACACATATATACTGCCTTTTACATATGTAGTTACTCGCACATGTACCCCTGAGATATACATTCACTCACTAACACACCCATACACACACTCACCCACCCAAGCAGTCCATCACAGATGCACTCTTCAAATCATGCACCCAGTGAATCACCCAATCACACATCTATGTACAGAGTCACACACACCCCACCCACACAAACACTCAGGCACCCATACAGATACTCAGAGAACCAATCAATAACCCATATAGACACTCATGTAGCTATTCGCAAATCCATGCATCCACTTACACACCAACAGACAGACGGATACAGACATGCACACAGTTTAGTCACTAACCCATGCATTCAGTAAGATACGTTTAATCACTCACTTGTAGAGTCAGTCACGCACCTACTCAATCATCCATTCAGACACTTATACACCCACTCATTCTTCAATACGCCTTTGCCTATATATATTAAACATATTTAAACTTTACAGAAACACACAGTGACTGGATGATGTCATCAGGGATGTCATTTGAGATGTCATGAGTGATGTCATCAGTGATGTCACTGACCATGTCATGAGTGATGTAATATGTGACGTCATCAGCAGTGCATTGCGGGGGCGCGAGTTATAGTTAGCTGAACTAACTATAATGGGGGAATTTCTATGGTTTTGTACGAGTGAAATGTCCAACTAACTATAACTGTCCCTAAAACCTATGGTTTTTTCAGTGAATATATATATATATATATATATATATATATATATATATATATATATATATATATTCACTGAAAAAACCATAGGTTTCAGGCACGTTATAGTTAGAAATTAGCATTTAAAAACCTTAGAAATTCACTGAAAAAACCATAAGGTTTTAGGGACAGTTATAGTTAGTTGGACATTGCACTCGTACAAAACCCGTGAAATTCCCCCGTTATAGTTAGTTCAGGTAACTATAACTCGCGCCCCGCAATGCACTGCTGATGACGTCACATATTACATCACTCATGACATGGTCAGTGACATCACTGATGACATCTCAAATGACATCACTGATGACATCACTGATGACATCATCCAGTGACTGTGTGTTTCTGTAAAGTTTAAATATGTTTAATATATATAGGGAAAGGCGTATTGAAGAATGAGTGGGTGTAGAAGCGCCTGAATGGATGATTTAGTAGGTGCGTGACTGAGTCTATAAGTGAGTGATTAAACGTATCTTACTGGATGCATGGGTGAGTGACTAAACTGTGTGAATGTCTGTATCCGTCTGTCTGTTGTTGTGTAAGCAACTGCATGGGTTTCTGACTAGCTAAATGAGTGTCTATATGGGTTATGGATTGGTTCTCTGAGTATCTGTATGGGTGCCTCAGTGTTTGTGTGGGTGGGGTGTGTGTGACTCTGTGCATAGATGTGTGAGTGGGTGATTCACTGGGTGCATGGTTTCAAGAGTGCATCTGTGATGGACTGTATGGGTGGGTGAGTGTGTGTATGGGTGTGTTAGTGATTGAATGTATATCTCAGTGGTACATGTGTGAGTAACTACATATGTGAAAGGCAGTATATATGTTGGTTGGAGTATATAAATGGCTATAAGTGAGAGTGTGTGATTGTGAGAGTGGCTATATGGATGAGTGTGTACTTGCATCAGTGATTGCATAGGAGCGTAAGAATGTGCTAGTATTTTTATGAGTAAGTGAGCTGGTGTGTATAACTGTATAGGTGAGTAAATTGGAGTGTGATTAATTATTTGCATGACTGACTAGGTGTGTGAGTACCTCTATGGATGAGTTGCGTTGTGTGAGTGTTCTATATAGGTGTATGAGTGCATATGATAGTCCTGTACTGAGTGACCGTAAGTATGAGTGACTGTACGGGTGAGTGAGTAGATGTGTGTGTGTAGACCTAAGAATCAGTGAGTGGGTATGTACTTATTGGTATTGGAGTGTGTATCGTTTTGAGAATGGCAGTCTGTAATTTAGAGTGGGTGTTTCAAAACTTATATTAGGGTGTGAGAAGATGCATTAAATTCTCACATGGATGATGTCATCAGTGATGTCATCAGTGATGTCATTTGAGATGTCATCAGTGATGTCATCAGTGATGTCACTGACCATGTCATGAGTGATGTAATATGTGACGTCATCAGCAGTGCATTGCGGGGCGCGAGTTATAGTTACCTGAACTAACTATAACGGGGGAATTTCACGGGTTTTGTACGAATGCAATGTCCAACTAACTATAACTGTCCCTAAAACCTTATGGTTTTTTCAGTGAATTTCTAAGGTTTTTTAAATGCTAATTTCTAACTATAACGTGCCTGAAACCTATGGTTTTTTCAGTGAATTTCAAAGGTTTTTTAAATGCTAATTTCTAACTATAACGTGTCTGAAACCTATGGTTTTTTCAGTGAATTTCAAAGGTTTTTTAAATGCTAATTCCTAACTATAACATGTCTGAAACCTACGGTTTTTTCAGTGAATTTCAAAGGTTTTGTAAATGACAATTTTTAAATGTATTAATTGTTATATTTATTTTTTTCATACTGATTTACTACATTTTTAGAAACAATTTTTTTTTACATATTTTATTTTTTAAATTACATTGTAATTACATTATACATTACAAAAAATACTTTCTCAGAATTAATTACTTTAGTTTAAATACTTTGCACATAGGCAATAGACTTTTAAGTACAGTAGTTACAGTTGTTGCAATGGGCAACACATTTTCAAACACAATGCAACATTCAGCTCAATGTGAATTTCTAGTTAAATGCAATTAGTTACTTTATGGATTACTTTTTCTAACCACAGGACTGGATCCTAGATTCAGTCCTGGGACATCTCCTGTAAACAGTTGAGTAAAAGCGTTTTGGTTACAGTAGTGATTTTTAAGGAATATTATTGTATTTTAAAAGTTGACACTTAGAAACTTTTTCTCATAGAATCACCAATGTTATCCTATGGAAGGAAATTCACTTAGCAGGTAAAAACTGTTATCGTTACTTTTTCTTACTCAGTGTTGGATCCTGGATCCAGCACTGGTGCATCTCCTGTAAACAGTTGAAAGAATGCGTTTAAGTCATACAGGCGATTTTTAAGGAATATTTGTAGTTTGTGAAAATCGACACTTCGAAACTTTTCTGCTGAAAACCAGACAATGGATTCCTATGGAAGGAAATACAAGTTACTGGTAAGTACGGTTAGAATTACTTTTCAGGGTCAGTGCTGGGCTAAAAGATGCAGCACTGGGTTCTCTCCTGATAACAGGTGAGTACATTGGAATTCGTACTTTGGTTGATTTTAGAGGAATATTATAAAGTTCCAAAACTCCACACTTAGAAGAATTTCCAAGTGAAACCAGTCAATGTTAGCCTATGAAGGAAATTCAAGTTACTGGTAAGTACAGTTAAAATTACTTTTGAGGATCAGTACTGGGCTGAAAGATGCAGCACTGAGGTCTCTCCTGATAACAGGTGAGTAAATCGGAATTCGTATTTCGGCTGATTTTAGAGGAATATTTTAAAGTTCCAAAACTCCACACTTAGAAGAATTTCCAAGTGAAACCAGTCAATGTTAGCCTATGGAAGGAAATTCAAGTTACTGGTAAGTACGGTTAAAATTACTTTTCAGGACCAGTACTGGGCTGAAAGATACAGCACTGAGGTCTCTCCTGATAACAGGTGAGTAAATCGGAATTCGTATTTCGGCTGATTTTAGAGGAATATTTGTATGTTTCAAAAATCAACACAGAAACTTTTTCAGCAAAAAGCAGGCAATGATATCCTATGGAAGGAAATTTAAGTTACTGGTAAGTACGGTTAAAATTACTTTTCAGGATTAGTACTGGGCTGAAAGATGCAGCACTGAGGTCTCTCCTGATAACAGGTGAGTAAATCAGAATTCGTAGTTCGGCAGATTTTAGAGGAATATTTGCACAATGGTGAAGGGAGGGGGCGGGGCCTGAGGTGACATCTGTGCAAACGCGCCCTGTGGCGCGTTTTAAGTTGGGGGATTAAGTCCCCTTGAATCATGAGGGTCCCTAGGGGCCAACTAGCCCACCAGGAACCTCCAGTATGCGCCAGGGGGCTGCGTTGCAGAGACGTGTAGAGAGGCCACACCCCTTTTTACACCTCTCTGCAACGCAGCTCTGTGGCGCTTTCTGGATGTACCTGTTGGGCTAGTTGGCCCCCAGGGACCCTCAGGATTGAAGGGGATTTAATTCCCCATCTTAAAACGCGCCATGGGGCCTGTTTGCACACATGTCACCTCAGGCCCCGCCCCCTCCCTTCACCACTGTGCAAACGCGCCCCGTGGCGCATTTTAAGTAGGGGGATTAACTCCCCTTGAATCCTGAGGGTCCCTGGGGTGCAACTAGCCCACCAGCTACCTCCATTAAGCGCCACAGAGCTGCGTTGCACAGAGGTGTAAAAAGGGGCGTGGCCTCTGTCTACCTCTGTGCAACGCAGCCCCCTGGCGCATACTGGAGGTTCCTGGTGGGCTAGTTGGCCCCCAGGGACCCCCAGTATTCAAGGGGAATTCGTTCCTCTCTGCAAACGCGCCAGGGGGCGCGTTTGCAGAGTGCTGTCAAAGAGGGGCGTGGCCTCCTCGCAATGCCGTTTTTTAATTTTTTTTTTTTTTTTTAAAAGGGGGCTGTGTGGCCCCCTTTTTAGTAATTTTTTAGCCCTGGGGACCCCATCCCCCAGGGCCTGTCCCCCTTTTTAAAAAAATAAAATAAAAAAGGACTGGGAAGGGGACCGCGTGGGCCCCCTCCCGTGGCCACTTTCGACCCGGGGACCCCATCCCCCGGGCCATAGCCACCTTTTTTTTTTATTTGATGGAGGGGGCTGCCTGGCCCCCTCCTAAGGCCTCCTTAGGCCCCGGGGACCCCATCCCCCGGGGCTGGCCCTATCCTTTGGGGTCCGTGGGGGACCCCAACTCCCCCACGGACCCTGCTGGCTCCCCGCCTCCTGCGGCATTGCTTCCACATGGGGAGCTGCTAATATGCAGCTCCCCATGTGGAAAGCAATTCTGCTTTGAATTTTGGAAGCAAGAGCAGCTTTCCCTGCTCTCGCTTCCAAAATTCAGCAGTTTGTAATGACAGGACGGAGCCGCGAGGCTCCCATCCTGTCATTGCAAACAGCAGTGTCCCGGGGGTAGGCACCCCGGGACACTGCAGGAGCCGGCCCTGGGGGTGGCGGTCCCCAGGGCCATCACTGGCTCCAGGAGGGGGCCGCGCGGCCCCCTCCCCCACATTTTCAAAGCCCCGGGGAGGTGGTGGTCCTCGGGCTTGGGGGTCCAAAACGGACCCCCATTTTCAATTTTGTTAGTGCCCCGGGGAGGTGGTGGTCCCCGGGGCGTGTGGGGGCTGGAGTCCCCCACACAGGTTAATTTAATAAATAAAGAAGCCCCGGGGAGGTGGTGGTCCTCGGGCTGCGGGAGGGCTCAGAGCCCTCCCGCAACTTTTTCTAATAAAGCCCCGGGGGGTGGCGGTCCCCGGGCTTGGGGGCCCTTAGAGGCCCCCCATACATAAAATAAACCCCCCAGCATGCCCCCGGGACTTGGCCCACCCGGGGCAGATTAACATCGAAGCGCGGGAGACCGCGCTTCGATTTTTTTTTCCCGACAGGATCCGCGCTCCCTGAGCGCATCCTGCCGATTTTTTTTTTAAAAAAATGCTTTTTTGCCCAGGGGGTCCTTGTGGGACCCCTGAGCAGGCCTAGGGGTTAGGGTGTTTCTACCCTGCCCCCTTTGTGCGTTTTGCGCACTTGTTTCTTTTTTTTTCTCGGCGGGATCCGCGCACCCTAAGCGCATCCCACCGATTTAAAAAAAAAAAATGCTTTTTTCTGCCCAGGGGGTCCTTGTGGGACCCCCTGAGCAGACCTAGGGGTCAGGGTGTTTCTACCCTGCCCCCTTTTGCGCTTAGCGCACTTGTTTCTGTCCCTCGGTTCTACCGAGGGATAAAATGGCTGCCAACACTTCTTGATTTGGAGTGTTGACAGCCAATTAGCATGCAGCTCGTGATCGGGAGGGTACGCGGATCCGACGCGCCCATAGATATATATGTGATTTTAATTGTGAATTTCTCAGGAACTACTGAACGGATTTACACCATTTTAGCAAAAGGCACCAGTCTGAACCAAGGGCTACCTCTTTGCCAAATTTGGGGTAATTCCGTTCAGCAGTTCGGGCTGTAGCTGCGACTAAAGGTTCCTATGGAAAAATGAATGGGGAAAACGCGTTTTGGGACCCCCTTTTTCTCGGCCCCCGCTTGACGTATCACCCCGAGACTTTCAGGGTAGGAGCGGACCGGAGCGCCCCAACAAGTTGGAAGCTTTCGCGAAGATTCGTCAACCGGCGCCAACGTTATTGCAAATAGAATGTCGCGGATTTCCTATGGATAATAGGTCCTAACTATAACTATCTACTGGCGACCGCCAGTAGATAATATATATATATATATATATATATATATATATTATCTACTGGCGGTCGCCAGTAGATAGTTATAGTTACAACCTATTATCCATAGGAAATCCGCGACATTCTATTTGAAATAACGTTGGCGCCGGCTGTGCTGATGTAGGGAGGGGGGCCGCGCGGCCCCCCTCCTGGAGCCCTTGATGGCCCTGGGGACCACCACCCCCCAGGGCCGGCTCCTGCAGTGTCCCGGGGTGCCTACCTCCGGGACACTGTAGTTTGCTATGGCAGGACGGAGCCTCGCGGCTCCCGTCCTGCCATAGCAAACTGCTTTGGATATTGGAAGAGAGAGCAGGGAAACCTGCTCTCTCTTCCAATATCCAAAGCCGATTGCTTTTCCACATGGGGAGCAGCATGTCAGCTGCTCCCCATGTGTAAAAGCAATGCCGGCTCCCGTAGGACACGGGGAGCCGGCGGGACTGTGGGGGGATTGGGGACCCCCCCACAGTCCCCAACGAGAGGCCAGGCCCCGGGGGATGGGGTCCCCGGGGCAAGTAGTGGCCCAGGAGGGGGGCCACGCGGCCCCCCTCCCCAAAAAAGAAAAATTAAAAAAATTAAAAAAAATGGAAAGGCCGGCCCCGGGGGATGGGGTCCCCGGGGCCTTAAATGGCCAGAGGAGGGGGGCCACGCAGCCCCCCTCCAAAGAATAAAAATAAAAGGCCATGCCCCGGGGGATGGGGTCCCCGGGGCCAATACAGGCCCAGGGAAGGGGGGCCACGCAGCCCCCTTCCCGTTTTTTTTTTTTATTAAAAATTTAAAAAAAGGGGTAAGGCCCTGGGGGATGGGGTCCCCAGGGCATAAAAACAGGAAAAAGTAAGGGGGGCCACACAGCCCCCCTTCAGGGGACAAAAAATCTTTTTTTTTTTTTTTAAACGATCGGGCCCGCAGGCCCCGCCCCCTTCCTTCACCACTCTGCAAACGCGCCCCCTGGCGCGTTTGCAGAGGGGAATGAATTCCCCTTGAATACTGGGGGTCCCTGGGGCCAACTAGCCCACCAGGAACCTCCAATATGCGCCAGGGGCTGCGTTGCAGAGACGTGTAGAGAGGCCACACCCCTTTTTACACCTCTCTGCAACGCAGCTCTGTGGCGCTTTTTGGAGGTATATGGTGGGCTAGTTGGACTCCGGGGACCCTCAGGATTCAAGGGGACTTAATCCCCCAACTTAAAACGTGCCACGGGGCGCGTTTGCACAGTGGTGAAGGGAGGGGGCGGGGCTTCAGGTGACATGTGTGCAAACAGGCCCCGTGGCGCGTTTTAAGATGGGGAATTAAATCCCCTTCAATCCTGAGGGTCCCTGGGGGCCAACTAGCCCAACAGGTACATCCAGAAAGCGCCACAGAGCTGCGTTGCAGAGAGGTGTAAAAAGGGGTGTGGCCTCTCTACACGTCTCTGCAACGCAGCCCCCTGGCACATATTGGAGGTTCCTGGTGGGCTAGTTGGCCCCTAGGGACCCTCAGGATTCAAGGGGACTTAATCCCCCAACTTAAAACGCGCAACGGGGCGCGTTTGCACAGATGTCACCTCAGGCCCCGCCCCTCCCTTCACCATTGTGCAAATATTCCTCTAAAATCAGCCGAAATACGAATTCCGATTTACTCACCTGTTATCAGGAGAGACCTCAGTGCTGTATCTTTCAGCCCAGTACTGGTCCTGAAAAGTAATTTTAACCGTACTTACCGGTAACTTGAATTTCCTTCATAGGCTAACATTGACTGGTTTCACTTGGAAATTCTTCTAAGTGTGGAGTTTTGGAACTTTAAAATATTCCTCTAAAATCAGCCGAAATACGAATTCCGATTTACTCACCTGTTATCAGGAGAGACCTCAGTGCTGCATCTTTCAGCCCAGTACTGATCCTGAAAAGTAATTTTAACCGTACTTACCGGTAACTTGAATTTCCTTCATAGGCTAACATTGACTGGTTTCACTTGGAAATTCTTCTAAGTGTGGAGTTTTGGAACTTTAAAATATTCCTCTAAATTCAGCCGAAATACGAATTCCGATTTACTCACCTGTTATCAGGAGAGACCTCAGTGCTGCATCTTTCAGCCCAGTACTGATCCTCAAAAGTAATTTTAACCATACTTACCAGTAACTTGAATTTCCTTCCATAGGATATCATTGCCTGCTTTTTGCTGAAAAAGTTTCTAAGTGTTGATTTTTGAAACATACGCATATTCCTGTAAAATCAGCCGAAATACGAATTCCGATTTACTCACCTGTTATCAGGAGAGACCTCAGTGCTGTATCTTTCAGCCCAGTACTGGTCCTGAAAAGTAATTTTAACCGTACTTACCGGTAACTTGAATTTCCTTCATAGGCTAACATTGACTGGTTTCACTTGGAAATTCTTCTAAGTGTGGAGTTTTGGAACTTTAAAATATTCCTCTAAAATCAGCCGAAATACGAATTCCGATTTACTCACCTGTTATCAGGAGAGACCTCAGTGCTGCATCTTTCAGCCCAGTACTGATCCTGAAAAGTAATTTTAACCGTACTTACCGGTAACTTGAATTTCCTTCATAGGCTAACATTGACTGGTTTCACTTGGAAATTCTTCTGTGTGTGGAGTTTTGGAACTTTAAAATATTCCTCTAAAATCAGCCGAAATACGAATTCCGATTTACTCACCTGTTATCAGGAGAGACCTCAGTGCTGCATCTTTCAGCCCAGTACTGATCCTCAAAAGTAATTTTAACCGTACTTACCAGTAACTTGAATTTCCTTCCATAGGATATCATTGCCTGCTTTTTGCTGAAAAAGTTTCTAAGTGTTGATTTTTGAAACATACAAATATTCCTCTAAAATCAGCCGAAATCCGAATTCTGATTTACTCACCTGTTATCAGGAGAGACCTCAGTGCTGCATCTTTCAGCCCAGTACTGGTCCTGAAAAGTAATTTTAACCGTACTTACCAGTAACTTGAATTTCCTTCCATAGGCTAACATTGACTGGTTTCACTTGGAAATTCTTCTAAGTGTGGAGTTTTGGAACTTTAAAATATTCCTCTAAAATCAGCCGAAATACGAATTCCGATTTACTCACCTGTTATCAGGAGAGACCTCAGTGCTGCATCTTTCAGCCCAGTACTGATCCTCAAAAGTAATTTTAACCGTACTTACCGGTAACTTGAATTTCCTTCATAGGCTAAGATTGACTGGTTTTCAGCAAAAAAGTTTCAAAGTGTTGATTTTCACAAACTACAAATATTCCTTAAAAATCGCCTGTATGACTTAAACGCATTCTTTCAACTGTTTACAGGAGATGCACCAGTGCTGGATCCAGGATCCAACACTGAGTAAGAAAAAGTAACGATAACAGTTTTTACCTGCTAAGTGAATTTCCTTCCATAGGATAACATTGGTGATTCTATGAGAAAAAGTTTCTAAGTGTCAACTTTTAAAATACAATAATATTCCTTAAAAATCACGACTGTAACCAAAACGCTTTTACTCAACTGTTTACAGGAGATGTACCAGGACTGAATCTAGGATCCAGTCCTGTGGTTACAAAAGTAATCCATAAAGTAACTAATTGCATTTAACTAGAAATTCACATTGAGCTGAATGTTGCATTGTGTTTGAAAATGTGTTGCCCATTGCAACAACTGTAACTACTGTACTTAAAAGTCTATTGCCTATCTGCAAAGTATTTAAACTAAAGTAATTCATTCTGAGAAAGTATTTTTTGTAATGTATTGTATAATGTAATTACAATGTAATTTAAAAAATAAAATATGTAAAAAAAAATTGTTTCTAAAAATGTAGTAAATCAGTATGAAAAAAATTAATATAACAATTAATACATTTAAAAATTGTCATTTACAAAACCTTTGAAATTCACTGAAAAAACCGTAGGTTTCAGGCACGTTATAGTTAGAAATTAGCATTTAAAAAACCTTTGAAATTCACTGAAAAAACCATAGGTTTCAGACACGTTATAGTTACAAATTAGCATTTAAAAAACCTTTGAAATTCACTGAAAATACCATAGGTTTCAGACACGTTATAGTTACAAATTAGCATTTAAAAAACCTTTGAAATTCACTGAAAAAACCATAGGTTTTAGGGACAGTTATAGTTACTTGGACATTGCACTCGTTCAAAACCCGTGAAATTCCCCCGTTATAGTTAGTTCAGCTAACTATAACTCGCGCCCCCGCAATGCACTGCTGATGACGTCACATATTACATCACTCATGACATGGTCAGTGACATCACTGATGACATCACTGATGACATCTCAAATGACATCACTGATGACATCATCCACGTGATAATCTGATGCACCTCCTCACACCCTAATATAACCTTTGATACACCCACTCTAAATTACAGACTGCCATTCGCAAAACCATAGACACTCCAACACCAATAACTACATACCCACTCACTGATTCTTAGGTCTACACACACACATCACTCACTCACCCGTACAGTCACTCATACTACGGTCACTCAGTACAGGACTATCATATGCACTCTTACTCCTATATAGACACTCAAACAACGCCACTCATCCATAGAGATACTCACACACCTAGTCAGTCATGCAAATAATTAAACACACTGCCATTTACTCACCTATACAGTTATACACACACCAGCTCACTTACTCATACAAATAGTAGCACATTGTTACGCTCTTATACAATCACTGATACAAGCACACACTCATCCATACAGCCACTATCACAATCACTCACTCTTGCTTATAGCTATTTATATACTCCAACACACATATATACTGCCTTTCACATATGTAGTTACTCACACATGTACCACTGGAACATACATTCACTCACTAACACACTCTTACACACACTTACCCACCCATACAGTCTATCACAGATGCACTGTTGAAACCATCCACCCAGTGAATCACCCACTCACACATCTATGCACAGAGTTGCACACACCCCTCCCACACAAACACTCAGGCACCCATACAGATACTCAGACAAGCATTCAATAACTCATATAGACACTCATGTAGCTATTCACAAACACATGCAGCCACTTACACAGCAACAGACAGATGGATACAGACATTCATCCAGTTTAGTCACTAACCCATGCATTCAGTAAGATACGTTAAATCACTCACTTATAGAGTCAGTCACGCACCTACTAAATCATCCATACAGACACTTACACACCCACTCATTCTTCAATACGTCTTTTCCTATATATATTAAAAATATTTAAACTTTACAGAAACACACAGTCACTGGATGATGTCATCAGTGATGTCATCAGTGATGTCATCAGTGATGTCATTTGAGATGTCATCAGTGATGTCATCAGTGATGTCACTGACCATGTCATGAGTGATGTAATATGTGACGTCATCAGCAGTGCATTGCGGGGCGCGAGTTATAGTTAGCTGAACTAACTATAACGGGGGAATTTCACGGGTTTGTACGAGTGCAATGTCCAAGTAACTATAACTGTCTCTAAAACCTATGGTTTTTTCAGTGAATATATATATATATATATATATATATTCACTGAAAAAACCATAGGTTTTAGGGACAGTTATAGTTAGTTGGACATTGCACTCGTACAAAACCCGTGAAATTCCCCCGTTATAGTTAGTTCAGCTAACTATAACTCGTGCCCCCGCAATGCGCTGCTGATTACGTCACATATTACATCACTCATGACATGGTCAGTGACATCACTGATGACATCACTGATGACATCATCCAGTGACTGTGTGTTTCTGTAAAGTTTGAATATGTTTAATATATATAGGCAAAGGCGTATTGAAGAATGAGTGGGTGTATAAGTGTCTGAATGGATGATTTAGTAGGTGCGTGACTAACTCTATAAGTGAGTGATTAAACGTATCTTACTGAATGCATGGGTTAGTGACTAAACTGGGTGAATGTCTGTATCCGTCTGTCTGTTGGTGTGTAAGTGGATGCATGGATTTAAGAATAGCTACATGAGTGTCTATATGGGTTATTGATTGGTTCTCTGAGTATCTGTATGGGTGCCTGAGTTTTTGTGTGGGTGGGTTGTGTGTGACTCTGTACATAGATGTGTGAGTGGGTGATTCACTGGGTGCATGATTTGAAGAGTGCATCTGTGATGGACTGCTTGGGTGGGTGAGTGTGTGTATGGGTGTGTTAGTGAGTGAATGTATATCTCAGTGGTACATGTACGAGTAACTACATATGTAGAAGGCAGTATATATGTGTGTTAGAGTATTTAAAAGGCTATAAGTGAGAGTGTGTGATTGTGAGAGTGGCTGTATGGATGCGTGTGTGCTTGTATCAGTTATTGTATAAGTGCGTAAGAATGTGCTAGTATTTGTATGCATAAGTGAGTTGGTGTGTGTATAACTGTATAGGTGAGTAAATGGGTGTGTGATTAATTTTTTGCATGACTGACTAGGTGTGTGAGTACCTCTATGGATGAGTGGCAGTGTGTGAGTGTTTATATAGGTGTATGAGTGCATATGATAGTCCTGTACTGAGTGACTGTAAGTATGAGTGACTGTACGGGTGAGTGAGTAGATGTGTGTGTGTGTAGACCACGGGTACTCATAGTACGGCCCGCGGGCCGCCAGCGGCCCGGCAAGCCTTCCTTGGCGGCCCGCAGACCTTACAGATATCCTACCTGTGTTTTATCTTTTTTTTTCTTAAAGTGTCAGCAAACACCACCGGTTGCAGCAGCGCTCTATGGGGGCCGGGCGATTCTTCAAAGACCATTCACTTGTTAATGAGGCTTTGTTGTATTTCACCTCTTCTTAGTGCCCCTGCATCTCCAGGGGCGCTAAGAAGAGGTGAAATACAACAAACCCTCATTAACAAGTGAATGGTCTTTTAAAGACCTGTGAAGTACTCGGGTGCGGCTGTGTGTGTGCCCGGGAAGCTGTCTCAGCCCGGGCTGACACACACACGCGGGGTGAGGTGACTGGAGGGAGACAGACGGAGGGAGACAGAGAGGGGGAGACAGAGGGTGACAGAGAGAGGGAGACAGACAGAGGGAGACAGACAGGGAGAGGGAGGGAGACAGAGGGAGAGGGAGACAGAGAGAGAGGGAGACAGAGAGACGTAGACAGAGAGAGGGAGACCGAGAGAGGGAGACAGACAGAGGGAGACAGAGGGAGAGAGAGAGGGAGACTGAGGGAGGGAGACAGAGAGGGAAACAGAGGGAGAGAGAGGGAGACAGACAGAGGGAGACAGACAGAGGGAGACAGAGAGGGAGACAGAGAGAGAGGGAGGCAGAGGGAGGGAGGCAGAGAGGGAGACAGAGAGGGAGGGAGACAGAGGGAGGGAGACAGAGGGAGGGAAAGGGAGACAGAGGGAGGGAGTCAGGGGGAGACAGAGGGAGACAGACAGAGGGAGACAGAGGGAGGGAGACAGACAGGGAGGGAGGGAGACAGACAGAGGGAGACAGACAGAGGGAGACAGAGGGAGAGAGAGAGGGAGGGAGACAGAGAGGGAAACAGAGGAAACAGAGGGAGAGAGAGGTAGAGAGAGGGAGACAGAGAGAGGGAGACAGAGAGGGAGGGAGACAGAGGGAGACAGAGAGAGGGAGACGGACAGAGGGAGACGGAGAGAGGGAGACGGAGAGAGGGAGACAGAGAGAGGGAGACAGAGAGGGAGACAGAGAGGGAGACCGAGAGGGAGACAGTCAGGGGGAGACAGAGGGAGACAGAAGGAGACAGAGAGAGGGAGTCAGGGGGAGACAGAAGGAGAGGGAGGGAGACAGAGAGAGGGAGACAGAGAGAGGGAGACAGAGAGAGGGGGAGACAGAGAGAGGTGGAAACAGAGAGAGGGAGACAGAGAGAGGGAGACAGACAGAGGGAGACAGAGAGAGGGCGACAGAGAGAGGGAGACGGACAGAGGGAGACAGACAGAGGGAGACAGAGAGAGGGAGACGGAGAGAGGGAGACGGAGAGAGGGAGACAGACAGAGGGAGACAGACAGAGGGAGACAGACAGAGGGAGACAGACTGAGGGAGACAGACTGAGGGAGACAGACTGAGGGAGACAGGGTGAGGGAGACAGGGTGAGGGAGACAGGGTGAGGGAGACAGGGTGAGGGAGACAGGGTGAGGGAGACAGAGTGAGGGAGACAGAGTGAGGGAGACAGAGTGAGGGAGACAGAGGGAGAGGGAGACAGACAGAGGGAGACAGAGAGGGAGACAGAGGGAGACAGACAGAGGGAGACAGAGGGAGACAGAGGGAGACAGACAGAGGGAGACAGACTGAGGGAGACAGACAGAGGGAGACAGACTGAGGGAGACAGAGTGAGGGAGACAGAGTGAGGGAGACAGAGTGAGGGAGACAGAGTGAGGGAGACAGAGTGAGGGAGACAGAGTGAGGCAGACAGAGTGAGGGAGACAGAGAGAGAGGGAGACAGAGGGAGAGGGAGACAGACGGAGGGAGACAGAGGGAGAGGGAGACAGACGGAGGGAGACAGACGGAGGGAGACAGAGAGGGAGACAGAGAGGGAGACAGAGAGGGAGACAGAGGGAGACAGAGGGAGACAGACAGAGGGAGACAGACAGAGGGAGACAGACAGAGGGAGACAGACAGAGGAAGACAGACAGAGGGAGACAGACAGAGGGAGACTGAGGGAGAGGGAGACGGAGAGAGAGGGAGACGGAGAGAGAGGGAGACAGAGAGAGGGGGAGACAGACAGAGGGAGACAGAGGGAGACAGGGAGGGAGACAGAGAGAGGGAGACAGAGGGAGACAGAGAGGGAGACAGAGAGAGAGGGAGACAGAGGGAGGGAGACAGGGAGGGAGGGAGGGAGACAGAGACAGAGGGAGGTAGACAGAGGGTGGGAGACATAGGGAGGGAGACATAGGGAGGGAGACAGAGGGAGACAGAGAGGGAGACAGAGGGAGGGAGACAGAGACAGAGGGAGGGAGACAGAGGGAGGGAGACAGAGGGAGGGAGACAGAGAGAGGGAGACAGAGAGAGGGAGACAGCGGGAGACAGAGACAGAGGGAGACAGAGACAGAGGGAGACAGAGGGAGGCAGAGGGAGTCAGAGGGAGGGAGTCAGGGGGAGACAGAGGGAGGGAGAGGGAGACAGAAGGAGACAGAGGGAGACAGAGAGAGGGAGACAGAGCGAGGGAGACAGACAGAGACAGACGGAGGGAGACAGAGGGAGAGGGAGACAGAGAGAGGGAGAGAGAGGGAGACAGAGAGAGAGGGAGAGAGAGGGAGACAGAGGGAGAGAGAGGGAGACAGAGAGAGAGAGAGGGAGACAGAGAGGGAGACAGAGACAGAGGGAGACAGAGGGAGGCAGAGGGAGACAGAGGGAGGGAGTCAGGGGAGACAGAGGGAGGGAGAGGGAGACAGAAGGAGACAGACAGAGGGAGACAGAGAGAGGGAGACAGAGAGAGGGAGACAGACAGAGGGAGACAGACAGAGACAGATGGAGGGAGACAGAGGGAGAGGGAGACAGAGAGAGGGAGAGAGAGGGAGACAGAGAGAGAGGGAGACAGAGAGAGAGGGAGACAGAGGGAGACAGAGGGAGAGAGAGGGAGACAGAGAGGGAGACAGAGAGAGGGAGACAGAGAGAGGGAGACAGAGGGAGGGAGACAGAGGGAGGGAGTCAGAGGGAGGGAGATAGAGGGAGAGGTAGACAGAGGGAGAGGGAGACAGAGGGAGAGGGAGACAGAGGGAGAGGGAGACAGAGAGAGAGGGAGACAGACAGAGGGAGGGAGACAGACAGAGGGAGGGAGACAGAGAGAGGGAGAGGGAGGGAGACAGAGAGAGGGAGGGAGACAGAGAGAGAGAGAGACAGAGAGAGAGAGGGAGACAAACAGAGTGAGTGACGGAGGGAGAGGAGAGAGAGTGGGAGAGAGATAGAGAGAGGGAGAGAGGGAGGGAGATGGAGCGAGAGAGAGAGGGAGGGGAAGAGAGAGAGAGAGAGAGGGAGAGATAGAGAGAGGGAGGGAGAGATAGAGAGAGGGAGGGAGGGAGACAGAGCGAGAGAGAGAGAGAGAGAGAGAGAGATAGATAGATAGATAGATAGATAGATAGATAGATAGAGAGAGAGAGATGTGTGTATGCCGGGTCTGGTGGCTCAGTGGACGAAGGCGTCCGCTGCAGGTGCCTGTGTTCAACCTCATGGTCATAGTTTTTTTTTTTGCTCTAGCCCTGCCTCCTCCCCCACTGACCCCACCCCCACCGGTGCGGCCCTCGGCCACAAACCACACTGTAAATTTGGCCCCCGAGAGAAAGTTTGTGAGTACCCATGGTGTAGACCTAAGAATCAGTGAGTGGGTATGTAGTTATTGGTATTGGAGTGTGTATGGTTTTGAGAATGGCAGTCTGCAATTTAGAGTGGGTGTATCAAAGGTTATATTAGGGTGTGAGAAGGTGCATCAGATTTTCACGTGGATGATGTCATCAGTGATTTCATCACTGATGTCATTTGAGATGTCATCAATGATGTCATCAGTGATGTCACTGACCATGTCATGAGTGATGTAATATGTGACGTCATCAGCAGTGCATTATGGGGCACGAGTTATAGTTAGCTGAACTAACTATAACGGGGGAATTTCACGGGTTTTGTACGAGTGCAATGTACAACTAACTATAACTGTCCCTAAAACCTATGGTCTTTTCAGTGAATTTCAAAGGTTTTTTGAATGCTAATTTCTAACCATAACGTGTCTGAAACCTATGGTTTTTTCAGTGAATTTCAAAGGTTTTTTAAATGCTAATTTCTAACTATAACGTGCCTGAAACCTATGGTTTTTTAAGTGAATTTCAAAGGTTTTTTAAATGCTAATTTCTAACTATAACGTGCCCCGCCTCCTCCCTTCACCACTGTGGAAACGCGCCCCGTTGCGCGTTTCAAGTTGGGGGATTAAGTCCCCTTGAATCATGAGGGTCGCTGGGGTCCAACTAGCCCACCCTGTACCTCCAGTATGCGCCAGGGAGCTGCTTTGCAGAGAGGTGTTCAGAGGCCATGCCCCTTTTACACCTCTCTGCAACGCAGCTCTGTGGCGCTTTCTGGACGTACCTGGTGGGCTAGTTGGCCCCCAGGGACCCTCAGGATTGAAGGGGATTTAATTCCCCATCTTAAAACGCGCCACGGGGCCTGTTTGCACACATGTCACCTGAAGCACCGCCCCTCCCTTCACCACTGTGCAAACGTGCCCCGTGGCGCGTTTTAAGTTGGGGGATTAAGTCCCCTTGAATCCTGAGGGTCCCTGGAGTCCACCTAGCCCACCATGTACCTCCAAAAGTGCCACAGAGCCGCGTTGCAGAGAGGTGTAAAAGGGGCGTGGCCTCTGAACACCTCTCTGCAACGCAGCTCCCTGGCGCATACTGGAGGTTCCTGGTGGGCTAGTTTGCCCCCAGGGACCCCCAGTATTCAAGGGGAATTACTTCCCCTTCTTACAACGCGCCAGGGGCCGCGTTTGCAGACTGCTGCAGGGAGGGGGCGGGGCCTCCGGCACGATGCCGGTCTTTTTTTTTTTGTTTGCTTTTTTTTTTATGGGAGGGGGGCTGCATGGCCCCCCTTTCCTCGGCCACTTTTGGCCCCGGGCACCCTATCCCCCGGGGTCTGAGGATTTTCTTTAAAAAAAAAAAAAAAAAACGGGAAGTTGTCCGCGTGGCCCCCCTTCCCTGGGCCTCTATTTGCCCCGGGGACCCCATCCCCCGGGGCATGCCCTCTTTTTAAAAAAAAAAAAATTATTTTGAGGGGGGCTGCGTGACCAGCCTCCTCAGGCCATTTAAGGCCCCGGGGACCCCATCCCCCAGGGCCGGCCTTTATGTTTTTGTTTTTTTTCAAAAAACAATTCTTCTTGGGGAGGGGGGCTGCGTGGCCCCCCTCCCGGGCCACTAACGGCCCAGGGACCCCATCCCCCGGGGCTGGCCCTCTCCGTTGGGGACCGTGGGGGGGGCCCCAATCCCCGTTCGGTCCCACCGGCTCCCCGCCTCCTGCGGCAGCCTGCATTGCTTTTCCATAAGGGGAGCTGCTGACATGCAGCTCCCCTTATGGAAAAGCATTGAAGCGAGAGCAGGTTTCCCTGCTCTCGCTTCAATGAAGCAAAGCAAGTTTGCAATGACAGGACGGGAGCCGCGCGGCTCCCGTCCTGCCATTGCAAACAGCAGTGTCCTGGGGGTAGGCACCCCGGGACACTGCAGGAGCCGGCCCTGGGGGGTGGCGGTCACCAGGGCCACCACATGCTCCAGGCGGGGGGCCGCGCGGCCCCCCTCCCAACAATTGCACAGCCCCAGGGAGGTGGTGATCCCCGGGGCTCGGGGGTCCGAAATGGACCCCCACATTCCAATTGTTAGTGCCCCGGGGAGGTGGCGGTCCCCGGGCATGTGGGGGCTTCGTGTTTCTCGGCGGGATCCGCATCCTAAGCGCATCCCGCCGATTTAAAAAATAAATGCTTTTTTTGGCCCTGGGGGTCCTTGTGGGACCCCCTAAGCAGGCCTAGGGGTTCAGGGTGTTTCTACGTTTTTTTCCCTGTTTTCTTGTGCCTCGGTTCTACCGAGGAATAAGATGGCTGCCAACACTTCCTGGTTTGGAGTGTTGACAGCCAATTAGCATACAGCTCGTGATCGGGAAGGTGCGCTCAGGGTGCGCGGACCCTCCGCGGCCATAGATATATATGTGGTTTTACTTTTGATTTTCTCAGCAACTACTGAACGGATTTACACCATTTAACAAAAGGGTTCTTTCTGAACCAAGAACTACCTCTTTGCCAAATTTGGTGTATTTCCGTTCAGCAGTTCGGGCTGTAGCCGTGTCTAAAGTTTCCTATGGGAAATTGATTTGTTGACTCTTATTTTTTGAATTTCTCCGCAACTACTGAACGGATTTACACCATTTAAAAAAAAGGTCGCTTTCTGAACCAAGCGCTACCTTTTTGCCAAATTTGGTGTAATTCCGTTCAGCAGTTCTGGCTGTAGCCATGTCTAAAATTTCCTATGGGAATTAACATGGAGAAAACACGTTTTGGGACCCCCCCTTTTTTCTCGGCTCCCTCTTGCGGAATCACCCCGAAACTTTCAGGATAGGAGCGGACCGGAGTGACCCACGAGTTTTGAGAATTTCGCGAAGATTCGTCAACCGGCGCTAAAGTTATTTCAAATAGAATGTTGTGAATTTCCTATGGAAAATAGGTCCTAACTATAACTATCTACTGGCGACCGCCAGTAGATAATATATATATATATTTTGTCAAACAAAGTGATTCCTCCTCACAGCGCGCTCAATCATCCGGTGCAGACATCAAGTTGGGTGGAATCCGACCCCAGATAATATTTTCAAACAAAGGGATGTTGCACTCCAGTATTAGAGGTTATTTATTTACCACTGCCAACAACGCATTTCACCATCAAGGCTTGATGGTGAAACGCGTTGAGAAAAACTACGACTACATGGAAATCAAGATCAATATCTACAAATTTATACGCAGATTCAAATTGGCACAGATCTTTGCAAAAAGCAACAATCAACAAAGAACACCAAGGACAAACCTCCTGCAACGAACATAACGATTGAACAAATTCCTGATGTCGTCACCTCATATGAAATGATGCATGATTTAGAAGAGAACCAAATAACCACGAGCCAAGTTCTAGATCAATTGGAAATTGAAATCTGCGGACATCCGAACATCAGCTTGAGAGGCAAATCAAAATTCTGTCCAAATCTACCTCCAGTGAACAGAATTGATACTTACCATGATTTGGTGATCGCAGAGCTGGAGAAATTTTAATAATGTCAAAACGAACAAAAAAGAAAACTTAACAAAAGGTGAACGGAAAGCCTTAAAGAAATTAATGAACTGTGACTCAATCACGATAAATCCAGCCGATAAAGGGGGCAATAGTGTGATCATGGAAAAAAAAACAGTATATCAAAGAGGCAAAAAAACAGCTAAATGATGAAAGCAAATACATCAAATTACCTAAAAACCCAATCAACGATTTAACAACCAACTACAAACAAAAAATAACATCCCGGAGAGAAAAATGTATCATCAATGATGATACCTAACCAATGACAGCCCAATAATTCCCACAATCTATTTCCTTCCCAAAATTCATAAAACATTGCTAAATCCGCCATGTAGACCGATCATTTCAAGCTGTGGCTCACTTTATGAAAACCTATCAATATATATTGACAACATACTGGCTTCCATGGTAACAACCCTCAACTCCTACATAAAAGACACAGGGGACTTCCTGAAACATCTGGCCAACATTTCATGGCACAGGGGTCTGTTGCTGGTCACAATCAATGTAATTTCTTTATATACATCTATAAGTCACGAAATAGGATTGAAAGCAATGAAATATTTCTTATCACAACGGAATGTCCAATATCTGGAACAATCAGAAACTTATAATGGAAATGACAGAGCTCTGCTTACGCAACAATATCTTCTTGTTTGACAAACAAATGTACCTGCAAACCTGCGGAACCGCCATGGGGGTTTCATTTTCCCCGAGCTATGCAAACCTCACCATGGGATGGTGGGAGAAGACGATAGCTTGGGGTGAAGGCAATGAACAATACATGGATAAGATCCACCTTTGGCTGAGGTTTACAGATGACCTGTTTATAATCTGGAATGGTACAAACATTGAATTCCAGGAATACTTTTCCAAACTGAATGACAATGATGTGGGACTATCGTTCACATGCAACACCAGTGACACGGAAATACAATTGTTGGACCTCACGGCCTACATCGAGAACGACCAGATAAAAACAACCACATACAGGAAACGAACTGCCAGGAATAGCATCTTACATGGAACCAGTTTCCATCCCCGTGCCTTACTAAAAAGTATTCCTTATGGCGAGTTCTTGAGGATGCGGAGAAATTGTACTGATGACAATGTTTTCAAAGAAAAAGTCATGGAAACATCAGAAAAGTTCAAACATAGAGGATATCGAAAGCTTGACATTGAAAAGGGCAAAAGAAAAACTGAAAATTTAACACAACTGGAAACATTGACAAACAAAAAGAAAAGTGATGACGATAACAAAAAAATAAGATTCATGATTGCGAGAAGTTGGCCTGGTATATGCTGTCCACTAATTAAAGTGGGCACCTTGCACCAGTCCAAACGACCCTTAGGATGTATGAGGTCAAAGATAACCTTTAGAAAGCTATCCTACTGGTAGTTGTGGAGAGCAGCCTTCAGGCTTAATCTTGAAGGAATGTAAAGCAGCTTGTTTTACCAGGATATCACCTCCTATATTGACTAAATGAAAGGAGAACCACACAGTAGTTATATAAAAATATGTATTTATTAATATAACACTCTCTACTATCCTCTACACGAGGATAGAACACAAAGCACACAATACGAGATCAATAGAACAGTTGTAAGTAGCACAATACACAGTGGGCTCCAGGGGAGACCAAACCATATACTAAAATAGAGGTATAACAGTCACGACTGAGATCAAGACAAGGTCTGGAGCACGTAGAATCGCTAGGACCCCAAGGAACCACTTAAGGTGAGTAGATAGGGACCCCACGGAGGACGGGTGCAGTGTGTGAACACGACCGCGGGCTCCGTACAATTCTATGGGGAAGTCGCTGTTACACTTTTAAAGTTTAAGGACCCTTCTAGGAGGACTTCGAGCGAACCCTTTGGAACTTAAGAGTTTGAAGAGCCACCCCACCCGTGGATACTGTAGTACCCGGGTTACCTATCCCAGAGAAGCTGGGTGCATAGGTCTGGAGTGGCGTCGGAAACTGCCATAGTTCTCAATGGAGGGCTGTGAAGAAGTACTGCTGCCATGAAGGTGAAAAGGGTCCGGTGGAATCCAAGCCTGGATTCAGGAAGGAAGGAACCTCAAAGCTGAAGGGACAGAGTCTGGGTCACTTCAGAGTGAGCAGGGGCTCGGTAGACGAATGCCCACCGATGTCGGGTGCTTCAGGTGCGAAGAAGGGATGCTTGACTCTGCAGCCATGAGGACCAGGAGGCGTTGAGGATGACCAGGAGCTGGAGGTGAGCTGTCCCACGAAGGATATCGAGAGCTGAAGGGTCGGTGTCCGGCTGGAGCACCAACAAGCCTTGGCAAAAGCAACCCACGAAGGAAGGTCAAGCAGGTTACGGTGTGGACCAGCAAGGTACAGGGGACTCACCAAGCAATGGGGAGTCAGGGCACATCTGGCAAAGCCCAACAGAAATCAAGATGACCCTCAGAGAGACCCACAGGCCGAAGGACCAGGAGTCGCGAGGGGACATTGGGCAAGATTGCAAAGTACCAGCCCACGGGGTGCGAGGAGGCCGGAGTTCTTTGGTGCAAACACTGCTCAGTGTCAGGACTACACAGAGTCCAAAGCACAAGCTCGGAAATCGCCAACAAGCATATGCAACTGCAAATGGATGCGGTGCACATGGGTTCAGGTTATGCAGTCCCCACAAGGGATACTGGCCTCAAACTTGCTGAGAGGGCAGATTGATCTCGAGGACCTTCGAAAACCCACCTCCTGTGTTTCTGAAATCTTCAGAGTCCGCAGGAGCTCAGGAGCAGCAGACCGGTCAGTTGCATTAAGGTGCCTGCTAGGGCAGGGGAGTGACTCCTTCACTCCAAGGGAGATTCTTCAGTTGTCCTTAGTGCACCACAGGTCCTGCACGGAGCCTGTATGGAGCAAGGGCACAGACAAAGCTTTGGACGGAGAGGGAGACGAAGTCGGGCCCAGTCAAAGTCCAGCGAAGTCCAGAGTGTCCAGACGGTCAAAGGTCAGTGGTTTCTTCTTGTAGAATCTTGTCCACGTAAAATCTAAAGTCTTACAGCCAGGTAAGCCCTTATGTACCCATGGGAGAGGGTTGGACAGATTTGGGGGACCCTCCTAGGCGAGGGTCAGGACAGAGGGGTGGTTACACCCATGTCCTTTGTCCAGTTTCGTGCCAGAGCAGGAGCCAATGGCTCCCAGAACTGGTTTGAGCTGGACTATGCACAGGGACACCAAATGTGCCCCAGGTGCAGACTTTCAGGCACACTCAGAGTGCACCCACCCAGCCCCAATACACTAAATCCTGTCTGGGAGGTGGTCACACCTCCCTGTGACAGGATGCCTATTGTGCTGCCTTCCTCTGCTCGAGCTTGGCTCAGCAGCAGGAGGGCAGAAGTGTGTCTCTGGTCGGCAGCATCCATTTTGTGCTGACCGGGTCGAGAAGGATGGCACCAGATAGACCAGTGACCCCACAAAACTCGCTTCAGAAGGGTGGAATCATACCTCCCACACCGGTATATGATCCCAAGGTGTTTGATACCAAACATGATATGTTTCTATGCAGCCGTTTTCGAGATAGCATTTACCGCGAGGTTATAATGCACCTCTACCCATATGGCTGGCTAAGTCACAGACAACCCGGGAGAATGGTCTCCGATGGCTGCAGAGAGGCTCTGCTCATGCAGGGGCACCCTCTCACTAAAAATGCAGCACCCTGCCTTCAGGATTGATAAGGCCTGCTATAGGGGTGACTTATAAGTTTTAAGTGTAGTGACCTATAGATATAGTGAACCTATATCTAAAGTAAGTGGTGCAAGCACCATCTTACACAGGCTGCTGTAGCAGACCTGGAGTTCCATTTTGCATGGCCTCTCATGGGTGGCATAATACATGCTTCAGCCCATGGGAGGCCTCTGGGGTACCTATGCCCTGGGTACATGGGTACCATATACTAGGGACTGATAAGGGTACCCCAGTATCCAATCTGGAGTGTACCAAAGTACATGTCACAACCAATTTTAGGGAGAAAGCAGATAAACTGGGGTCCTGATTAGCAGGATCCCAGTCAGACTAGTCAAAAACCAGCAAAACACCAGGCAAAAAGTGGGGGTAACCATGAGTCAGATCCTACCTTCCTACAATGATGTCACGTGCAAAACGACTTATGTAGTGTACATGATTACATGTGACTGTGGGAAACAGTACATTGGAAGTACCACCTGCTCCCTGAGAAAAAGGATATTAGAAAACATCAGGGCAGTATCCAATGGCGACACCAACTATGCCATGACGAAACATTTTGAAACTCACGACAATTACACTTGGATGAACATGAGATACTGCGGAATTGTCCACGTCCCAACCCATGAGAGGGGAGGAGATAGAACATTACAACTGAGGAGACTGGAATCCAAGTTGATCATCAAATTCAGAACTAAACAACCGCTTGGCCTCAACGCAGAAGAAGACCTCCATGTACACCTATAAGGACCAAGAAAATAGCCACAAGTATGGGAAACCTCAAAGTCTAACGATCTCCAAAAGTAAACAAAAAAGATAAACACAACAAAAAACAGATTCAGCTTGGGTATCAATAACGCCACTGAGGCAGAAGGAATATAGGCAAAAATGAAACTAAGCCACTTAGGCGAGAATTGACTTTCGGTACACTGCCAAGACTGTGTTAAACGACATCATTGAACTACAAAATTGTTGAACTAACAATCACAGAATATATGCAGCAACAATGAAACTAAGCCACTTAGGCGACAAGAAAGCTTCAGAATATTACAAACACTGTGGTAGACAACATCATTGAACTATTCGTATGTTTGTCTAGGGAACGACAGAATTACCAAAGAATGACACTAAGTCATCTTGATTCCACAGATATTTTAAACATTAATCCGAAAGAAAGCCTATGTAAAACCCAAGCTTAAATCATATAAGGCAATCAAATTGTCAATTATCAAGCACTAATATGGAAAGCATGCATTGTAAATATTTGTAAATAATTGTACATTTTGACATACATTGAAAACTACATGTCCCACAATGCCTCCTGATGGGCAGACGTGGAAAACTGTATAAATTACAATGGGAGACAGACTTCCCCAACCGTGAACAAGCCCTTGTGGTGAAAGGCGTTGGTGGTAGTGGTGGTGAATAAACCATGAAATGAAAAGCTTTGGAGTGTGACATTCATTTGTTCTACTAATATTATCTACTGGCGGTCGCCAGTAGATAGTTATAGTTAGGACCTATTTTCCATAGGAAATTCACAACATTCTATTTGAAATAAGTTTAGCACCGGTTGACGAATCATCGCGAAATTTTCAAACTTTGTGGGGCGCTCCGGTCCGCTCCTATCCTGAAAGTCTCGGGGTGATTCGTCAAGCGGGGGCCGAGAAAATAGGGGGGTCCCAAAACGCATCTTCCCCATGCAATTTTCCATAGGAACCTTTAGTCGCAGCTACAGCCCGAACTGCTGAACGGAATTACACCAAATTTGGCAAATAGGTAGCCCTTGGTTCAGTGTCGTGCCTTTTGCTTAAATGGTGTAAATCCGTTCAGTAGTTCCTGAGAAAATCAAAAGTAAAATCACATATATATCTATGGCCGAGAAGAGGGTCCGCGTACCCTCCCGATCACGAGCTGCATGCTAATTGGCTGTCAACACTCCAAATCAGGAAGTGTTGGCAGCCATTTTGTCCCTCGGTAGAACTGAGGCACAGAAACAAGTGCGCAAAACGCACAAAGGGGGCAGGGTAGAAACACCCTGACCCCCTAGGTCTGCTGAGGGGGTCCCACAAGGGCCCCTGGGCAGAAAGCATTTTTTTAATCGGCGGGATGCGCTTAGGGTGCGCGGATCCCGCCGTGATTACAAAAAAAATGAGGCACAGAAACACGTCGCAAAATGCTAAAAGGGGGCAGGGTAGAAACACCCTGACCCCCTAGGTCTGCTCAGGGGGTCCCACAAGGACCCCCTGGGCAGAAAAAAGCATATTTTTTTTTAAATCGGCGGGATGCGCTTAGGGTGCGCGGATCCCGCCGATCAAAAAAAAAAATCGAAGCGCGGTCTCCCGCGCTTCGATGCTATTTTGCCCCCGGGTGGTCCAAGTCCCGGGGGCATGCGGGGGTTGCGTTATATTTTATGTGGGGGCCTCTAAGGCCCCCCAAGCCCCGGGGACTGCCACACCCCGGGGCTTTAGAAAAATGGCGCGGGAGGGCTCTCCGCCCTCCCGCAGCCCCGGGGACCGCCACCCCCAGGGCTTCTTTTTTTAATGTTAAGCAACTGTGTGGGGGGGGGCTCCAGCCCCCCCACATGCCCCGGGGACCGCCACCTCCCCGGGGAACTTACAAAATAAATGTGGGGGTCCGTTTGGGACCCCTGAACCACCACCACCTCCCCGGGGCTCAGTTGATGTTGGGAGGGGGGCCTCGCGGCCCCCCTCCTGGAGCCTGTGGTGGCCCTGGGGACCACCACCCCCAGGGCCAGCTCCTGCAGTGTCCCGGGGTGCCTACCCCCGGGACACTGCTGTTTGCAATGGCAGGACGGGAGCCTCGCGGCTCCCGCATTGTCATTGCAAACTTGCTTTGCTTCATTAAAGCGAGAGCAGGGAAACCTGCTCTCGCTTCAATGAAGCAAGCAGATTGCTTTTCCATAAGGGGAGCTGCATGTCAGCAGCTCCCCTTATGGAAAAGCAATGCCGGCTCCCGCAGGACGCGGGGAGCCGGCGGGACCGTGCGGGGATTGGGGACCCCCCATGGTCCCCAACGAGTGGCCAGGCCCCGGGGGATGGGGTCCCCGAGCCATTAGTGGCCCGGGAGGGGGCCACGCAGCCCCCCTCCCCAAAAATCAATTAAAAAAAATAAATAAAAAAAGGACAGAAAGGCCGGCCCCGGGGAATGGGGTCCCCGGGGCCTTAAATGGCCTGAGGAGGGGGGCCACGCAGCCCCCCTCCAAATATATATATTTTTTTTTTTAAAAGAGGGCATGCCCCGGGGGATGGGGTCCCCTAGGAAAATACAGGCCCAGGGAAGGGGGGCCACGCGGCCCCCTTCCCGTTTTTTTTTTTACAAAAAAGAACAGCCTCAGGCCCCGGGGGATGGGGTCCCCGAGGACAAAAGTGGACGAGGGAAGGGGGGCCACGCAGCCCCCCTCCCATAAAAAAAAAGAAACCAAAAAAAAAAAAAGACCGGCATCGTGCCGGAGGCCCCGCCCCCTCCCTGCAGCACTCTGCAAACGCGCCCCCTGGCGCGTTGTAGAAGGGGAAGTAATTCCCCTTGAATACTGGGGGTCCCTGGGGGCCAACTAGCCCACCAGGAACCTCCAGTATGCGCCAGGGAGCTGTGTTGCAGAGAGTTGTTCAGAGGCCACGCCCCTTTTTACACCTCTCTGCAACACAGCTCTGTGGCGCTTTCTGGAGGTACATGGTGGACTAGTTGGAATCCAGGGACCCTCAGGATTCAAGGGGACTTAATCCCCCAACTTAAAACGCACGACGGGGCGCGTTTGCACAGTGGTGAAGGGAAGGGGCGGGGCTTCAGGTGACATGTGTGCAAACAGGCCCTGTGGCGCGTTTTAAGATGGGGAATTAAATCCCCTTCAATCCTGAGGGTCCCTGGGGGCCAACTAGCCCACCAGGTTGCTTGGGGATCTCTATATACAATTCTCAGGACGTGTCAGGACGTGTGTTTTTTCGATATACAGTCAAAAGGCTGCCCGAACATATATGCTGTGGCTCACACAACAACCTATATTGACACCTCCAAACAACCATATTGCCACCAGAGACGTTTTAAGGCATGGGCAAAGTGGGCTCTGGCCGAGGGCCCCAGCCTTTCAGGGGGCCCCATGATAGAGCCAGCTATGTTCTGCAGGTGAAGTTTGGCCTATTGACCTTGAATACTTCTTAAACAGTTTGTTTTAAATGCAGTTTTCCTTTAATTTATTTTTAATGTAGGTATTGTGTGAGAGTGTATCACAGACATTTTGCAAAGAAATTTTGTGTTTATGTTTCATGCAACATGCCACCCAAAAAGTTTCTTTTAGATCAAAACCAGGTTTGCACTAGATACAGTGTGATTACATATTACTAAAAAGATATAATTTTAACACATTTGCTTTTATCCTAAACATGTAGGGGCAGATTTACTAACAATTTGTGCCAGGATGGCATTCCAAAAGTGATGCTAACAGGTGCAAACAGTTGATTTGGGATTTAGTTTCCAGTGCAAAACGTTATTTCAGCTGGAAAGAAGCCCTAATGTAACACAAAGTAATACTAGTGCCGCTTTGCATCAAGGTGGGTGGAGTACCATGGGTGGTATATGGGCCTCCAATGCACCCACCCATGGTTTTTAAAGCAAAGCATCATCTACTAACATTTGTACACATGGCTTTGCACTGAAAAATGAAACATTTTTAAGGTGTCTTTGACTTGGATGAAAAAGTTTTTATTTCTCAAAATCTTTTCCGCTTTGCATGCGTCCTGCACTGTACAGCACACGTATAAAGTAGGAAAAGTATTAAACTATGTCTAGGCACAGTATTTTGCACTGGTATTGTACCCTTCTTGTGCAAAACCTATACTTGCAAGAATGCAACGCAGCACAGAGCAGCAACCAGTCATGTCAGCCTACAGTGTGGCAGCACAGGAAGAGAAGAAAAAAACACCATATCTTAGTATTACTCTGTTTGCCATATTTTAGTAGATGTGGTGGTGTTCTGTGCTCTACATTTCATGCATCGCAGTGCAACTTTGGTTGCTGCGTGAAAAGTTAGTAAATCAGCCCTTAAATCTCTTTGCACATTGTTCAGCACCCTTGCTTATACTGTGTGTAATTCAAGTTTAAAATAAAGACACACACGCACCCAATTCCGTTTTCATAGCATATTTGCCTGAAGATAAAAGGTTGACAAAATAGTTTCAGAATAATTTATTCATTTTTTAGCCATGTCTCTGTCCTCACTAGCCATGCACCGAGGATTAGAGTTCCCACAGCTTTTTTTGCATTTCAACAGTTTGGAAATACTTTTTACAAAGCTTTCATTGAAGCTTCATCTCCAGCTTATCCCAGCACATATCATCCAAAGATCGGTGTGAGTCCTGGAAGCTGAAGCAGCTTGGGGTGAGACGCAAAGCTGATGGAGGGCTGAAGCACTTTGAGCCCAATGGGCGTTGCACGCCTTCACCAGGGTCACCAGCAGGTCTGTTGATTAGCAGGTGATTGGGACATAATGAGCTGGAGGCAGGGATTTAAGTGGGCTGGGTCCCGCCGGTGCTCAGCACTGGCAGTTATAAAAATCAGGTGCCGAGACGGGTCCCTATCGGGCTCTCCATTTTGCCCTCAACCGCAGGATAAAAAAAAATCTTAACTCTGCAGCAGCACCACCCTTCACTGCCTTTGATGTAACTTCAAAGAGACTATAGTTCTTTCACAGTCTCATCATTTCAGAAAATAAACATTTTCAATATTCTATACAAGGAAGCCATAGTTGTTGCTTATTTATCTTATGCAAATAACAACCATTGGCAAAGCCCATAGTCCTGGCTTGTTGTAGGTGTAATGTTACTTGTTGTATTATATATTTGGATGCAATGACAGAAGCAGCAAATTACCAGTCAGGCGGCAAACTATGCTAAGCACAGATTTATAGCTTATGTGTTTTAAGCCACGCCCTATTACACCGGCCATGCCCCATTGAGAGACCCCCCAGTTTTTTCATCCCGCTTAAAGCCCTACAAGAGGCATATATCAGCATGACACTAGGGCTACCGCCATTCAGCTGTTGTGTTCCCTGTTCAATGTTGACGCAAAAGCTCATTAAAAAAAGTTGGCAAAGCAAATTGGTCTTGCCAATGAGACCTATTGGCTTTGGCAATGTTTTATAGCCAAGCTGTACAGCAGCGAGGACGCTTTTCAGTGTGGCTAAACCAAATTATAAAAAGCGCAATGACGCAGCCACTACTACCACTACTGCACCTTTTTTTATGTGCATCAACGCCAGTTGCATCATAGCCATTTTTTATTTTTATTGCTATTTTTAGCCATGCTACACAGAAGCCATACTGCTATACAGCATGGCTACAAATCATTGCCAAAGTGGCCAATACCCATGCAGTAAGCATTATCAAAAGAAAATGGGAGAGCCAATAGTCTCATAGGCAAGAACCTATTGGCTTTGTCAATGCTTATTAGGTCTCGGCATAACACCCCTATGATTCTGAGCAAATCAGTTAATCTCCCCATGCGTGAAAAAGAAATAGAATATGACATTTGGCAAAAAATCGTATCACATAAAGAAAGCAATTGCGTCCATGTCGTAGTGAAAATATATTTGGAAGCAGATAACATCTGTTGTCACAGTAAAAGCAGATGACATCTGTTGTCACAATAAACATCCATTTTAAAGGTGAAAACGATTTCTTTAAAGTGTGTGTGTGTGTGGCATAGTAAAACATAGCAACAAATGGCAAGAGAATTAACAAGAACGACTGTGAAGAGGAAAAATAAAAGTAGTACCTCTATCAAAGCGCAATCAGTGAAAGGACAGAAATCAAGTTGAAGCAATCAGTACTTGGTCCATACTCGAGCCGATAGAACAGGAAGTGAAGACAGCACATGCTGGACAATTTGATGGAAGCAAATAAGAGTGACAATGAAGCCAACGAAGGGTTGCAAGCCCCTTGATCTATACAATATCTCTCACAAGGGAAAGTACATGTGCTGTCGCAGGCGAGACTTAACAAGGGCTAGGTGTAACTCCTTGGGGAGTCTGGGAAAAGGAGGAGTGGGAAATACCAGGGATTCCTCCGATTATTAGGAGCAATGGTAATTTAAGAAACAATCCTTATCTGAGTACAAGCATATGCCTCCAGTCATGGGGATAACTTAAGTGTTCTCCAGCGGCCAACCGAGAACGTCTGAAAAATCAAAGTAATCCACATTTATGCCACTCAAAACTGGAAAGGCCTCAGGTGGGGTATAGTGTTAGTTACTTTTATAAAACATAACTCCTGGGTTCAGTGGTGACAGGGAACCATTGACTCTTTCCTATTCATAATAATATTTTACTTGCAGGCAAATAGATAGGACTGTATTGAGGGGGCTTACTAAACTATAAACCAGGCATAGCCTGGGAGTAGGTTTTTCAGCCTAGATCTATACACCAGTGTTGTAATGCAAATGAAGGCAACCAACTGCAGATCTTTGTGAACAGCCTCTAAACTTTCACAATGCCTCACAGAAAGTTCTACGTCACTGGGTCAAGCTAGGACCCCCTGATCTAAGTGACCATCACTGCCCACCACAGTGGCAGCAACACCTTATGTTACATCCCTGGTCTTCATTTAAAGTGCAATGACACATCCTCTCAAAACTGGGATTGCACCTCTAAAGTGGTACATCCAGATTCCAGATTCCAGATTTGGAGGAACAAAGGAAGGACCTTGTCACCCAAATACCAGACGCAGAGTCTGCATGCTGGTAATGACTGCATACAGAGTCCACGCAGAGGTAACTTTACAGCGACAAACTGCAGTCCCCAAGCCGGCCCAGAGGTCAAGCTGTCTGTACACAACCAACAAATAGCTTTACACTTCTTAAATAGCCATGTCTGTTTCGTAGTATCATAGTGAATGGACAGGGTTGAGTTAATGACGAAATGCAAAACATGCCTCTGTCTACAAAAACATCCAGAGACACCAGTGTCTGTTTATAGTTAATGCAACAGCTCATCGGGGCACTGCAAAGCCAAAAGATAAACCGTTGTTACATAGTTAGTCTGGTACTTGTGTGCTCTTTTTTCACAAAATAGTACATGAGTACCAAACTAACTATGTAGAAACGAGTTCATGTATCTTTTGGCTTTGTAGTGCCAAAAGGACATGAGGACTGTATTATATCCTCCTTGACTAGTGGTGCGGAATATTACATGGACTGCACATACAGTATACAGGTCTTTCTACTAAAGGTAATATGTTGAACCATGTTTGTCTGTGGATGTGACATATGATGTGGGTAAACGTGTGCTTTAGCCAGTGATCTGTCACTCTATGAATCACTATTGCGCTCCTCCAATTCGTTCCTGCCACCTGTTATTAGCTTTCTCAGATCCTCTCATGTATAACATTATGCTACAAGAAGTGCAATAATGCAGCAACTGCGCATATTTGAAATTGAGCATCGCGGAAATGGTAAATTGGCCATTCCCCAGCAATTCACGGCTCCAGAAGAACATCAACTGCTATTCTACTGCTCAGGGCACTCTAGGGCTCCCTGAAATAGCTGAAGACAAGCCAGAGATGAGCTCCAATTTCTTTCAGCAAGAAGCAGAAATTGTGGTGCTGGGGTGTCCTCGAAAGTTTCTTCAACTATGTGGGGGACAAGATGCGTCAGAACAACATGCCACATCTGACAATTTGCCAAGAGATCACAAACACGTACACCTGTGCATTTGAGTTGCCACCAAAAAGCCCTGGGATGTTAGAATGCACTGGGAGGACCTCCAGGGCTGGTCCAGCATCAAGGCCAGAGTCTTCATATGGAGGCCCATCTGGTGCTAGGCAAAGATGATCTCCTGGCTCCATCCACAGCAAAGGAGAATCCTGGCAAAAACCAGGCTGGATTTCATGCTCAGCTGGAGGAGCATGGGCAGCAGCACAGAAGTAAGTAACATAACTTTGCATCTCTATGGCTACCGCACAACAAGGCTACATCACCTAATCACCTCAACCACAATCTCCACCACCTACACACGCAGACCCATAAAAATGCCGTCTTAACCTGCTGGACGAAGAACACGATACAGAACAGCAACACTATTGCTATCCTCCTACAGTTAATGCCACCACTAAGGACACACCTGCTACAAGCCCACAAAATACTGCTCACTCTTCTACAAAACAAAGTCACACTATCACCAAAGCACATTCTCTAAACTACCTACTAATAAATGCTTGATCACTCTAAAAAACAAGCATCACATCTATGACCTTCTCACTGACACACAGCCTGACTTACTCTTCATAACTGAATCATGGTTGAGAGATGATATGGCTCCAGTCTTGAATGAAGCCGTTTCTCTATGCTACCGAACTATCACACAAAATCGTATAGGGAAAAGAGGAGGTGGCCTAGCTGTTGTGTTCAAGAAAACATTAAATATCACCAAAGCTGACGACATCTCCATACGAGGTTCTGAGGCCCTCTTCGTCAGATGCAACCCTATGCCATCTTTTTCCTGTAACTTTCTGCTCCTTTACAGACCTCCACCTACCAATGCAACATTCCCAGACACACTTCTAGACACAGTTTCAAACCTTATACCACTACACTCCAACCTATGCATTCTGGGTGACCTAAACATTTGGTTTGACAAACCCAATATGCCACATCCAAAAACAATCATCACTGGCTTAAATGCACAGAAACTGCATCAGATCATTCACAAACCCACACACATTGCTGGACACATCCTATATGTCATTTTTACAAACAAGGAACTCGTTACCTTTCAAACAATGACTCTAGTCACATGGTCAGAACACCATGTGCTCTCTTTCCAACATAAAGCAAAACAAAGCAACACACCCAAAACCACCTTATGTACATCCACCTATCGATGGTGGAACAAACTCAATTTTGAACACTTGGAAACACAGCTAACATCCAGTACAGATCTAGACACAATAAATTCTGTTCTAAAACTATATGAGTGTTTACAGGAAGCTTTTGATATCCTAATACTACTAAGAACGACACAACAGAACGAAGGAAAACATGCACTTTGGAGAAAAACAGAGCTAAAAGAGATAAAACAGCAAATTAGAAAGCTACAACGTACTTGGCTCCAAACACACACCAATCAAGATAAACTTCACCTACAGAAACTTAACAGATTATACAAGTCAGTGATCAAAAAAGCTAAAAAAAAGATACTATTCAGACAAAATTCAAAATGCTAAAGGTGCAAATAAAGAATTCTATAAAATTCTCAACGAATTTCATAAACCAAACTGCCTAAAAGGTGCTCATCCCATTACTCAAGATTTCACAGACAAAATGGGAAATCATTACACGACTAAAGCAGACACATTGGACTCCTATTTAAAACAAAGAAAAAACACCAGCACCGACCCTTTTCCAAAACAACAATCCAAGAGTACACTAACCCAGCCACTCAATTTCTTCCAACAAATTTCATACAATTAATTTATGGACCTGGTCAAAGGAAGCAGGCCTTCCAGCAGCCCTTCTGACCCGCGTCCACCACAACCCTTCAAGAAAATTCTTCTACCTCTGCTACCACACCAGAAAGAAGAATCATCAAGCTACCAGAATATTTCCAGAAGAACTTAAAAAGTCATACATACACCTGTTAATAAAGAAAACAAACCTGGATCCACTTGACGCCTTAACAACTACAGACTGATTACAAGTCACAGTTCATTGAAGATAATTCCATACTTTCAGACTTCCAAACAGGATTCTGTCCAGGAAGAGGCACAGAATCTGCCCTCGTTGCCATCTGGGATGACCATAAGAACACAGGTGAATGCAACGGGGTTGCTGCACTACTTCTCTTGGGCCTCTCAGCTACCTTTGACACAGTTGACCATGACACTCTAATACAAAGACTCTACGAAGCCGGCATAGAGGGGACTGCACACGAATGGATCTCATCCTACTGTCACAACAGAACTAATGTCATCCATACCCCCTTTCTCGTCCAATCCATACTTAACAAAAGCAAGAGTCTCTCAATTCAATTCAAGTAAACTTTATTCGGTTTCAGAAATATAAAACCATAAAAGTTAACGATGCATCCGAAATACATAAAATATCATGATTCCATAAAATAACAGACCTAGGGGCATATCATCAACGAGGCGATAAAAAATTATCGCAGCTTTTGCATCCGTTTTTGGACGAAAAGCGGCGACAATTTTATCGCCTAATCAGCAAGGTCACGCTATCGCGTGAAACCCTGCATTAGCGCCTGTTCTCTGAATGCCCAGCTTTGCATCTCTAATGAGATGCAAAGTGGGCGTTCCTGCCCTGACATAACTGGAGAAATGTCGCTAAGCGATATTTCTCCAATTATCAATGGGCACGCTAACCTGCAGAGCGACAAGCAAAGTAGCGATAACCTCTGTTATCGCTACTTTCCTTACGCCTGCTTCAAGACTGACTTAGCCATGATATCCTATGTAAGGTGGATATCATGGCTAAGTATGCCTTGCCCTATCATCAAGCTATCGCCAAACTTTGTGAGATTATCGCTGGATTTCCAGCGATAATCTCACATTTGGCAGTTAGCGCTTGGAATTTTATCGCTTTTGAGATAAGCGTTGCTAATAGCACGCTATCTCAGTGATAAAATTCCACGTTACCCGGCGATAATTATCCTAGCGCTAAGTGCGCTTAGCGATAATTATCGCCGGTCCTTGATGATATGCCCCCTAGTTTGTTATAGTTAAAATACATTGCACAACATCCCCTAGTAATCTGTAACATTAAGGTGCAAAGTTCAGATACAAATAATCTCCCTCTTTGATCAACGTTCTCCAGTAAAAATTATCCCAACCCACAAAAACATATATGTCTTAAAAATGATCTAAAATCCTGGTCCTTATAAGCTATTAGTCAAGACAAGCCCTAGACTTTACCGCGGATTTCAAGTAACCAACGACGAAGAAAATACATTCATCCTTCAGCAGTTGTAGGTACAGGAGAGCTGGACGGGCCTGCTTAAAATTCATCTTCTTTAAAATTGGGACTAAAAAATACTTCCGGAGAACCTCATAAAATTTACAAAAAAGCATGAAGTGTAGCAGATCCTGTGGAGACTCTCCGTCGCAGCCACAGGGTGCTAACAACTGGCCTCTACTGCTTCCCCTAGGTATGGCGAGCAGGAGGTGAAAAAGATCCAGGCGAAACCTGGTCAATAGAAACCACTCATAAACAGATAAAAACCCCAAAAGATAAGGCTTGGCTAGTAAAGTTGTCTTAAGCATTACAAATTTGCGGACGCTAGGTTTCTGCAATTCCAGCTCTTCCCTTTCCAGTTTCCTTAAACTGTTGAAGGATTTCCTTGTTATCCCCACATCCTTTTTAGTTATTAGTTCAGGATTGGTATAAAGTTCGGCTTGTCCTAGCTTTTCAAAACTGCTCTTAATGTATCTCAGCCAAGTTATGCTGAGTGCACTGTCGAGGGACATACACTCTTTTAAAATCAGCTGGCTCCGCGTTAATCCCTTGTTCAACCAGCTATTTAGCCAAAACGTATGGGGGCGAAGGGCCAGGATATCGCTTAAGTTGGGCACCCCAAGTTCCTCGTGTACCACCAAATTACACAGGCCATGAGGAACACCCAGCAGGTGCTTCAAGAAAGTATTCTCGACTGCCTGTAAAACGTCAGTGGAGACGTGCCCCATATTTCGCTCCCAAAGGACGCTAAAGCTACATTCTTGGCTTGGTAGACTTTCAACAAGGCAGCGATAAGTCTATTTCCTAATTTAGAGGCAAAATTAAAAAAGGCCGCGTTCACCCGCACCAAATCCCCCTTTTTTCTTTGTTTAAGGGGCCCCCATTTTATTTGATCATCCAGTATGACCCCCAGATATGAGAAAACATCTGTGCGGGGTACCTTGGCAGGACCTACCCTAAATTGGAAACATTTTTTGGGGCGTGTCCCTACTTGCATGACGTAGGATTTAGAGTTGTTGATGGATAAATCTCGTTCCGACATAAAGTTGGAAAAGGCATCAAGCAGGGTTTGAAGCCCCCTAGCAGTCCTAGATATGAGAACTGCGTCATCTGCATAAAGTAAAACAGGAAGACCTCGTCGCCCTGCATACGGATAATCTACCCCAGTTGATAATATAATCTAAGTCGTTAATATAGAGGTTAAACAAGAAGGGGGCCAGGATACATCCTTGGAGTACACCCCTCTTTATATCAAAATTCCGTGACACGCGAAGGTCCTGCGAAAATCTAACGTTGGCCTTAGTTGCCCTGTGAAGGTCCTCTAAGAAATAGACGATGTTGCTGTCAACCCCAATGCCCTTCATGGACTGCCACAGTTTTGCCCTGTTCACGCGCTCAAACGCGGAAGACAAGTCCATGAAGGCTAAATAAATGGTACCGGAACGCGCAACCGTGTATTTATTGAGTATCATGGTTAGGTTGAGGCATTGGGCCATGGTTGAACGACCTGGGCGGAACCCATACTGTACGTCCAAAAGTATATCGTGTTCCTCTGCTCAGGTGGTCAGTCTGTCAAGTAACACGCGGCCCACCACCTTGACCACAGAGTCCAACAGCGAGATCAACCTGTAACAGTGTGTACTGTCACGATCACCCTTTTTAAAAACAGGCACTATAGTGGAGGTGGCCCAGGACTCAGGGCATCCTTTCCTGGCCGCCGCATTAATTACGGCCGCAAGGACCGGTGCCCAAAATGATGGACCGGATTTAAAAAGGTCCGGGGGGACTCCATCAGGTCCCGGCGCTTTATTACTTGTTAGCCCGGCGATACCCGCCTCGACCTCCCCCAGTCCAAAGGTTAGTACAGGGGCATCTACCTCACGGCTTGACTGACAAGTTTGCTCAAACGGGCTCTCAAACATGGTTTTAAAGTGGAGCACCCATTCGTCCTCAGTAATATGTGCACCAGATTCGCTGCCTTCGTCATGCTCTAAAAATGGTCTGTTAATGATACTCCAAAACCTAGAGCTGTTCCTCAAGGTGCTTGCCTCGGTCAGCTCCCTCCATGCCTCCTCCTTCAAGACGGATTTGCGTTTTGCCAGTTTCAATTTATAATCTATACGGCATGCTCTAACCAAGGTTTGATTTCCAGGGTTCCCATCAAGGGCTTCCCGCAGCTTTCTTGCAGCCAGCGAACAGGTTGAGTCAAACCATCTAGGGGTCGGAATGACTGTCCTACGGGCCGGAACACTTAAGAGTTCGCCTACTTTAGTGGAGATAATGTTAAAAGCGCTGATAACCTCCCCCGAGGATGTACACAGAGAGGTACACAGGGCTAGTTCATTGGCACAGGATTCTTTTACCGATTTATAAAAAAACATCTGGAGAAATCTGTGTCCACCTTAGCCGTCTTCTACCATCTTTTGGTCTTATCGTCCCTTTTTGCTCAACTCCTCTTTTGCTTGTCAATAATGGTACACAAATTTGGACACAGAGAGGATTATGATCACTGTAGGCACTCTCCTGAATAGTGAAACCTCGAAATAAAGATTGTAAAAAGGATGAGATTAAAATAAAATCTATGAATGTGCCACTACCTCTCCCTTTAAAGGAAGGGACAGGCGCCTTGCTACACGGGTCAGTTAATGACATGAGGGACATTAGATCAAATTCATGTATGAGGTTATTCAATACTTCCCCCGGAACCAAATGTTCAAAATGGATCCCCCTCACCCGTGGGCAGCCTAAGTCAGCTGAGCATGTAGTCCTTGGGTCTCCACATGGGTGTATGTTAAAGTCCCCCAAGACCATAAGATTTTGTAGTTCGGCAGTGCGATGTTGCCTTATAAAAGAACCCAACAGTGTGATATTACATCCACCAGAGGGACTTGATACAGAATTATAAAAATTTATGAGACCCATTTTATTAGCCCCCGTCTTAGAACCAGAGACTGTAGACATGGGCTTGTCGACGGCTGAACCTGCATCTGGCAGTCTCCCACCAGGGAGATATAAATAACGAGACCGCCCTTTGGTCTACCAGCCATAGAAGGGTAGGCTGGAACAAAAAAGGACTTATAACCCTCCAAAAATAAGCTGCAATCCACTAACCATGTTTCCTGTAGACAGATCACACAAAATTGTTTCACAAATTGCGTCCAAATAGGATCGGAAAACTTATTAGCCAGACCTGCAACATTCCAAGATATTACATTATTGTCAGGTACACATAAGCCCCCCTTGCTTTGCACTGAAGAATCCTTCTGGTTTGACGAGATCTCTGGGTCTGTCGGTGGGGAGCAAATAAGTCAATCACATGCCTCCATCATGGCCAGTGGGGAAAACCTGTTAGACAGCTCCAGAGGTGGAAGGACAAAATTCTGTCGACATATGGACATCTGGTTTAAGTGAGCTGTAGAAGGGGGCAGTTGCGAATGAACGTTCCTGACAGATGGAAATCTCTGTGACAAACCGTCAAAAGGGACCACGTTGTTGATGTTCATATGGGTGTACCCTTGTAGATCTGGTTTATAAAAGTATCCGAGTGGTAAAGCCAAGATGGTAGACTTAAATCCGGAAGGAGCAGGATGTGAATCCGTAAACAGGATCCTTTGATCCAGCGCGATATTAGCAAACAGCATTCATACACCAAATACTCACTTGGGCCCATACATTCATACTACGCTAATACTTACGCTGGGGAGTCGGTTGTACTCTTTATCAAAATCCCTGCTACCAATTACCTTTCTGAATGAAGAGTAATTAATGACTTACCAATGAATCCTTTGCTAATTGGGAAGTTTAAAATGAGTGACATTCATTACAGTACATAATCCTGAAATAACCACTGAGTCAGGAAGTTATATATATATATTCACTGAAAAAACCATAGGTTTTAGGGACAGTTATAGTTAGTTGGACATTGCACTCGTACAAAACCCGTGAAATTCCCCCGTTATAGTTAGTTCAGCTAACTATAACTCGTGCCCCCGCAATGCGCTGCTGATTACGTCACATATTACATCACTCATGACATGGTCAGTGACATCACTGATGACATCACTGATGACATCATCCAGTGACTGTGTGTTTCTGTAAAGTTTGAATATGTTTAATATATATAGGCAAAGGCGTATTGAAGAATGAGTGGGTGTATAAGTGTCTGAATGGATGATTTAGTAGGTGCGTGACTAACTCTATAAGTGAGTGATTAAACGTATCTTACTGAATGCATGGGTTAGTGACTAAACTGGGTGAATGTCTGTATCCGTCTGTCTGTTGGTGTGTAAGTGGATGCATGGATTTAAGAATAGCTACATGAGTGTCTATATGGGTTATTGATTGGTTCTCTGAGTATCTGTATGGGTGCCTGAGTTTTTGTGTGGGTGGGTTGTGTGTGACTCTGTACATAGATGTGTGAGTGGGTGATTCACTGGGTGCATGATTTGAAGAGTGCATCTGTGATGGACTGCTTGGGTGGGTGAGTGTGTGTATGGGTGTGTTAGTGAGTGAATGTATATCTCAGTGGTACATGTACGAGTAACTACATATGTAGAAGGCAGTATATATGTGTGTTAGAGTATTTAAAAGGCTATAAGTGAGAGTGTGTGATTGTGAGAGTGGCTGTATGGATGCGTGTGTGCTTGTATCAGTTATTGTATAAGTGCGTAAGAATGTGCTAGTATTTGTATGCATAAGTGAGTTGGTGTGTGTATAACTGTATAGGTGAGTAAATGGGTGTGTGATTAATTTTTTGCATGACTGACTAGGTGTGTGAGTACCTCTATGGATGAGTGGCAGTGTGTGAGTGTTTATATAGGTGTATGAGTGCATATGATAGTCCTGTACTGAGTGACTGTAAGTATGAGTGACTGTACGGGTGAGTGAGTAGATGTGTGTGTGTAGACCACGGGTACTCATAGTACGGCCCGCGGGCCGCCAGCGGCCCGGCAAGCCTTCCTTGGCGGCCCGCAGACCTTACAGATATCCTACCTGTGTTTTATCTTTTTTTTTCTTAAAGTGTCAGCAAACACCACCGGTTGCAGCAGCGCTCTATGGGGGCCGGGCGATTCTTTCAAAGACCATTCACTTGTTAATGAGGCTTTGTTGTATTTCACCTCTTCTTAGTGCCCCTGCATCTCCAGGGGCGCTAAGAAGAGGTGAAATACAACAAACCCTCATTAACAAGTGAATGGTCTTTTAAAGACCTGTGAAGTACTCGGGTGCGGCTGTGTGTGTGCCCGGGAAGCTGTCTCAGCCCGGGCTGACACACACACGCGGGGTGAGGTGACTGGAGGGAGACAGACGGAGGGAGACAGAGAGGGGGAGACAGAGGGTGACAGAGAGAGGGAGACAGACAGAGGGAGACAGACAGGGAGAGGGAGGGAGACAGAGGGAGAGGGAGACAGAGAGAGAGGGAGACAGAGAGACGTAGACAGAGAGAGGGAGACCGAGAGAGGGAGACAGACAGAGGGAGACAGAGGGAGAGAGAGAGGGAGACTGAGGGAGGGAGACAGAGAGGGAAACAGAGGGAGAGAGAGGGAGACAGACAGAGGGAGACAGACAGAGGGAGACAGAGAGGGAGACAGAGAGAGAGGGAGGCAGAGGGAGGGAGGCAGAGAGGGAGACAGAGAGGGAGGGAGACAGAGGGAGGGAGACAGAGGGAGGGAAAGGGAGACAGAGGGAGGGAGTCAGGGGGAGACAGAGGGAGACAGACAGAGGGAGACAGAGGGAGGGAGACAGACAGGGAGGGAGGGAGACAGACAGAGGGAGACAGACAGAGGGAGACAGAGGGAGAGAGAGAGGGAGGGAGACAGAGAGGGAAACAGAGGAAACAGAGGGAGAGAGAGGTAGAGAGAGGGAGACAGAGAGAGGGAGACAGAGAGGGAGGGAGACAGAGGGAGACAGAGAGAGGGAGACGGACAGAGGGAGACGGAGAGAGGGAGACGGAGAGAGGGAGACAGAGAGAGGGAGACAGAGAGGGAGACAGAGAGGGAGACCGAGAGGGAGACAGTCAGGGGGAGACAGAGGGAGACAGAAGGAGACAGAGAGAGGGAGTCAGGGGGAGACAGAGGGAGAGGGAGGGAGACAGAGAGAGGGAGACAGAGAGAGGGAGACAGAGAGAGGGGGAGACAGAGAGAGGTGGAAACAGAGAGAGGGAGACAGAGAGAGGGAGACAGACAGAGGGAGACAGAGAGAGGGCGACAGAGAGAGGGAGACGGACAGAGGGAGACAGACAGAGGGAGACAGAGAGAGGGAGACGGAGAGAGGGAGACGGAGAGAGGGAGACAGACAGAGGGAGACAGACAGAGGGAGACAGACAGAGGGAGACAGACAGAGGGAGACAGACAGAGGGAGACAGACTGAGGGAGACAGACTGAGGGAGACAGACTGAGGGAGACAGACTGAGGGAGACAGGGTGAGGGAGACAGGGTGAGGGAGACAGGGTGAGGGAGACAGGGTGAGGGAGACAGGGTGAGGGAGACAGAGTGAGGGAGACAGAGTGAGGGAGACAGAGTGAGGGAGACAGAGAGAGAGGGAGACAGAGGGAGAGGGAGACAGACAGAGGGAGACAGAGAGGGAGACAGAGGGAGACAGACAGAGGGAGACAGAGGGAGACAGAGGGAGACAGACAGAGGGAGACAGACTGAGGGAGACAGACAGAGGGAGACAGACTGAGGGAGACAGAGTGAGGGAGACAGAGTGAGGGAGACAGAGTGAGGGAGACAGAGTGAGGGAGACAGAGTGAGGGAGACAGAGTGAGGCAGACAGAGTGAGGGAGACAGAGAGAGAGGGAGACAGAGGGAGAGGGAGACAGACGGAGGGAGACAGAGGGAGAGGGAGACAGACGGAGGGAGACAGACGGAGGGAGACAGAGAGGGAGACAGAGAGGGAGACAGAGAGGGAGACAGAGGGAGACAGAGGGAGACAGACAGAGGGAGACAGACAGAGGGAGACAGACAGAGGGAGACAGACAGAGGAAGACAGACAGAGGGAGACAGACAGAGGGAGACTGAGGGAGAGGGAGACGGAGAGAGAGGGAGACGGAGAGAGAGGGAGACAGAGAGAGGGGGAGACAGACAGAGGGAGACAGAGGGAGACAGGGAGGGAGACAGAGAGAGGGAGACAGAGGGAGACAGAGAGGGAGACAGAGAGAGAGGGAGACAGAGGGAGGGAGACAGGGAGGGAGGGAGGGAGACAGAGACAGAGGGAGGTAGACAGAGGGTGGGAGACATAGGGAGGGAGACATAGGGAGGGAGACAGAGGGAGACAGAGAGGGAGACAGAGGGAGGGAGACAGAGACAGAGGGAGGGAGACAGAGGGAGGGAGACAGAGGGAGGGAGACAGAGAGAGGGAGACAGAGAGAGGGAGACAGAGGGAGACAGAGACAGAGGGAGACAGAGACAGAGGGAGACAGAGGGAGGCAGAGGGAGTCAGAGGGAGGGAGTCAGGGGGAGACAGAGGGAGGGAGAGGGAGACAGAAGGAGACAGAGGGAGACAGAGAGAGGGAGACAGAGCGAGGGAGACAGACAGAGACAGACGGAGGGAGACAGAGGGAGAGGGAGACAGAGAGAGGGAGAGAGAGGGAGACAGAGAGAGAGGGAGAGAGAGGGAGACAGAGGGAGAGAGAGGGAGACAGAGAGAGAGAGAGGGAGACAGAGAGGGAGACAGAGACAGAGGGAGACAGAGGGAGGCAGAGGGAGACAGAGGGAGGGAGTCAGGGGAGACAGAGGGAGGGAGAGGGAGACAGAAGGAGACAGACAGAGGGAGACAGAGAGAGGGAGACAGAGAGAGGGAGACAGACAGAGGGAGACAGACAGAGACAGATGGAGGGAGACAGAGGGAGAGGGAGACAGAGAGAGGGAGAGAGAGGGAGACAGAGAGAGAGGGAGACAGAGAGAGAGGGAGACAGAGGGAGACAGAGGGAGAGAGAGGGAGACAGAGAGGGAGACAGAGAGAGGGAGACAGAGAGAGGGAGACAGAGGGAGGGAGACAGAGGGAGGGAGTCAGAGGGAGGGAGATAGAGGGAGAGGTAGACAGAGGGAGAGGGAGACAGAGGGAGAGGGAGACAGAGGGAGAGGGAGACAGAGAGAGAGGGAGACAGACAGAGGGAGGGAGACAGACAGAGGGAGGGAGACAGAGAGAGGGAGAGGGAGGGAGACAGAGAGAGGGAGGGAGACAGAGAGAGAGAGAGACAGAGAGAGAGAGGGAGACAAACAGAGTGAGTGACGGAGGGAGAGGAGAGAGAGTGGGAGAGAGATAGAGAGAGGGAGAGAGGGAGGGAGATGGAGCGAGAGAGAGAGGGAGGGGAAGAGAGAGAGAGAGAGAGGGAGAGATAGAGAGAGGGAGGGAGAGATAGAGAGAGGGAGGGAGGGAGACAGAGCGAGAGAGAGAGAGAGAGAGAGAGATAGATAGATAGATAGATAGATAGATAGATAGATAGATAGATAGAGAGAGAGAGATGTGTGTATGCCGGGTCTGGTGGCTCAGTGGACGAAGGCGTCCGCTGCAGGGGCCTGTGTTCAACCTCATGGTCATAGTTTTTTTTTTTGCTCTAGCCCTGCCTCCTCCCCCACTGACCCCACCCCCACCGGTGCGGCCCTCGGCCACAAACCACACTGTAAATTTGGCCCCCGAGAGAAAGTTTGTGAGTACCCATGGTGTAGACCTAAGAATCAGTGAGTGGGTATGTAGTTATTGGTATTGGAGTGTGTATGGTTTTGAGAATGGCAGTCTGCAATTTAGAGTGGGTGTATCAAAGGTTATATTAGGGTGTGAGAAGGTGCATCAGATTTTCACGTGGATGATGTCATCAGTGATTTCATCACTGATGTCATTTGAGATGTCATCAATGATGTCATCAGTGATGTCACTGACCATGTCATGAGTGATGTAATATGTGACGTCATCAGCAGTGCATTGCGGGGGCACGAGTTATAGTTAGCTGAACTAACTATAACGGGGGAATTTCACGGGTTTTGTACGAGTGCAATGTACAACTAACTATAACTGTCCCTAAAACCTATGGTCTTTTCAGTGAATTTCAAAGGTTTTTTGAATGCTAATTTCTAACCATAACGTGTCTGAAACCTATGGTTTTTTCAGTGAATTTCAAAGGTTTTTTAAATGCTAATTTCTAACTATAACGTGCCTGAAACCTATGGTTTTTTAAGTGAATTTCAAAGGTTTTTTAAATGCTAATTTCTAACTATAACGTGCCCCGCCTCCTCCCTTCACCACTGTGGAAACGCGCCCCGTTGCGCGTTTCAAGTTGGGGGATTAAGTCCCCTTGAATCATGAGGGTCGCTGGGGTCCAACTAGCCCACCCTGTACCTCCAGTATGCGCCAGGGAGCTGCTTTGCAGAGAGGTGTTCAGAGGCCATGCCCCTTTTACACCTCTCTGCAACGCAGCTCTGTGGCGCTTTCTGGACGTACCTGGTGGGCTAGTTGGCCCCCAGGGACCCTCAGGATTGAAGGGGATTTAATTCCCCATCTTAAAACGCGCCACGGGGCCTGTTTGCACACATGTCACCTGAAGCACCGCCCCTCCCTTCACCACTGTGCAAACGTGCCCCGTGGCGCGTTTTAAGTTGGGGGATTAAGTCCCCTTGAATCCTGAGGGTCCCTGGAGTCCACCTAGCCCACCATGTACCTCCAAAAGTGCCACAGAGCCGCGTTGCAGAGAGGTGTAAAAGGGGCGTGGCCTCTGAACACCTCTCTGCAACGCAGCTCCCTGGCGCATACTGGAGGTTCCTGGTGGGCTAGTTTGCCCCCAGGGACCCCCAGTATTCAAGGGGAATTACTTCCCCTTCTTACAACGCGCCAGGGGCCGCGTTTGCAGACTGCTGCAGGGAGGGGGCGGGCCTCCGGCACGATGCCGGTCTTTTTTTTTTGTTTGCTTTTTTTTATGGGAGGGGGCTGCATGGCCCCCTTTCCTCGGCCACTTTTGGCCCCGGGCACCCTATCCCCCGGGGTCTGAGGATTTTCTTTAAAAAAAAAAAAAAAAACGGGAAGTTGTCCGCGTGGCCCCCCTTCCCTGGGCCTCTATTTGCCCCGGGGACCCCATCCCCCGGGGCATGCCCTCTTTTAAAAAAAAAAAAAAAATTATTTTGAGGGGGCTGCGTGACCAGCCTCCTCAGGCCATTTAAGGCCCCGGGGACCCCATCCCCCAGGGCCGGCCTTTATGTTTTTGTTTTTTTTCAAAAAACAATTCTTCTTGGGGAGGGGGCTGCGTGGCCCCCCTCCCGGGCCACTAACGGCCCAGGGACCCCATCCCCCGGGGCTGGCCCTCTCCGTTGGGGACCGTGGGGGGGACCCCAATCCCCGTTCGGTCCCACCGGCTCCCCGCCTCCTGCGGCAGCCTGCATTGCTTTTCCATAAGGGGAGCTGCTGACATGCAGCTCCCCTTATGGAAAAGCATTGAAGCGAGAGCAGGTTTCCTGCTCTCGCTTCAATGAAGCAAGCAAGTTTGCAATGACAGGACGGGAGCCGCGCGGCTCCCGTCCTGCCATTGCAAACAGCAGTGTCCTGGGGGTAGGCACCCCGGGACACTGCAGGAGCCGGCCCTGGGGGTGGCGGTCACCAGGGCCACCACATGCTCCAGGAGGGGGCCGCGCGGCCCCCTCCCAACAATTGCACAGCCCCAGGGAGGTGGTGATCCCCGGGGCTCGGGGGTCCGAAATGGACCCCCACATTCCAATTGTTAGTGCCCCGGGGAGGTGGCGGTCCCCGGGCATGTGGGGGGGCTTCGTTTTTTTCTCGGCGGGATCCGCATCCTAAGCGCATCCCGCCGATTTAAAAAATAAATGCTTTTTTTGGCCCTGGGGGTCCTTGTGGGACCCCCTAAGCAGGCCTAGGGGTTCAGGGTGTTTCTACGTTTTTTTCCCTGTTTTCTTGTGCCTCGGTTCTACCGAGGAACAAGATGGCTGCCAACACTTCCTGGTTTGGAGTGTTGACAGCCAATTAGCATACAGCTCGTGATCGGGAAGGTGCGCTCAGGGTGCGCGGACCCTCCGCGGCCATAGATATATATGTGGTTTTACTTTTGATTTTCTCAGCAACTACTGAACGGATTTACACCATTTAACAAAAGGGTTCTTTCTGAACCAAGAACTACCTCTTTGCCAAATTTGGTGTATTTCCGTTCAGCAGTTCGGGCTGTAGCCGTGTCTAAAGTTTCCTATGGGAAATTGATTTGTTGACTCTTATTTTTTGAATTTCTCCGCAACTACTGAACGGATTTACACCATTTAAAAAAAGGTCGCTTTCTGAACCAAGCGCTACCTTTTTGCCAAATTTGGTGTAATTCCGTTCAGCAGTTCTGGCTGTAGCCATGTCTAAAATTTCCTATGGGAATTAACATGGAGAAAACACGTTTTGGGACCCCCCTTTTTTCTCGGCTCCCTCTTGCGGAATCACCCCGAAACTTTCAGGATAGGAGCGGACCGGAGTGACCCACGAGTTTTGAGAATTTCGCGAAGATTCGTCAACCGGCGCTAAAGTTATTTCAAATAGAATGTTGTGAATTTCCTATGGAAAATAGGTCCTAACTATAACTATCTACTGGCGACCGCCAGTAGATAATATATATATATATTTTGTCAAACAAAGTGATTCCTCCTCACAGCGCGCTCAATCATCCGGTGCAGACATCAAGTTGGGTGGAATCCGACCCCAGATAATATTTTCAAACAAAGGGATGTTGCACTCCAGTATTAGAGGTTATTTATTTACCACTGCCAACAACGCATTTCACCATCAAGGCTTGATGGTGAAACGCGTTGAGAAAAACTACGACTACATGGAAATCAAGATCAATATCTACAAATTTATACGCAGATTCAAATTGGCACAGATCTTTGCAAAAAGCAACAATCAACAAAGAACACCAAGGACAAACCTCCTGCAACGAACATAACGATTGAACAAATTCCTGATGTCGTCACCTCATATGAAATGATGCATGATTTAGAAGAGAACCAAATAACCACGAGCCAAGTTCTAGATCAATTGGAAATTGAAATCTGCGGACATCCGAACATCAGCTTGAGAGGCAAATCAAAATTCTGTCCAAATCTACCTCCAGTGAACAGAATTGATACTTACCATGATTTGGTGATCGCAGAGCTGGAGAAATTTTAATAATGTCAAAACGAACAAAAAAGAAAACTTAACAAAAGGTGAACGGAAAGCCTTAAAGAAATTAATGAACTGTGACTCAATCACGATAAATCCAGCCGATAAAGGGGGCAATAGTGTGATCATGGAAAAAAAAACAGTATATCAAAGAGGCAAAAAAACAGCTAAATGATGAAAGCAAATACATCAAATTACCTAAAAACCCAATCAACGATTTAACAACCAACTACAAACAAAAAATAACATCCCGGAGAGAAAAATGTATCATCAATGATGATACCTAACCAATGACAGCCCAATAATTCCCACAATCTATTTCCTTCCCAAAATTCATAAAACATTGCTAAATCCGCCATGTAGACCGATCATTTCAAGCTGTGGCTCACTTTATGAAAACCTATCAATATATATTGACAACATACTGGCTTCCATGGTAACAACCCTCAACTCCTACATAAAAGACACAGGGGACTTCCTGAAACATCTGGCCAACATTTCATGGCACAGGGGTCTGTTGCTGGTCACAATCAATGTAATTTCTTTATATACATCTATAAGTCACGAAATAGGATTGAAAGCAATGAAATATTTCTTATCACAACGGAATGTCCAATATCTGGAACAATCAGAAACTTATAATGGAAATGACAGAGCTCTGCTTACGCAACAATATCTTCTTGTTTGACAAACAAATGTACCTGCAAACCTGCGGAACCGCCATGGGGGTTTCATTTTCCCCGAGCTATGCAAACCTCACCATGGGATGGTGGGAGAAGACGATAGCTTGGGGTGAAGGCAATGAACAATACATGGATAAGATCCACCTTTGGCTGAGGTTTACAGATGACCTGTTTATAATCTGGAATGGTACAAACATTGAATTCCAGGAATACTTTTCCAAACTGAATGACAATGATGTGGGACTATCGTTCACATGCAACACCAGTGACACGGAAATACAATTGTTGGACCTCACGGCCTACATCGAGAACGACCAGATAAAAACAACCACATACAGGAAACGAACTGCCAGGAATAGCATCTTACATGGAACCAGTTTCCATCCCCGTGCCTTACTAAAAAGTATTCCTTATGGCGAGTTCTTGAGGATGCGGAGAAATTGTACTGATGACAATGTTTTCAAAGAAAAAGTCATGGAAACATCAGAAAAGTTCAAACATAGAGGATATCGAAAGCTTGACATTGAAAAGGGCAAAAGAAAAACTGAAAATTTAACACAACTGGAAACATTGACAAACAAAAAGAAAAGTGATGACGATAACAAAAAAATAAGATTCATGATTGCGAGAAGTTGGCCTGGTATATGCTGTCCACTAATTAAAGTGGGCACCTTGCACCAGTCCAAACGACCCTTAGGATGTATGAGGTCAAAGATAACCTTTAGAAAGCTATCCTACTGGTAGTTGTGGAGAGCAGCCTTCAGGCTTAATCTTGAAGGAATGTAAAGCAGCTTGTTTTACCAGGATATCACCTCCTATATTGACTAAATGAAAGGAGAACCACACAGTAGTTATATAAAAATATGTATTTATTAATATAACACTCTCTACTATCCTCTACACGAGGATAGAACACAAAGCACACAATACGAGATCAATAGAACAGTTGTAAGTAGCACAATACACAGTGGGCTCCAGGGGAGACCAAACCATATACTAAAATAGAGGTATAACAGTCACGACTGAGATCAAGACAAGGTCTGGAGCACGTAGAATCGCTAGGACCCCAAGGAACCACTTAAGGTGAGTAGATAGGGACCCCACGGAGGACGGGTGCAGTGTGTGAACACGACCGCGGGCTCCGTACAATTCTATGGGGAAGTCGCTGTTACACTTTTAAAGTTTAAGGACCCTTCTAGGAGGACTTCGAGCGAACCCTTTGGAACTTAAGAGTTTGAAGAGCCACCCCACCCGTGGATACTGTAGTACCCGGGTTACCTATCCCAGAGAAGCTGGGTGCATAGGTCTGGAGTGGCGTCGGAAACTGCCATAGTTCTCAATGGAGGGCTGTGAAGAAGTACTGCTGCCATGAAGGTGAAAAGGGTCCGGTGGAATCCAAGCCTGGATTCAGGAAGGAAGGAACCTCAAAGCTGAAGGGACAGAGTCTGGGTCACTTCAGAGTGAGCAGGGGCTCGGTAGACGAATGCCCACCGATGTCGGGTGCTTCAGGTGCGAAGAAGGGATGCTTGACTCTGCAGCCATGAGGACCAGGAGGCGTTGAGGATGACCAGGAGCTGGAGGTGAGCTGTCCCACGAAGGATATCGAGAGCTGAAGGGTCGGTGTCCGGCTGGAGCACCAACAAGCCTTGGCAAAAGCAACCCACGAAGGAAGGTCATGCAGGTTACGGTGTGGACCAGCAAGGTACAGGGGACTCACCAAGCAATGGGGAGTCAGGGCACATCTGGCAAAGCCCAACAGAAATCAAGATGACCCTCAGAGAGACCCACAGGCCGAAGGACCAGGAGTCGCGAGGGGACATTGGGCAAGATTGCAAAGTACCAGCCCACGGGGTGCGAGGAGGCCGGAGTTCTTTGGTGCAAACACTGCTCAGTGTCAGGACTACACAGAGTCCAAAGCACAAGCTCGGAAATCGCCAACAAGCATATGCAACTGCAAATGGATGCGGTGCACATGGGTTCAGGTTATGCAGTCCCCACAAGGGATACTGGCCTCAAACTTGCTGAGAGGGCAGATTGATCTCGAGGACCTTCGAAAACCCACCTCCTGTGTTTCTGAAATCTTCAGAGTCCGCAGGAGCTCAGGAGCAGCAGACCGGTCAGTTGCATTAAGGTGCCTGCTAGGGCAGGGGAGTGACTCCTTCACTCCAAGGGAGATTCTTCAGTTGTCCTTAGTGCACCACAGGTCCTGCACGGAGCCTGTATGGAGCAAGGGCACAGACAAAGCTTTGGACGGAGAGGGAGACGAAGTCGGGCCCAGTCAAAGTCCAGCGAAGTCCAGAGTGTCCAGACGGTCAAAGGTCAGTGGTTTCTTCTTGTAGAATCTTGTCCACGTAAAATCTAAAGTCTTACAGCCAGGTAAGCCCTTATGTACCCATGGGAGAGGGTTGGACAGATTTGGGGGACCCTCCTAGGCGAGGGTCAGGACAGAGGGGTGGTTACACCCATGTCCTTTGTCCAGTTTCGTGCCAGAGCAGGAGCCAATGGCTCCCAGAACTGGTTTGAGCTGGACTATGCACAGGGACACCAAATGTGCCCCAGGTGCAGACTTTCAGGCACACTCAGAGTGCACCCACCCAGCCCCAATACACTAAATCCTGTCTGGGAGGTGGTCACACCTCCCTGTGACAGGATGCCTATTGTGCTGCCTTCCTCTGCTCGAGCTTGGCTCAGCAGCAGGAGGGCAGAAGTGTGTCTCTGGTCGGCAGCATCCATTTTGTGCTGACCGGGTCGAGAAGGATGGCACCAGATAGACCAGTGACCCCACAAAACTCGCTTCAGAAGGGTGGAATCATACCTCCCACACCGGTATATGATCCCAAGGTGTTTGATACCAAACATGATATGTTTCTATGCAGCCGTTTTCGAGATAGCATTTACCGCGAGGTTATAATGCACCTCTACCCATATGGCTGGCTAAGTCACAGACAACCCGGGAGAATGGTCTCCGATGGCTGCAGAGAGGCTCTGCTCATGCAGGGGCACCCTCTCACTAAAAATGCAGCACCCTGCCTTCAGGATTGATAAGGCCTGCTATAGGGGTGACTTATAAGTTTTAAGTGTAGTGACCTATAGATATAGTGAACCTATATCTAAAGTAAGTGGTGCAAGCACCATCTTACACAGGCTGCTGTAGCAGACCTGGAGTTCCATTTTGCATGGCCTCTCATGGGTGGCATAATACATGCTTCAGCCCATGGGAGGCCTCTGGGGTACCTATGCCCTGGGTACATGGGTACCATATACTAGGGACTGATAAGGGTACCCCAGTATCCAATCTGGAGTGTACCAAAGTACATGTCACAACCAATTTTAGGGAGAAAGCAGATAAACTGGGGTCCTGATTAGCAGGATCCCAGTCAGACTAGTCAAAAACCAGCAAAACACCAGGCAAAAAGTGGGGGTAACCATGAGTCAGATCCTACCTTCCTACAATGATGTCACGTGCAAAACGACTTATGTAGTGTACATGATTACATGTGACTGTGGGAAACAGTACATTGGAAGTACCACCTGCTCCCTGAGAAAAAGGATATTAGAAAACATCAGGGCAGTATCCAATGGCGACACCAACTATGCCATGACGAAACATTTTGAAACTCACGACAATTACACTTGGATGAACATGAGATACTGCGGAATTGTCCACGTCCCAACCCATGAGAGGGGAGGAGATAGAACATTACAACTGAGGAGACTGGAATCCAAGTTGATCATCAAATTCAGAACTAAACAACCGCTTGGCCTCAACGCAGAAGAAGACCTCCATGTACACCTATAAGGACCAAGAAAATAGCCACAAGTATGGGAAACCTCAAAGTCTAACGATCTCCAAAAGTAAACAAAAAAGATAAACACAACAAAAAACAGATTCAGCTTGGGTATCAATAACGCCACTGAGGCAGAAGGAATATAGGCAAAAATGAAACTAAGCCACTTAGGCGAGAATTGACTTTCGGTACACTGCCAAGACTGTGTTAAACGACATCATTGAACTACAAAATTGTTGAACTAACAATCACAGAATATATGCAGCAACAATGAAACTAAGCCACTTAGGCGACAAGAAAGCTTCAGAATATTACAAACACTGTGGTAGACAACATCATTGAACTATTCGTATGTTTGTCTAGGGAACGACAGAATTACCAAAGAATGACACTAAGTCATCTTGATTCCACAGATATTTTAAACATTAATCCGAAAGAAAGCCTATGTAAAACCCAAGCTTAAATCATATAAGGCAATCAAATTGTCAATTATCAAGCACTAATATGGAAAGCATGCATTGTAAATATTTGTAAATAATTGTACATTTTGACATACATTGAAAACTACATGTCCCACAATGCCTCCTGATGGGCAGACGTGGAAAACTGTATAAATTACAATGGGAGACAGACTTCCCCAACCGTGAACAAGCCCTTGTGGTGAAAGGCGTTGGTGGTAGTGGTGGTGAATAAACCATGAAATGAAAAGCTTTGGAGTGTGACATTCATTTGTTCTACTAATATTATCTACTGGCGGTCGCCAGTAGATAGTTATAGTTAGGACCTATTTTCCATAGGAAATTCACAACATTCTATTTGAAATAAGTTTAGCACCGGTTGACGAATCATCGCGAAATTTTCAAACTTTGTGGGGCGCTCCGGTCCGCTCCTATCCTGAAAGTCTCGGGGTGATTCGTCAAGCGGGGGCCGAGAAAATAGGGGGGTCCCAAAACGCATCTTCCCCATGCAATTTTCCATAGGAACCTTTAGTCGCAGCTACAGCCCGAACTGCTGAACGGAATTACACCAAATTTGGCAAATAGGTAGCCCTTGGTTCAGTGTCGTGCCTTTTGCTTAAATGGTGTAAATCCGTTCAGTAGTTCCTGAGAAAATCAAAAGTAAAATCACATATATATCTATGGCCGAGAAGAGGGTCCGCGTACCCTCCCGATCACGAGCTGCATGCTAATTGGCTGTCAACACTCCAAATCAGGAAGTGTTGGCAGCCATTTTGTCCCTCGGTAGAACTGAGGCACAGAAACAAGTGCGCAAAACGCACAAAGGGGGCAGGGTAGAAACACCCTGACCCCCTAGGTCTGCTGAGGGGGTCCCACAAGGGCCCCCTGGGCAGAAAAAAGCATTTTTTTTTTAATCGGCGGGATGCGCTTAGGGTGCGCGGATCCCGCCGTGATTACAAAAAAAATGAGGCACAGAAACACGTCGCAAAATGCTAAAAGGGGGCAGGGTAGAAACACCCTGACCCCCTAGGTCTGCTCAGGGGGTCCCACAAGGACCCCCTGGGCAGAAAAAAGCATTTTTTTTTTTTAAATCGGCGGGATGCGCTTAGGGTGCGCGGATCCCGCCGATAAAAAAAAAAATCGAAGCGCGGTCTCCCACGCTTCGATGGTATTTTGCCCCCGGGTGGCCCAAGTCCCGGGGGCATGCGGGGGTTGCGTTATATTTTATGTGGGGGGCCTCTAAGGCCCCCCAAGCCCCGGGGACCGCCACACCCCGGGGCTTTAGAAAAAAATGGTGCGGGAGGGCTCTCCGCCCTCCCGCAGCCCCGGGGACCGCCACCCCCAGGGCTTCTTTTTTTTAATGTTAAGCAACTGTGTGGGGGGGGGCTCCAGCCCCCCCACATGCCCCGGGGACCGCCACCTCCCCGGGGAACTTACAAAATAAATGTGGGGGTCCGTTTGGGACCCCTGAACCACCACCACCTCCCCGGGGCTCAGTTGATGTTGGGAGGGGGGCCTCGCGGCCCCCCTCCTGGAGCCTGTGGTGGCCCTGGGGACCACCACCCCCCAGGGCCAGCTCCTGCAGTGTCCCGGGGTGCCTACCCCCGGGACACTGCTGTTTGCAATGGCAGGACGGGAGCCTCGCGGCTCCCGCATTGTCATTGCAAACTTGCTTTGCTTCATTAAAGCGAGAGCAGGGAAACCTGCTCTCGCTTCAATGAAGCAAAGCAGATTGCTTTTCCATAAGGGGAGCTGCATGTCAGCAGCTCCCCTTATGGAAAAGCAATGCCGGCTCCCGCAGGACGCGGGGAGCCGGCGGGACCGTGCGGGGATTGGGGACCCCCCCATGGTCCCCAACGAGTGGCCAGGCCCCGGGGGATGGGGTCCCCGAGCCATTAGTGGCCCGGGAGGGGGGCCACGCAGCCCCCCTCCCCAAAAATAAATTAAAAAAAATAAATAAAAAAAGGACAGAAAGGCCGGCCCCGGGGGATGGGGTCCCCGGGGCCTTAAATGGCCTGAGGAGGGGGGCCACGCAGCCCCCCTCCAAATATATATATTTTTTTTTTAAAAAGAGGGCATGCCCCGGGGGATGGGGTCCCCTAGGAAAATACAGGCCCAGGGAAGGGGGGCCACGCGGCCCCCTTCCCGTTTTTTTTTTTACAAAAAAGAACAGCCTCAGGCCCCGGGGGATGGGGTCCCCGAGGACAAAAGTGGACGAGGGAAGGGGGCCACGCAGCCCCCTCCCATAAAAAAAAAGAAACCAAAAAAAAAAAAGACCGGCATCGTGCCGGAGGCCCCGCCCCCTCCCTGCAGCACTCTGCAAACGCGCCCCCTGGCGCGTTGTAGAAGGGGAAGTAATTCCCCTTGAATACTGGGGGTCCCTGGGGGCCAACTAGCCCACCAGGAACCTCCAGTATGCGCCAGGGAGCTGTGTTGCAGAGAGTTGTTCAGAGGCCACGCCCCTTTTTACACCTCTCTGCAACACAGCTCTGTGGCGCTTTCTGGAGGTACATGGTGGACTAGTTGGAATCCAGGGACCCTCAGGATTCAAGGGGACTTAATCCCCCAACTTAAAACGCACGACGGGGCGCGTTTGCACAGTGGTGAAGGGAAGGGGCGGGGCTTCAGGTGACATGTGTGCAAACAGGCCCTGTGGCGCGTTTTAAGATGGGGAATTAAATCCCCTTCAATCCTGAGGGTCCCTGGGGGCCAACTAGCCCACCAGGTTGCTTGGGGATCTCTATATACAATTCTCAGGACGTGTCAGGACGTGTGTTTTTTCGATATACAGTCAAAAGGCTGCCCGAACATATATGCTGTGGCTCACACAACAACCTATATTGACACCTCCAAACAACCATATTGCCACCAGAGACGTTTTAAGGCATGGGCAAAGTGGGCTCTGGCCGAGGGCCCCAGCCTTTCAGGGGGCCCCATGATAGAGCCAGCTATGTTCTGCAGGTGAAGTTTGGCCTATTGACCTTGAATACTTCTTAAACAGTTTGTTTTAAATGCAGTTTTCCTTTAATTTATTTTTAATGTAGGTATTGTGTGAGAGTGTATCACAGACATTTTGCAAAGAAATTTTGTGTTTATGTTTCATGCAACATGCCACCCAAAAAGTTTCTTTTAGATCAAAACCAGGTTTGCACTAGATACAGTGTGATTACATATTACTAAAAAGATATAATTTTAACACATTTGCTTTTATCCTAAACATGTAGGGGCAGATTTACTAACAATTTGTGCCAGGATGGCATTCCAAAAGTGATGCTAACAGGTGCAAACAGTTGATTTGGGATTTAGTTTCCAGTGCAAAACGTTATTTCAGCTGGAAAGAAGCCCTAATGTAACACAAAGTAATACTAGTGCCGCTTTGCATCAAGGTGGGTGGAGTACCATGGGTGGTATATGGGCCTCCAATGCACCCACCCATGGTTTTTAAAGCAAAGCATCATCTACTAACATTTGTACACATGGCTTTGCACTGAAAAATGAAACATTTTTAAGGTGTCTTTGACTTGGATGAAAAAGTTTTTATTTCTCAAAATCTTTTCCGCTTTGCATGCGTCCTGCACTGTACAGCACACGTATAAAGTAGGAAAAGTATTAAACTATGTCTAGGCACAGTATTTTGCACTGGTATTGTACCCTTCTTGTGCAAAACCTATACTTGCAAGAATGCAACGCAGCACAGAGCAGCAACCAGTCATGTCAGCCTACAGTGTGGCAGCACAGGAAGAGAAGAAAAAAACACCATATCTTAGTATTACTCTGTTTGCCATATTTTAGTAGATGTGGTGGTGTTCTGTGCTCTACATTTCATGCATCGCAGTGCAACTTTGGTTGCTGCGTGAAAAGTTAGTAAATCAGCCCTTAAATCTCTTTGCACATTGTTCAGCACCCTTGCTTATACTGTGTGTAATTCAAGTTTAAAATAAAGACACACACGCACCCAATTCCGTTTTCATAGCATATTTGCCTGAAGATAAAAGGTTGACAAAATAGTTTCAGAATAATTTATTCATTTTTTAGCCATGTCTCTGTCCTCACTAGCCATGCACCGAGGATTAGAGTTCCCACAGCTTTTTTTGCATTTCAACAGTTTGGAAATACTTTTTACAAAGCTTTCATTGAAGCTTCATCTCCAGCTTATCCCAGCACATATCATCCAAAGATCGGTGTGAGTCCTGGAAGCTGAAGCAGCTTGGGGTGAGACGCAAAGCTGATGGAGGGCTGAAGCACTTTGAGCCCAATGGGCGTTGCACGCCTTCACCAGGGTCACCAGCAGGTCTGTTGATTAGCAGGTGATTGGGACATAATGAGCTGGAGGCAGGGATTTAAGTGGGCTGGGTCCCGCCGGTGCTCAGCACTGGCAGTTATAAAAATCAGGTGCCGAGACGGGTCCCTATCGGGCTCTCCATTTTGCCCTCAACCGCAGGATAAAAAAAAATCTTAACTCTGCAGCAGCACCACCCTTCACTGCCTTTGATGTAACTTCAAAGAGACTATAGTTCTTTCACAGTCTCATCATTTCAGAAAATAAACATTTTCAATATTCTATACAAGGAAGCCATAGTTGTTGCTTATTTATCTTATGCAAATAACAACCATTGGCAAAGCCCATAGTCCTGGCTTGTTGTAGGTGTAATGTTACTTGTTGTATTATATATTTGGATGCAATGACAGAAGCAGCAAATTACCAGTCAGGCGGCAAACTATGCTAAGCACAGATTTATAGCTTATGTGTTTTAAGCCACGCCCTATTACACCGGCCATGCCCCATTGAGAGACCCCCCAGTTTTTTCATCCCGCTTAAAGCCCTACAAGAGGCATATATCAGCATGACACTAGGGCTACCGCCATTCAGCTGTTGTGTTCCCTGTTCAATGTTGACGCAAAAGCTCATTAAAAAAAGTTGGCAAAGCAAATTGGTCTTGCCAATGAGACCTATTGGCTTTGGCAATGTTTTATAGCCAAGCTGTACAGCAGCGAGGACGCTTTTCAGTGTGGCTAAACCAAATTATAAAAAGCGCAATGACGCAGCCACTACTACCACTACTGCACCTTTTTTTATGTGCATCAACGCCAGTTGCATCATAGCCATTTTTTATTTTTATTGCTATTTTTAGCCATGCTACACAGAAGCCATACTGCTATACAGCATGGCTACAAATCATTGCCAAAGTGGCCAATACCCATGCAGTAAGCATTATCAAAAGAAAATGGGAGAGCCAATAGTCTCATAGGCAAGAACCTATTGGCTTTGTCAATGCTTATTAGGTCTCGGCATAACACCCCTATGATTCTGAGCAAATCAGTTAATCTCCCCATGCGTGAAAAAGAAATAGAATATGACATTTGGCAAAAAATCGTATCACATAAAGAAAGCAATTGCGTCCATGTCGTAGTGAAAATATATTTGGAAGCAGATAACATCTGTTGTCACAGTAAAAGCAGATGACATCTGTTGTCACAATAAACATCCATTTTAAAGGTGAAAACGATTTCTTTAAAGTGTGTGTGTGTGTGGCATAGTAAAACATAGCAACAAATGGCAAGAGAATTAACAAGAACGACTGTGAAGAGGAAAAATAAAAGTAGTACCTCTATCAAAGCGCAATCAGTGAAAGGACAGAAATCAAGTTGAAGCAATCAGTACTTGGTCCATACTCGAGCCGATAGAACAGGAAGTGAAGACAGCACATGCTGGACAATTTGATGGAAGCAAATAAGAGTGACAATGAAGCCAACGAAGGGTTGCAAGCCCCTTGATCTATACAATATCTCTCACAAGGGAAAGTACATGTGCTGTCGCAGGCGAGACTTAACAAGGGCTAGGTGTAACTCCTTGGGGAGTCTGGGAAAAGGAGGAGTGGGAAATACCAGGGATTCCTCCGATTATTAGGAGCAATGGTAATTTAAGAAACAATCCTTATCTGAGTACAAGCATATGCCTCCAGTCATGGGGATAACTTAAGTGTTCTCCAGCGGCCAACCGAGAACGTCTGAAAAATCAAAGTAATCCACATTTATGCCACTCAAAACTGGAAAGGCCTCAGGTGGGGTATAGTGTTAGTTACTTTTATAAAACATAACTCCTGGGTTCAGTGGTGACAGGGAACCATTGACTCTTTCCTATTCATAATAATATTTTACTTGCAGGCAAATAGATAGGACTGTATTGAGGGGGCTTACTAAACTATAAACCAGGCATAGCCTGGGAGTAGGTTTTTCAGCCTAGATCTATACACCAGTGTTGTAATGCAAATGAAGGCAACCAACTGCAGATCTTTGTGAACAGCCTCTAAACTTTCACAATGCCTCACAGAAAGTTCTACGTCACTGGGTCAAGCTAGGACCCCCTGATCTAAGTGACCATCACTGCCCACCACAGTGGCAGCAACACCTTATGTTACATCCCTGGTCTTCATTTAAAGTGCAATGACACATCCTCTCAAAACTGGGATTGCACCTCTAAAGTGGTACATCCAGATTCCAGATTCCAGATTCCAGATTTGGAGGAACAAAGGAAGGACCTTGTCACCCAAATACCAGACGCAGAGTCTGCATGCTGGTAATGACTGCATACAGAGTCCACGCAGAGGTAACTTTACAGCGACAAACTGCAGTCCCCAAGCCGGCCCAGAGGTCAAGCTGTCTGTACACAACCAACAAATAGCTTTACACTTCTTAAATAGCCATGTCTGTTTCGTAGTATCATAGTGAATGGACAGGGTTGAGTTAATGACGAAATGCAAAACATGCCTCTGTCTACAAAAACATCCAGAGACACCAGTGTCTGTTTATAGTTAATGCAACAGCTCATCGGGGCACTGCAAAGCCAAAAGATAAACCGTTGTTACATAGTTAGTCTGGTACTTGTGTGCTCTTTTTTCACAAAATAGTACATGAGTACCAAACTAACTATGTAGAAACGGTTCATGTATCTTTTGGCTTTGTAGTGCCAAAAGGACATGAGGACTGTATTATATCCTCCTTGACTAGTGGTGCGGAATATTACATGGACTGCACATACAGTATACAGGTCTTTCTACTAAAGGTAATATGTTGAACCATGTTTGTCTGTGGATGTGACATATGATGTGGGTAAACGTGTGCTTTAGCCAGTGATCTGTCACTCTATGAATCACTATTGCGCTCCTCCAATTCGTTCCTGCCACCTGTTATTAGCTTTCTCAGATCCTCTCATGTATAACATTATGCTACAAGAAGTGCAATAATGCAGCAACTGCGCATATTTGAAATTGAGCATCGCGGAAATGGTAAATTGGCCATTCCCCAGCAATTCACGGCTCCAGAAGAACATCAACTGCTATTCTACTGCTCAGGGCACTCTAGGGCTCCCTGAAATAGCTGAAGACAAGCCAGAGATGAGCTCCAATTTCTTTCAGCAAGAAGCAGAAATTGTGGTGCTGGGGTGTCCTCGAAAGTTTCTTCAACTATGTGGGGGACAAGATGCGTCAGAACAACATGCCACATCTGACAATTTGCCAAGAGATCACAAACACGTACACCTGTGCATTTGAGTTGCCACCAAAAAGCCCTGGGATGTTAGAATGCACTGGGAGGACCTCCAGGGCTGGTCCAGCATCAAGGCCAGAGTCTTCATATGGAGGCCCATCTGGTGCTAGGCAAAGATGATCTCCTGGCTCCATCCACAGCAAAGGAGAATCCTGGCAAAAACCAGGCTGGATTTCATGCTCAGCTGGAGGAGCATGGGCAGCAGCACAGAAGTAAGTAACATAACTTTGCATCTCTATGGCTACCGCACAACAAGGCTACATCACCTAATCACCTCAACCACAATCTCCACCACCTACACACGCAGACCCATAAAAATGCCGTCTTAACCTGCTGGACGAAGAACACGATACAGAACAGCAACACTATTGCTATCCTCCTACAGTTAATGCCACCACTAAGGACACACCTGCTACAAGCCCACAAAATACTGCTCACTCTTCTACAAAACAAAGTCACACTATCACCAAAGCACATTCTCTAAACTACCTACTAATAAATGCTTGATCACTCTAAAAAAACAAGCATCACATCTATGACCTTCTCACTGACACACAGCCTGACTTACTCTTCATAACTGAATCATGGTTGAGAGATGATATGGCTCCAGTCTTGAATGAAGCCGTTTCTCTATGCTACCGAACTATCACACAAAATCGTATAGGGAAAAGAGGAGGTGGCCTAGCTGTTGTGTTCAAGAAAACATTAAATATCACCAAAGCTGACGACATCTCCATACGAGGTTCTGAGGCCCTCTTCGTCAGATGCAACCCTATGCCATCTTTTTCCTGTAACTTTCTGCTCCTTTACAGACCTCCACCTACCAATGCAACATTCCCAGACACACTTCTAGACACAGTTTCAAACCTTATACCACTACACTCCAACCTATGCATTCTGGGTGACCTAAACATTTGGTTTGACAAACCCAATATGCCACATCCAAAAACAATCATCACTGGCTTAAATGCACAGAAACTGCATCAGATCATTCACAAACCCACACACATTGCTGGACACATCCTATATGTCATTTTTACAAACAAGGAACTCGTTACCTTTCAAACAATGACTCTAGTCACATGGTCAGAACACCATGTGCTCTCTTTCCAACATAAAGCAAAACAAAGCAACACACCCAAAACCACCTTATGTACATCCACCTATCGATGGTGGAACAAACTCAATTTTGAACACTTGGAAACACAGCTAACATCCAGTACAGATCTAGACACAATAAATTCTGTTCTAAAACTATATGAGTGTTTACAGGAAGCTTTTGATATCCTAATACTACTAAGAACGACACAACAGAACGAAGGAAAACATGCACTTTGGAGAAAAACAGAGCTAAAAGAGATAAAACAGCAAATTAGAAAGCTACAACGTACTTGGCTCCAAACACACACCAATCAAGATAAACTTCACCTACAGAAACTTAACAGATTATACAAGTCAGTGATCAAAAAAGCTAAAAAAAAGATACTATTCAGACAAAATTCAAAATGCTAAAGGTGCAAATAAAGAATTCTATAAAATTCTCAACGAATTTCATAAACCAAACTGCCTAAAAGGTGCTCATCCCATTACTCAAGATTTCACAGACAAAATGGGAAATCATTACACGACTAAAGCAGACACATTGGACTCCTATTTAAAACAAAGAAAAAACACCAGCACCGACCCTTTTCCAAAACAACAATCCAAGAGTACACTAACCCAGCCACTCAATTTCTTCCAACAAATTTCATACAATTAATTTATGGACCTGGTCAAAGGAAGCAGGCCTTCCAGCAGCCCTTCTGACCCGCGTCCACCACAACCCTTCAAGAAAATTCTTCTACCTCTGCTACCACACCAGAAAGAAGAATCATCAAGCTACCAGAATATTTCCAGAAGAACTTAAAAAGTCATACATACACCTGTTAATAAAGAAAACAAACCTGGATCCACTTGACGCCTTAACAACTACAGACTGATTACAAGTCACAGTTCATTGAAGATAATTCCATACTTTCAGACTTCCAAACAGGATTCTGTCCAGGAAGAGGCACAGAATCTGCCCTCGTTGCCATCTGGGATGACCATAAGAACACAGGTGAATGCAACGGGGTTGCTGCACTACTTCTCTTGGGCCTCTCAGCTACCTTTGACACAGTTGACCATGACACTCTAATACAAAGACTCTACGAAGCCGGCATAGAGGGGACTGCACACGAATGGATCTCATCCTACTGTCACAACAGAACTAATGTCATCCATACCCCCTTTCTCGTCCAATCCATACTTAACAAAAGCAAGAGTCTCTCAATTCAATTCAAGTAAACTTTATTCGGTTTCAGAAATATAAAACCATAAAAGTTAACGATGCATCCGAAATACATAAAATATCATGATTCCATAAAATAACAGACCTAGGGGCATATCATCAACGAGGCGATAAAAAATTATCGCAGCTTTTGCATCCGTTTTTGGACGAAAAGCGGCGACAATTTTATCGCCTAATCAGCAAGGTCACGCTATCGCGTGAAACCCTGCATTAGCGCCTGTTCTCTGAATGCCCAGCTTTGCATCTCTAATGAGATGCAAAGTGGGCGTTCCTGCCCTGACATAACTGGAGAAATGTCGCTAAGCGATATTTCTCCAATTATCAATGGGCACGCTAACCTGCAGAGCGACAAGCAAAGTAGCGATAACCTCTGTTATCGCTACTTTCCTTACGCCTGCTTCAAGACTGACTTAGCCATGATATCCTATGTAAGGTGGATATCATGGCTAAGTATGCCTTGCCCTATCATCAAGCTATCGCCAAACTTTGTGAGATTATCGCTGGATTTCCAGCGATAATCTCACATTTGGCAGTTAGCGCTTGGAATTTTATCGCTTTTGAGATAAGCGTTGCTAATAGCACGCTATCTCAGTGATAAAATTCCACGTTACCCGGCGATAATTATCCTAGCGCTAAGTGCGCTTAGCGATAATTATCGCCGGTCCTTGATGATATGCCCCCTAGTTTGTTATAGTTAAAATACATTGCACAACATCCCCTAGTAATCTGTAACATTAAGGTGCAAAGTTCAGATACAAATAATCTCCCTCTTTGATCAACGTTCTCCAGTAAAAATTATCCCAACCCACAAAAACATATATGTCTTAAAAATGATCTAAAATCCTGGTCCTTATAAGCTATTAGTCAAGACAAGCCCTAGACTTTACCGCGGATTTCAAGTAACCAACGACGAAGAAAATACATTCATCCTTCAGCAGTTGTAGGTACAGGAGAGCTGGACGGGCCTGCTTAAAATTCATCTTCTTTAAAATTGGGACTAAAAAATACTTCCGGAGAACCTCATAAAATTTACAAAAAAGCATGAAGTGTAGCAGATCCTGTGGAGACTCTCCGTCGCAGCCACAGGGTGCTAACAACTGGCCTCTACTGCTTCCCCTAGGTATGGCGAGCAGGAGGTGAAAAAGATCCAGGCGAAACCTGGTCAATAGAAACCACTCATAAACAGATAAAAACCCCAAAAGATAAGGCTTGGCTAGTAAAGTTGTCTTAAGCATTACAAATTTGCGGACGCTAGGTTTCTGCAATTCCAGCTCTTCCCTTTCCAGTTTCCTTAAACTGTTGAAGGATTTCCTTGTTATCCCCACATCCTTTTTAGTTATTAGTTCAGGATTGGTATAAAGTTCGGCTTGTCCTAGCTTTTCAAAACTGCTCTTAATGTATCTCAGCCAAGTTATGCTGAGTGCACTGTCGAGGGACATACACTCTTTTAAAATCAGCTGGCTCCGCGTTAATCCCTTGTTCAACCAGCTATTTAGCCAAAACGTATGGGGGCGAAGGGCCAGGATATCGCTTAAGTTGGGCACCCCAAGTTCCTCGTGTACCACCAAATTACACAGGCCATGAGGAACACCCAGCAGGTGCTTCAAGAAAGTATTCTCGACTGCCTGTAAAACGTCAGTGGAGACG